>KN167681.1:67572-80000 GCA_000757745.1 Steinernema scapterisci
GAGATGTTCTACAATCGAGAAAGATCCGTCTTTGGGAATGTCGGCAAAGATTGACGTTTGTCGAGTCGAGAAACTCTGGAATCGACTCCGAGCACGTCAAAACATTTCAGAGTTGCAAAGTTTGGAGATGACAGACCCCCTCAAACATAGCGGCGACACACAAAACTCTCCTTGCCACCGCAGTTCTTGAAGACTTCTCCTGTCTTCCCGACCGATTCTAACTTTGCCACTTGAACTACCGTAATCACAGCAATATTGTACGGTGAAACCAGGTCCAGTCCGGCTTTCGGCGTTTGAACCGTTGAAACTAAACCGATTCATTCAGAAACAGCAAATAGACGACAAGAAACACCGCGAAACTTCCCGATTTGTAATATCACGCCTGCACGCAATCGTCGTCGGCTGGGAGCTGCGAGCACCCGATTGGCGTCCCGTCGCGTTGTTTTCCTTTTTGTGCCCGACGGCCGATTGCCAATAAATTAATTAATTGCAGCAAGACGATCTCGTCGGCTAATTATGGCGACGACGTCGTAAATTCTTTAAACGTTCCGAGGAAGCCGAAGAAGACTCTGTTTGCCCGATCTTTGGGAGAGTGGAGAGTCCATACTTGGGTTGAATTCTGGCTGGGAAGGTCTTCTGGGTGTGCAAGAACAGAATGAGTCAAAGTAGAACTCGCCTAGATCGAAGCGACAGAAATCGTATTAGGAGGTGATTTGTGAAGACTGAAGGTCATAATTTGGAGGAATCGGAGCAGCGGGTCGCGGGTGGTCGTTTGTTTTTGAATTCCCAGAGTTCTAATTCGGACGAAGAAAAAATTGTGACAAACGCGGTCGGCGGAGTGGCAAAATAACGAAGAAAGAGCGGATTCGGGGATGCAGTGGGATGACAACGGCTCTGTTGGGGCTTATGGGATAACGTCGTAAACGTGGATTTCCGAGAGTTTCGAGGATAAACAGAAAATCCAGACGCGAACGGAAAAGCCCGGGAGCCTTTTCCAGTCCACCTAGCCTCAACCTTTTTGAATTCTTGTTTACCAGTTTCAGACCCAAGCGGGTCCGAAGAAAGGAGCTATAGAAAATGAATTGGGCGCTTAGAATTGTTTCCCCGTCTGGAATTTCAGAATTTCAGCCGAGTAGGTAGAACAGAATCCCAGGTCTCCACCGTAGTCGGAACATAAAGGAAACGGGCAAGGGACAAGGAGACTGGTTTTTGGGTTGCTCAAAGTAAATTCGGAAGATTAATATTAGATCGAGTCGGTCCAGAAGGGGGCAAAAACCTGAAATGTCAGTTCTTGATGGCAGATGATGGCAAAGATCTCAGAGATCCCATAAACAGAAGAGATGAATTCTTCCTTCCTTGTTAGTGGCCGCCGTTTACGATCTCCGTGATTTATGTCCAAGTTCCGAGCGTGGCTAAAAACAGGATTCGAAATGGAAAGTCTTAAATCTTCGGGTCATTAGAACCAGCCTTTCTGGGCCGTAAAAGCATAGGGGAGATAGGGAAGAAGGGACAGATTCCAGAGAGAGACCCCAAAAGTCAATTGGGAAGGGGACAAAACAATCATTTCACTCCTGCTGGCGTCAGCCCAGTGGCGCCCAATCTTTGTGCTTCAGTCCGTGTTCTTAATTACAACGAGTTGCGGTCACGCTCAACCCAAAACATTCCTTCCCAGGGCGACCAAGCACCATCCGCTCACCGCCTAACCGCCGCCGTCTTCCGTTTGAACACCACTCGATCGAAAATTGAATCAGCGCAATCACCGACGTCGAGTTTTCGATGCTTAAAAACAAAGACGAGTCGACTTCCGCGAGCGCCCGAGGGGAAACGGCCGCGTTCACAAAAAGGCGTCAACTTTAACACTTCGGAAATCCACTTTTGAGAGCCAAACACTAAAACAGCTTTTGCAGGAGACCTGGATAGGTTGGAAACTCGGCACAGGCGAGAACAGGACCAAATGCAGACCAGGCACGTCGTGCCTCTGTTGACTTTAAAGTTTGGAACTGTCTTCCAGCGAATCGAGGTTGTCGGGAGCTGTGATCTTTGTTTGCATAGGGACTTAGAATTCACGGACCAAGGCCGAGAAATCGGGCAGCCTGTAACAAGTCGCGGAAGAAGCGCCCCATTCGTACCCCGTTCCAGCACCCCGTTAGAATCTTTTATCGAACTCTCTCTGACGAATAAAACTCCATATTACTATAAAATGGCCGAATGCCTGCTTCGGAAACAGCTGTTACTTCTCAACCGCGCCAGCTTCAGGAACGCTCTTCGGAACTCTGGGTTGAAGATCGTGTAGATGACCGGATTCATGAAACTGAAATTGAGCAGGTTAAAAATGGATGAGGCCAATAAGGCGCCTTGCCTGTTCATGTAACCAATCCACGTGGCGTAGAAGAAGGGTCCGTAGCCGACCTGGCACGATGGATTGTCGAGTTTGATGCACACGGCGTTGATGATGTTGATGGAGAAGAAGGGCACCCAGCACACCAGGAAGATGCCCACAACGATTCCGAGAGTTTTTGTGGCCCGTCGTTCCTTCCGCTGCGCCTTGGTCACCTTCCGCTTGAAGCTGGCGTCTTTGCGGCTGATCGTCTTCTTCACGATCCGCACCGCCAGCGCCGTCGTGGACCCGTTTTGCTTCGCCGTTGTGAGCATTTTCCGCTTGGAGTTCGAGTCGTTCGAGGACTGCACTGCGTTTCCCACCAGGCTGTCCATCGAGTGCTGAGATCGAATTCTTCGGGCAGCTTTGAGCGCAGTGCTGAGTTTCTTGGAGGCGGCTTCTGCAAAAAACTTCGACTATTATAGAACACCTGAGCCTGGAACACTCACCTCCGGAGATCTGGTTCGAAGAGATCGAAGAGGGGACGCGGCTCGTGGACGCGTTTCGGAAGATTTCCGAAGTGCGCCGGACGACGCCAGCCGTCGAGTGGCAGCGGGTTTTGTCCGTCGATGAGGTCTGAAACGCCGAGTTGAGGCTTCCCAGAGATTCTCTTACCGATCGGTTATCCGTAGAAGTCGAGAGGCGCTTGTTCGCTTCTTCGTTGGCGATCACGAGCGATTTGGAGTCGCTGCGCTCGCACAGCGAGTCTATCGGCGACGTCGGGAGCCGCGAGATCGGAGAGTGGCCGTCGATGGAGGAGTTGATCAGCGGGATTCTAAAAAAGGAATATTGGGGCTCGAGAAGCGTTCGGCGCTCTCACCTGCTGATCACCTCGGGCTTCTGCTCGGGATGGAAACCGTTTCCAACTTTCGCTACCCCGGAACTGGCCATCGTGTCCAGCTCGGTCTGCGCCGTGTGGGGCCTCTCGGACTCCTCGGCGATGCACTCGTCCATTAGCGGAATTCGCGTGCCGCCGTTCCCCACAGCGATCGGGTTCTGGATCACTCCGATCGCGGAGTCGGAACTCTTGCGGAAGTTAGTTTGGCCGCAGCCGGTGAGTTTGTCGCCCAACGACTTCCGGAAGATTCTGGGACTCCGTTTCGAGAGCTGCCGAAGGAGCGTCGGGAAGAAATTTTCCGCGGTGGTCGAGGAATCCTTGCGCCCCAATTCCACGTCCGAGAGCGTCATCGAGTGGGGCTTCCGATGGCGGCCAAAGTGGAACCGTCTCGACTTCTTCTGGTGCTCGTTCGGAGGAGTGGCGAGCGAGTTGAACGACGAGATTGTGTGGTTCGCGATGGAACCCTCTCCTTCCGAGGATTTTCTAAAAATTTCGCGTAAATTCGAGTTCACACACCTTCAAATACCTGGAGATCGTGGGTCCTTCGGAGGCGAAGTCGTTGGCAATGATGTTGAGGTTGTCGGAGAGGGACTCGCTGCTCGAGTGAGGCGTAGAACTCCCCGCGAGGTCTTGTTCATCTGGAAATAGAATAGTTATGGAAACCAAAAAAAAAACGGCGCGAGTGCGTCATGCAACTACGTCATATGCAATTCTAAGCTACTCGGCTTGGGAGCATGCATGCTGGAAAAGGGAAAGTGCGATTCTGGGAAGAAAGTGGCATGCGAATCGTCCCCGAAAGAGGTTCGCGGCATTCCGACGACGGATTTACGAAGAAAGAGTCACCCTCGCGGGAGTGGCGGCGAACTGTGGCGATCTCAGCTTCGTCCTCGGCGCTCTCCATCACGAATCGCTGGAGCATCAGCGGCGAGGAGTCGCTGATCACGCCTCCCGGCCGTTCGTAAGGGAGCCTTGAAGGATCCAAACGCGAAACGCCGGCAGTGTCCGAGTGCCTGCGGTCGACGTCCGCGGCCGGTGCGAAGAGGTTCTTGATCAGCGGAGGGGCCGGAACAGAGAGCTTCGGCATCGCCGGCACGGCCATCGGCGAGAGAAGTCCCACGAGGCGCGAGATCCGACACGGCGACTGCTGTTTCGGGAGCTCGTTGGTGGTGGCGTCGCTAGTGGTTACTGTAGTGGAGTCAGAGGTCCGCTTGCTTTCGATACTACGAGAGGGGATTCTACGAGAAGCAGAGACGGGCAGGGCAGCAGAGAGCGGAAGGAGCGAGGAAGATCCGGCAGCGAGGCCAGAAGAAGTCGACGGACGCGCGGCGGCGGCGGCCCGGGGCTTCCCCGAGTCGTCCACCAGCCACTCCATCTCGTCGTCTACGGTTTCTACGTCGTCGAAGGGTTCGTCTTCACCTGCTTGTTCCACGGCTTCGCGGTGGCGCTCCCATCGCCGAATCCTGCGGGTCATCGACGGCAGCGCGAGCATCATAACATTCACCACTGAAATTTGAGGATTCGGTTGAGGAAGAGGTGCAGCGGGACCCTCGGAAGGAGCTTTCGAGCACATGGGAAGTGGCGGCCCCGAGAAGGAAGGCGGCCGAGCAGGCCGGAGCGCTTCGCAGATGGAGACCCTACCCGTTTCAACCGGGTTCGGGAAAAGGTCAAACTGAACGCGGCCTGAATTCGGTTATTTGGCTAAACATTCTCAAATTGTGGCCCTAGGGAAATCGAACGCGTGCAGGTGAGTGAATTTTGAAGGCAAAGGAGCCAAAGGAATTGAAAGAAGGAGGTGGAGGAGAAGCTGAAGGAGAAGCGTGAAATAGAGTTTAAGAGGAGGAGGAAGAGAGAGGAAGTAGAAGAAGAAAGAGGCACCGCAAACGGCACTGCAAACGGAGGCTACTCGCATACCTGGACCGGTGACCGTTTGACCCGCTTCGTCGCCTTCCTCGTAGGGTTCCCGGCGCGAGGAACTCAGGTTGTTTAAGCGCCTCTGTCGGGCAGCGCGTTCGCGTTTCCGGAGCGCCATCATGATCCGGATGTAGACGAAGAGGACCAGGACGCAGGGGATGATGAAGCTGAAGATGGACGAGATGATCGAGAACTCGGCGTTGTAGAAGCGGCATTCGTAGAGATCGGCGTCCGGCGGCCGATGGTTGACACCTGGAAAGAAGGAGTTGGAGGCTGGAATTGGGGAAGAGGACTCACCGAGAACGATGGGGCTGGCGAGAGCAAGAGAAATCAGCCAGATGGCAACCAGGATTACCATGACCCGTTTTGTGTTTTGAGCTTGGCGCGAGTACTGGATCGGACGGCTGACCGCTCGGTACCTGAAATGATTCCATTCTCCAAACAAGCGAAAACCAAATCAATTCTTCAACTTTGGCTATGCCATTGTTCGCTCCCCAATCTCGGTGTCGCCACCAACGTTCTCCCTCTGAATCAGGCTAATTAAATTCCTCGTGAATCCTAATTTATGCGCGCGACGCCCTTTCGAATTTGTTTCTTCCGCGGACAAGCAACGTCGAGGAACCAAACTCGCGTGATTGGCCACTTTGGACGTCGGAAAACAAAGAGATGTTTACGTGTCAAGAGTGCTCACCTGTCAAAGCTGATCACGGCCAAGAGGAGAATGGAAGCGGTGCTGCAGGCGACGTCGCTGGCCGAGTAGATGTCGCACATGAGTGGCCCGAGGAACCAGTAGCCGCCTTGGACCTGAAATGCTCATTTTAGTGAGAACATAAACATAGGGGAAATGCGAAATTCTCAAAACTCGTTCTTGACATTCATGGCAAAAGGCATTTCTCCAAAGCACCGGAATTTGGATGAAATACAAAACGTTCAATTGCTAGACCGTGAGTTGAATTTGAAGCTTGGTTAGTGGCTTTACGGAGTCGGCCTCAGAATCCCAAGACCAAATGAGAGACGCCCACATTGTGAAAACGAGGGAAGATCGGAGGGCAAACCGAAATATTTCGAAAAACGGGTCGCTCTTGCTAAATTCAAGTTTTGCGCGACGGGAGTCCGCGATTCCGTTGTTTCAAGCTCTCCGACGCATTTCGAGTTGGACGTTCCCGAGACTTTTCCTTTTCCAAAAAGTTCAAGTACCACCGCAAATTGAAAAGTTCCAAATTTGAGGGGATTTTATTCCCAACGTTCCTCGCCTCTCATCCTCCAATTTGACCTTTTTCGGAACATTTGAGACACCCGGACTCTCAATTTCCGCAATTGAGCCATCCTCCAACTTCCGAATTCATCGTTTTTACCTTCGAATGTCCCCACGTCACTCACTCGTTGATGGTTCTGCACCCCTTGCGGGGTCTGAGTGCTCCTCTCGAGGGTTCCACAGCCTTTTGCCGCTTAAAACAAACGTGGAAAGCGCGGGAGAAAAATTGCGCCCAAATTGGATTTAAGAAAACTATATTGTGAAGGGTCGAATAAGCGAGAAGAGGACTCACGTAAACGTAAACGGCGTACGGCATGACGAAGAGGGCGACGAAGAGGTCGGCGACTGCGAGGCCGAGGATCAGAAAGTTGATCGCCGAGTGGAGGGCGCGGAAGCGAAGCACCGAAACGATGACGAGCAGGTTTCCTAGGATCGTCGCCGTCGGAATCAGGACGAGGCCGAGCCCGAAGAGCTGGATCTCGGCTTCGACCTCGGCCCCATCGGAACTCGCGAGGGTCGCGTTGGGACCGACGTCGAAGTCGCTCATGGCGGGAAGCGGGTTCAGAAGTGGAGCTGCTGGGGAGCTGCTGGGATCCAGGACGAGGACTGGCGCATCCTCGATCGCCGAAGCGTCGCTCCTCTGTAAAGAAATTGGGAAGTGGATCTCGAGATGAAACCGCGCTGCCTCCTTCTCCTCCGCCTCGAGGATGGAGGGCCAAGAGGACTCCGCCGAGGTGAGAAGTGGCCGCGAGGAGAAGAAGGTGTTATGCGCGTTCGCGCCCGAGTGGATATGTCGAATCGAATATGGATCAGTGCCTACAATTTGAATGGCCAACTTTGGGCGCTGCCGCGCGTTTTGGGTCGTTTCTTGGCCCGTCGCGCGAGTCACCAACGCGTGAAGTAATCGCTCGCGGCGTGACAGCACTCTGACGCCGGGTCTCCCTGGGATCGTTAAGAAAAACGTTGATTGCGCCTCCAGATTCTACAGTAACCCGGTGCTGTCGGATGTTTTGGATGCGCCTGGAAGGCACCGAGGCGGAGACGGTTTTGGTTGGGCAGCGGAGTGACGAATTCGATTGGAGGTCGGAAGCCAGCGGGGAAAACAAGGGAGGAATGCTGGGGTGATCGGCGCAACGACAGCCGGAAAGGGCACTTGAATAAGTGGATGTAAACGAGAGGGGAACAGGAAGACGGGAAGAAGACGTGTCCTTTCCCGAGTCACGACTCGCGGAGGTCGAACTTGCGCCGAGAATACTCATTTAGAAAGGGTATTCAGCCGCGAAATCGACGATTCAAAGTCCGCTCTGAACTTTCCCGAAAGAATTCGTGATGTGCATCGTCCACTCGGAACGACCTTTCTGCTTGCTCACCTTCTGCTTTCCTACCTGGCTCGGGTTACGGACAGGTTTCATGTGGGGGTCCATGGGCCAATAAGAAACATTCAGGTTTTTAAGAGAACAGGAAATGCGCGACTCTTAAATTGCGCCTTTTTAACGTTTTAAATGTTGCTTTTAAGCGTCTTAAAGTCGAGCGGAATTTCAAGGTTTGATTCCCGAACGATCTCTTCCTACACCTACCAGCACGTAACTATATCTCTCCACGCTGTTTTCTCAAGATCCCTCTTTGTTTCCAACTTTTCAAAGTTATCCAGAGCGCTCAACATCGGGTGAACCAGGTCTTTTATATAAGGTCAGTTCTGGGTTCTGAATAATTCAAGAAGGAATCGAGTTTCAAGATGGACGAATGACGACAACACCCAGAAAACACATCTCAGCTGCACGGAGAGAAGGGCCAGTTCTAAGGTCCGCCACCTTGGCAACCTCTTAGGAGCCCTAAAAACTTTCAAATGGCCCCACAAACGGCTCCTCAACACCCGCGCTTCCCACTCTTCCATCACAGGTACAAAAGAATTAGCGTTTTGTCCTTACATTTTTGTTTTGGACCAGTCCAAAACATTGTCCCAAGACGGACCGCGGCGCGGTCTCCGTAAACACCTTAATCAGGCCTAATCGCCGCCTAGAATCGGCGTCTCAAAATTTCGAGGTCTCGGGCACCCGCGTCGGGGCCAATATACGTCTCTTTGCAGAGTTGTTTGTTTGTGAACCTCGGGAAACTGCGAGTGCAGGAAATGACGCCGTCGCGGGAAAAGTTTAAGATTAGGCCAGCGAATAACGGGAAGCGGGTGAAATAAATGAGCGAGAGAAGACCAGCGATCGCGAAGTGTCGGGAAAGTGATGGTTTTGACTGATACGCGGGGGAAGGTGACCACGTGCTGTCTTGGGACAGAGGTGTGAAACTGAGGACTCTAGCTGAGGTCAATTCAACTTTGGGGAGATTATGATGGAGTAGAACAATGAGAAGATGGAGTTTGCTTTGCTGTTTTGAACTTGAAAACAAGCAAAAAGTGGAATTTCGGGTTCAAATGAGGAGGGAAGAACTACATTCATTGGACTCGAGATTCCGAATCTGGCGGAAGTTGTTTGGAATTTGATAAGATCAGGAGGAGGCAGAGTTGGAGAGCGGTGGATCGAGCCGAGAACGTAGCGATTGTTCTCAGATGTTGTCGAAGGAGCTCGAGGCGCCTGGGACGAAAGGGCCGCGAGTGGTTTCTCAGGTCGGATTCTCTCGCTTCCTGGGGCCAATAAACGATCGACGTCGATTGTCACGCAAATGAATTTGTTTTGACGCCCGAGAACGAGGAGCCCCTCTAGAAATTCGAATATAAAGCACGAAAGGGGAGACGATAGATGGGAGACGGTGACGACGGGCAAGGTGACGACGAGGCCTGGGCCCTGGCAACACCGAGAATCGGCTCGCCGCCAACGGCGTTTGCTTGTCGGTTCCTAATTGCAAGTGCGCGAAATGGTAATTATTCGGTGGCCAACCGTCGATGTCTTTCCTCGGCAGGAGCAGCACGAGGAAGCCGCAATTAATCATTCGACGTTTGTTCCTCGCGTCAAACTATAAAACTCAACTTTCAAATTGCCCGCGCCCAATTTCTGGACTGAGACTTTCAGCTCGTAAAAAACGACCTTTCCAGGAGCCAGGCTCGCGTGATCCAGGCGGTTTTTGGTCGATCTAGGGCATTTCCTTGAAGCGAACGCATAACATAACCACAGCGGGACTGAATAACTGGGATAAGTCCGATCCGAAACGCTTTCTTCCCAATCAAACTTCCGCCGATCTTTTTTGTGTCCACTCTCCTCCCTCACATCTTCGGACTTTTATCGCAAAGTTACGTTCACTGCACCACTCCTGGGACCCCCGAGGCTCAACCCGAAACTGGTCCGGATGGTTCCTGACCTAATCGCTAATTCTGGCTTTTTTTTTTGTTTTTTGCGGCGGCGTCCGAAAAAGTCGCCGCGCGTAAATAAATGGATTCTAGGCCAAACCACGGCGATCACTCACTCATTTGCCGGCGGCGAGCGCGAGTAATCGAATTAGAGATTATTTGTGTTTCGGGGGGCCAGAGTATCCCGGGAAACTACGGTAGACGACCGGCGCTCTTTGGTGTTTGGCCCGGGCGGAAAACGTGTAAAAGACATTTGATGCAGGCGGCGGAAAGTGCTCCGTTGCGGTCATCGAGCGATCTCATCGAAAATGGGTTAGGTCCCGGCACGATTGGTCGTTCGTGGACAAAAAATGACGCATTCCTAATTAATGCAATTCTAATTTGTGCTGAATGGCGGCACTAATTGAAATTTGCAAGCCGGATGCAGCGGAGGAAGAGGGCGGAGAGGGTCGGGAGGAGGAGGGCAGGTTGGATTGGCGGGGAGAGATTCCAGGAGCTTCTGGGACGGAGGTGATGGGACGTGGGAGACCGGAAGGAGGCAGAATGGGCTCCGAGGGGAGGCGACAGGCGTTTAATCGTTCCGGGTGACAAACGCCACAAAATAAAAGGAAATGGGGCTTCCGAGGGCCGCCGTGAACGCCGATATTCGACCTAATCCCCTTCATTATCTCCGTTTTGTCTTTGGCGCATGCAGCGCCTGCAACAAACAAAAGAGTTTCCGCGCGGCGCGAGGCGCGTTTCCGCCTGGATTCGCTTAACCCGGTTATGCTAAAAATACGCATGTTAACGGGGTCGAGAGTGTCGCCGGCGCCAAAAATAGCCAGAATATGCGCGTTTTATGGAACGTTTGAATCATTCGCGTGTTTGTCGTTTCCTGGCTTTGATTTCATGACGAAAGTTGCGGGCTTTTCGAGGGTTTCTTGGGGAAAGGGCAGAGTCGTTAGGAAGCGACACTTTTGGGGCGCAGATACTGGCGGTCCAGTGGGGAATGAGGCATACTCGGAGATCAGATAGCCTCAGATAGCTTCATACTCATCGAATCTGACTATCCCGAATCTCCAAAATCGTTCTCAAGGAACAAACCAAACTAGGTCCAAGCCGATCCTCCCTCAAACCGCCCAACTCTGTTTTCGTCCTCCGGTCCCATCGCCAGTGCGCCTGCTCTTCGCGCACTCAAATTAGTTATAAAACTTTTTAGCTCCCGACGCGAACCAAAAAAGTCGCTTCGCTGGAATGGAATTAGGAAAATCGCGGCTGGAGAAGATCGCCACTTAGCACGCATGGCCGCTCAAAGCGAGTTCGTGGTCTCGGAACTAGAATTCCTGGCTCCTAACCTAATAAACCCATAAAGCCACTAATCACCCGCGGCGACGTCACTCGCCGCGCAGGCGGAAAACAAAGGTTCTTTAATAACTTTTATGCCAATTCTTAATTTCGCCGAAACGAAGAACCGAACGGACCAAACGCCGAGCGCGCGAAGGTGGCGTCTCACAAACAGAGGAGTCGGCTCGGAGAATTCCTGCGCGAACGCAAGAAGAATAAGCATCTGTCGGCGGATAAACAATTCATAAATCTTCGCAAATAATGACAAATTGCGGTTTTGGGTTTAGAAACACTTTATGGGCTCGAAACAAGCAGGAATAGCCAAAGAAGAAGCGGATCTCAGATAATTCAGAATCCGCACGCCGAAGCTCAGGACTGAACCGCGAGTCTAATTTTCCGCAGATTTCATGTCTTACAAAAGCGGCACAAACTCATTTTCGGGTTGTGTCCCGACTCAATTATTCCAAGGTCAATGAAATTTAAAGTCCAACGAGAAAAGTCACACGTTCGGATTTGGCAGTTGGAGATGCATGTCGAGAAGAAGGAAGTTCTCCGTTTCCTGGTACGCGCCCTGGAGGGCATTTTGCAGTGTGGGCGAAGATAAACAGGCTCCGGACTCACTTCCTAACCTCCAGCACACAATAAGAATTAACCGAGGGGCGGCCGCCTTCGTCATTCGCCATATATTACATGTGAGATGTGGGAAACGCGGATAGTTCTCGCTCAAAACAAGCCAGGAGGGTCGAGGCCGCCTGGGTCATGAATATCCCTAATCGTCTTTCTAACGTCGTTTTGGGGGAAGCCGAGGTCAAGTAAAGTCGCGAGGGAATGTGCCGAGAAAGGAAATGATTCGAAGTTCGGTGCAACCAGGTGGAGAAGAAAGGAAATTCGCAAACAAGGTATGGTTAGGCGTGGATTCCTTGGAACGAAAGAACCAAATTGGGAAAGAGGAACGGCAGGAAGAGGTCTTAAAATAGGTCGCGTGTGGCGCGTGGACTTCTGCCGCCTGGACCTGTTGTTGAGTCTCCGAGGTCATAAGCTCACAACAAATTGGAAGAAATTAATGTTTAAGTAGTTTGAAGGTAATTTAAACGGTAATATTATATCGTTTAGATCGCGCGTGGCAGGTGAAAGAGGGAGAACACAGACCATCGGTATTTGTGACGGCAGATTTCGTTGGTTTGGGAACGATTCCTTGAAGTAGATCATCCTCGGATGGACCAACGTTGTTTCTAGAAGGCTAACAAGAAGAGGTTTTGAAAGAGAAGATTTCAGGTCGAAGATCCAAGAACACAAATTTGAAAACAGGTGTTTCAGAGTCGTAAACGCCGTTAGGCGCCATAGGCAAGAAGCTTATCCGCAAACTGACTCATTGGCCTCTGGAGATCGCGTTTCGCGCAATTTGATTACGTTTATCGGATCAAATCTTGGC
>KN167681.1:81388-98346 GCA_000757745.1 Steinernema scapterisci
CCCACCCGAAGTGACACGACTTTACTGAGAATAAAAGCTCTGAATTCGAATTGATCCCTCAGCAGTTCACTTCAAGGCCAAAAAACGTTCCGGGTCAAGAACTGTCGTCCTGGCGGCGTCCTCGTCCTTAACCCGGTGATGTCAACGGACCCACCGTCGTCAATAAAACTTAAAAGGCTTCCGAAGGATCGGACTTGAGGTCTTCCTGGTCGCCGTGGCCGTGTTGAGATGCGCATCCAACGAAAGAGTAAACCCGGCGTCCTTTATTCAAAAACGACAAAATAAATATTTTTTCAGCTCAGGGACCAGCGGACATCTACTCAGCCTCCACCTGTGATCAGATGTCCTAAGAGAGGAGAAAAGGCCGACGACAATTTCGGGGATCGAAAAGAAACTTTTGGAGCACAATTGGACAAATTATGGCGGAGAAAGGTCGCGTTGTTCGGCGGGACAATGCCCTCGGGACGTTCTTTCGCCGTATTCTGACCCCAAAGAAATCAGGTAATCGACTTGAATTCTGGATTCGGAGGAAGTCCTGGGAGACCAAGTCTGAGGACACAAGCCGGCTGAGGCGGTGCAGCGGTAATTGCGTTGCGGATTATGAGACGCGGAAGACGCCAAATTGGATTTTATTAATTTATACTCGCACCTCAGGGAATCTTGGCGCTGATCGCAAATTTATGACTTCAAAGGGCGTCTGGGGTGCAGAGATAACGGGCGAAGTTTAATTGAAAGGGTAAAAACATAGATACCGTAGTCGGCGGCGCGGTTGTCTTGAAACACCTTCTTTGATCGAGAAAAGTTTTCGGAGAAGAGGAGTTAGAGAAGTTTGAGTTTTGATAAGTTTGGCCGGATAAGCACGCTGTTCAAAAGCGTTTTTTGCGCTGACCTTGGCGAAGTCCTTATTATTCGCTACAAACAATTAGTGAACCGTTTGACCCTGGAACGCGAAATGGAGTTATCGGGTAGAGTTCGGGTTCCTGGTTCAGTTTGTTATTCGTTTTCAAAAGAGTCCTCTTGGCGCGGAAACAAGTCCGTCTGTTGCCTAAACGTATTTTTTGAAGCCGAGCACTCCTTGGAACCCGCATTTTGCGACTTTAACCCGCAATGCCTTTGGTCTCTTCCCCAAAAGATCTACTTTTCGCTGATCCATTGGGGCTCTTCAAAAGGCAAAAGAAGCGAAACCAGGTAATACCGTAATCCATCTCGCATGTTCTCGGCGCCGTGGAGTGCTCGCAAGGAGCACCGGGGAGATTACGGGTTGTCACTTTGGGGAATGTTTCAAATCGCGCGATTGGCGGCGGCGCTCCGGTCTGGAGCTCCGGGAGTGGCATTGATGAATGCGAGCAAATCGGAAAACAAAAGAAAGCAATCGGCCTAATCTCGGGGATAAATGAAGAAAAAGCGAGGAGATGAGTGCGCGTAATCGCTTTGTGATTCCTGGGCGGCAGCGCGGGTGACTTGTGGCCGCCGGCGGCCGGGAGCGGGACAAATCATAAACATGGCCCGGTGGAGGAGCGACCGCGCTACACTCCTCAAACCCCTCGAGGGCCGCTTTGACTCACAGCGGATAAGTGAGAAGCGCTCAAACACAAAAACTCATCGAAAACAACCAACTCGTCGTCCGGGTTGACATCTCATCCTCAGCGACGACCTCCGAGAACGCCGAAGAGGGCCTCGGCGCGCAAATCCGGCAGAGTTCACCGACTACGCGGACGCAACTCCGCGCTCCTCCACCTCCAAATTGCCCCAAATTGGAGGGTGGATGGGTGAAAGGAGGCTTGGACACCTATTTTCGTGCCCTCGCAGAACGGATCGTCGCCGGAAACTTCACATCACCGTAATCGCAGGAAAAGAGACCGCGGCTCTGAGCTCCTTGGGCGCTGCTCTCCATCATTTCCCTACGCTCAAATGCGTCCGATCCGAGCCGAGGTACAAAAAACGTTTCGAAAACGGCTGCGGAATGCGGCCCTGCCTGCGTATGGCAGAAATGCCAAAAACACGCGTCAAACCGCAAAAACAAAAAAGGCCTGCGAATCGAGTGATAAGAAGACGTGTGACAGCGGCTGAGGGGTTCAATCTGACTAGGATAAGTCGAAAAGACCTCTGAGCAGCATGGAAGACCCGGAAACGGAGCGACTCCGGGAACGAAAAACTCGAAGGACTCTCGAGCGGCCGAAGGTCCGAATTCGCTTTTGATAAAAACACCTCCGTTTTTAATAAGAAACCCTAAAAGAGGGCCGCCAAGTTGGACTGACGGCTGTTTTTGCGAGATTAAAAACACGATTATGAGTGGAATTTGGAATTCCGAGATTTAAGGAAACATGGAAATGTGTTCCAGGGTCTGTTCAACGTTGCTCTAAACTGGAGATGTCAAACGAGAGCGTGGGAATAGAGTGAATGGAGGGACAAGGAGATATTTGGAGAATTTGAAAAGTGGAAGAGGGGATGAGGGAAGGTGGATAACGTTGAACTGGTCCTGTGTTTCCACAGCAAATTCCTCAAGTAGTCCCGAACTCCGTTTTCTGCCTCACAACGCTACCGTACCTTTGAATAAGAAATTGAGCTAAACCAGAGAAAACACCAACATACTCGTTCTGGGCTCTTAGCGTTCATGATCCTTCTACTCACAAACCAAGCGACGAATTCTAAATCCCGGGATGGAAACAGCAACACTTCTGCAGGTCTCCGAACATTAATCGCCCACCGGGATAACACCAACAAATCAGAGGAGCAAACCAAAAACCCGGAAACCAGCGAAGGCTGGAGTGACAGGTGCCGGTGGGCCGCTTTCCCAGAGGTGATAAATGATTTCAGGCTGTGGAAACATGGGAAAACAAAGTCTCCTCGGACAAAGGAAACTCGATCGCCGCTGGATCGCGTCACCTCGAGCGTTCCAAGCGGCGGTTTCGGCGAAGTCGTGTCCTCGATAAACAAAACGATAAAACGTGCGCGAGGTAAAGTGGCCCGAAACGAGCATGACTAAGAGCCGGCGCCGTTAGGTCTGCTGATTGGATTAGGGGGCAGGCGATGAGGGGCTGAAGGGTGACGGGAAGACGACGTGTGTGATGTATTATTTGTATAAACATAATGAAATTATTTGGCTGACACGCATCCGCAAAGTCGTTTTGCGGCACGCGATGGTGCAATAATGGATGCCGGAGGAGCCGAGGTCAGAGCCGCCGGCGGAGAAAAGACGGGGAGGCCCGGGGCATTAGCATAATAACGCCACACGCGGCCAACCTGATATCCCGATATGGGATATCGGGTGAACTTGAATTCAGCCGCCGTCGGGCCTAATAGGCCACTGAATGGGCTTCCTCCAACTACGGTATCCCCATCACGCCGCCTATAGATTTATGAGGTGTAAAATCCAGCCCGTGCTCGATCAACCATTAAGGTGAAAATGGATACCTTTGGGCAAACGAAATCCACAAACAAAGATTACGTGGGCTCATGGGCACAAATCCTGGGCACAAAAGAAGTCAAAGCGGCCAATCTGGAACCGTTTACAGGACTCCCCTGGTGGGGAAGGTGAGCCCGTTCTCTGGCTCGCTGGACCGCGTTTTCTGCGAAACGACCTCGGTCAGCTCGATTCAATTACTCGGCAATTTATAGAAAATGGATTATTTTTTGTGGGTTTGTGCCTAATGACGGCGCGTTGGCTTAACCTGCCGCAGAAGCCGATCTTGGCAAAGTACTCGCGACGTCCATTCACGAGAGTTCCTAATTCCGGCCTGTCAGATGTCAGCGAAAAAAACGTGCGAACGGAGGATATTGAAAGAACGTTCGCCCTTTGAACTGCGGCTTTATTGGAGAAGCTGTCAAGCACAGGTGCTGAAGAAGGTCGATGGAGCTGGGTGAGAACGCGTGGAAGTTGCTAATCATTGGGAAACTTGAAATACAAAGTGGAATGCCGATGGGCGTCGAAAACAGGTTTCGTGCTGGATTTCAACCTTGGCGAACTGAAACACATTTCCCCATTTTCGTTAATAGCATTTCGAGATCTGAAACGTCTACAAAGAGTCCACGCATATAATGGGAACAGAACGAGGTTAAAGAGGTTTGCGCCTCAAAATATTAAAGTGGCGTTGTTCAGAAAGTTTCCTGAATGGGTCCTTTGAAAAGAGTGAACGACACAGAGGGGTTTCCTCGGGTCTCTTTTCACAGGATCCGTAGCTGGGCGCGAAAACAGTCTTCCTACATCAACCCAAACAATTTGATCAATCAGAACGCTTGAAAAGACGGCGCTAAAAGGCGTCACGGACGAAAAGCGGCGAAGCAAGGCAGCTTCGTTTACGGAAGACTAAAGAGGGCGGCCATTCGGCCATTCATTCAACTGTGCGAATAATTAAATTTGTGGATTTGACACACAAAACGTCGTCACAACGCGTAAACTTCTCGGCTTAGAGCCGTGGCCCCGATCAAGCGCCGAGGATCCGTTGTAGCCCGAAGCCTGAGTCTCCGAATTAAGCGCGTTTCGGCGGCGCTTCGACAAATAATTAAAAAATTTGCGCGAAAACAAATGATTCCGCCCGCACTCAAACATCAGCGTTTCGAGGATCCCTGGGGGACTGGAGCGGAGTCGAATCGCAGGGATTCTGAGTGCCTGATGGGCCAAAGACCGTCCGTCGCGAGTGGAAGTGACGTCTGAGGGTCGGAGATCGAGGCAGGGAACCCGAGGTTCGGCCAGCAAGTAGCCTTAGGATCAAGCGGTTCCCAGGCAAAGAGACGTCCACGAGATCCCCGGAGGGCAATTCGACGCATAAATTGAATTGACACCTTGCGGGTTGGCCGCCCGCGACGCGAATTGCCGCTCTCAAATAAAATAGAAATCGACCGCCATAAAAGAAATTCTCGAAGTAATCGCATTTGAACGAAAGAAACGAGGCGCCGTTTGCAGAAGCGCTTGAAACGTTGGAACGCTTTGCATGGGGCCGCCGGCGTAAGGGGATGGTATAGGACGATGGCGGACGGAGCCTCTGAGGGCAATAAAGCTGCTGCGGTTGTGCAGATTACAAGCTGAGATAGGACGGATGAGTGCTGAAAGGATCGAAGAGGCAGTGGGGGCTGTTTAGAGACGGTTTGGCGAGAGGAAGATCAAGTAGAAGGGTTCGCCCCGTCGGCTATACGCAGAGAGCCACTACTCTAAAGCCCACTTCGCTACAAACGTCCTGCAAATACCGCTACCGTACTCGTTCGTTCCAGCGCCATCATCAGTCGTCCTCTGAAAGTAAATGAGACCCTCCGAGGAGCAATTTGGACAAAACGAAAACACGTTGATGTATGAACTCCATCGGAGGATAAATCACCACCTGACCGAATCGGTCCCCTTCGGGCGGCCGTCGAAGCAACATCGGGCCACGCGAGCTCGGGCCAATTATCAGTTCTCTGGAATTATTCACGTCGATCCAGGACGCGTCATCCGATTGTCTTCTCTGCAGCCGGGAAACGGGGACGGGGAAAACTTAGGGAACATCGCTCACTTCCTAAAACAAAGTGAATATTTGCATTCTTCGCGGCGTTCCCGGGGGAACGCAGTCTCTGGGACATCATCCACTCCATTTCCCAGCAGCCTGCCGCCTTCACAACACGTCAGTGTCATCAGGCAGGGATTTCAGCGTTCCGAGAAAGTGTTCAGCCATAATTGGTCGAGCTTGGGTTCCTTGTTTGGTCCCAGAGCCTTTACAGCCATTTCCATTCATTACTTGACTCCAAAATGTCCCTTCCCCACTATCCCAACTCCCAGAAAGCTTAACACGAATTTATTTGCGGACGCATCACCACTTTATTGAACGTGATTCTTTAACAATGCAAACGTGAACAGATAACGTAACAACAAATAACAACAACATGCCTCAACTTAACAGCCAAATGTACACAAGATTTAAGCAGTTGCCTTCTTCTTGGGACGATACTCGGCAACGACGACAGCGTGGTCACGCTCGTACGGCTCCAGGGTGACTTGCTCGCGGGGCTTAAACTTCTCTTCCTTGAGCTTGTTGACTTCTCCGGCGAAGACGGCTTCGGGTTCAGCTGTGCTGTCGATGCAGTTGGCCTTGATGGAGATGACGCAGTGACCTCCGTTCTTCAGGAAGTGGTGGGCATTCAGCGCGACGATGCGAGCCTGATCGGGCTGCGCAACGTCGGCGAAGATGGTGTCGACCATACCCACCAGCATCCTGTACTTGTGAGGATGACGGGCATCTTCGACGATGGGGATGATGTTGGGCCGCTTCTTGGCCACATTCAGGAGATCACGTCCGGAGCGGTGCGAGAATTCAACGGCATACACGAGTCCTTCCTGGAAAGAAGATATGAATCTAGAAAGAATAGTGAATGAGCTTACGGGTCCGACCATGTCAGAGCAGTGGGAGACGGTGGTTCCAGAGGCAGCTCCGAGGTAGAGAAGCTTGGTTCCAGGCTTGATGTGGACGTTGTCGAGACCGGCCATCATGGAAGCGGCCAGCTTGGAGCGGAAGGGATTCCACACGCGGTATTCGGTGGGAGTGTCGCCGGTTTCTTGGACGGACACCCGCTTCTCCTGATACACCGACTCGCCGGGAACGAGGTTCTTAGTGGCGAGGGCGTCTTCCTTGCCTTTGACGATGAAGACTCCCTCGTAGCGGTGAGGTTCCACTACGACGGTCTTACCGCCTTTGAATCCACCTCCGGCACCTGTAATACAAAGCATCAGATTTTGCTTCTATAATTTGAAACGCTCACCTCCTCGGCCGCCGCGAGGGGATCCACGGCCACGTCCACCGCCTCCACGAGGAGATCCGCGTCCACCACGGCCGCCGAAGCCACCGCGGCCGCCTTCTCCACCGCCGAAACCTCCGCGTCCTAAAGAATCCCAAATTATTTGATGATCTAAGAAATTAAAGACTTACCACCTCCGCGGCCTCCAAATCCACCGCGTCCGCCTCCACGGCCACCGAATCCTCCGCGGTCGCCGCCTCGGCCTCCTCTGAATCCTCCGCCTCCGCGTCCGCCTCTAGGCGAGAAATCTGGGCGGCCCATTTTTGACTGTTTGTACCTGAAATAAGACGCGTGAGTTAGCGCTTTCTACATAAGAGAGGCATTGACGCGAAATCACGACATAAGGAAACACGACAATATAGCACGGCATCGACAGATCATACGGAGCTTGAATAGAGTAACCGTCCCATGGGACCACCGTAAACAACAATAACCGTTAGGATTCGAGAAGCGCTTCGACGAATCTTATCTGCGATTTCACAGAAAGCGAGCGAAACTCGAGCGTCGCGGTCGACCTAAAACGTATCAACGGGAAGAAGAAACAGTCGAAAATTGAGCGCCACACTGATTGCAAGATTACTGTAGCATCGCGTCGCGGTTCCATCGCGGCGGGACCAAACTGCGTAACAAAAAAGTTTTAAATGTCAAACGCAGCACGCGAGGCCCTTGTTCCCCTTGCTCGCCTGCCTCGAAGCGGCAGCGCTTCTGGAAATTGCCAGCAGCTGGCAGCTGCAATCTCCCTTGGCAGAGGATTTCCGAATTTCGGGTTTAATTGAACGGATCTAGGGGATTATAGAATGCTTGTGGGCGCGATATTTTGGCCTTGAGTGAGTGGAGTTTGACGCGGTTTCTTGTTGCAGAGATGGCAACCGCACCAGTCCGGGCAGATTCCACGGAGATGCTCGCATCCCTGAGCGTCGGCGACCGGAATCTCGTCCGCCAATCCATCGATGGAATTTCCAGCAGAACGATGTCCCTAGCGGACTTCCTGGAATCCGAAAAGTGAGTTCTGTGTTTCGCTAAGTGCCAAACCGAATTTCCTGTATAGCCCAAGGATCGGACATCGCGACCAGGAGCAGAAGAGAGCCGCTCTCAACGTCGTCGTCGCCGTCATCATGGGCCTTCCTACGACCGGAGAAGGATCGCTCAACGACGCTGAGGGTAAGTTTCAGAAAGCTTCGCATTCAATTCAGGTTATTGTCAAGCCTTAAACTGGAGGACGTATACTCTGGGGAAGCCTTAGGATTGGCTTCAGTGGATCTCTGAATCTATAAGATGACGAAATTGTTCGGCCTTTATCCAACTCTTTTAATTCTAAAATCTACTGTAACTTTTTTCCAGTGGAACTGTTGATTAACTTCCTCACCTTCCTGGTGGACGGCGCAGCTCTCTCGAGCACGTTCGTCTTTTCCGGGCTCCATTTCCTGGCCACCAGCTACAAACTATCACCACAAGCGGTGGAGCTGATCTACGGAAGGATCTTCAAAGAAGGTTCCGTTCAGTCCTGGGTACAAAGGGACCGGATGCTCCAGTTCGAAATCTTCGAATTGTTGCTTCCCGCATTCAAGAGTAAGATTTCGAAGATTCTCGGCTTTGTAACAGTGTAGAAGTGTTTTAGGGATGGGCGACAACGGCCTGGATGCGCTACTCTCCTTCATCAGAGCCGCCTCAGGCGAACGGGACCCGCGATGCCTTCTGAAGGTGTTCCATCTGTTCCTCCGCATAATACAAGAGATCGACTTAGGTAAGGGAATCCTTAAGTTATCTTATTTCCGTTTGCACTTATAGGAGTTTTTGTGGAGGACATGTTTGAGGTGGTCGCCTGCTACTATCCTATTGAGTTCAAACCAGTGAGTCGTTTCAGCTTTAGCTTCCCATAAGATTATTTGGTTCTTAAGGCTGAAGGTGACACGATCACATCCGAAATGCTGGCAGCAGGACTCGAGTCCTGCCTGCTGGCTCATCGGTCTTTCCACCTTTTCTGCTACCAGCTTATCGTTGAGAAACTCCTCGACGAGGATTCCAGCGACCATACGCGGTTGAACGCCTGCGGTTTCCTGGGACGCGCTTGTGCTGTTTTCGCCCCAGATGCGATCTACCAGCATCTGGACGACGTTCTGGCTGCCGTCCGTCGCATCATCCTCAATCCACAAACTAAGGATGCGGAGAACCGAGCTCCGCAAGAAGTGCGCGAAGCTGTGGAGGGTGTGGTTCGTGCTCTAGAACAAGATCAAAGGGTATATTTAGGTCTTTAAGAGATTTGAATCTAAGCTTGTGGCATGTTTTAGAAGGGAACCGAAGGACTGAGGATGATCGCTGATTCTCTCCTGGAAAGTGAGTACCCTTTTCCGAGTTCCATATGACTTCAGATGGCTTTAGATTGCGAGCCGTTCGTATTACAAGCTGAAATGGGGATGATGGGCAAGGCGATGGGCCTCTTGGAGGTCGCCGCCCTAACAAACGCGCCGATCCTCGCGAAGGCGATTGTGCCCAAAGTGTTCTATTGGCTCAGCATGTTGGCCCAAGGTTCCACGACCAGCTCGGCCAACAAGGCTGAAATCGTGATTGACACTTTGGAGATCTACCCAAGATGGTGCGAGGTTGGCACCCAGATGGAAGGTAGTTTTTGGAAAATATTTAAATGGACGATAATAAAATATTTCGAAATTACAGAAACGTTTATGATCGAGAAGGTCATGGAGATTTTCGACGATCTCGTAGCCGCCGGCGAACGGTGCACTCTGGAAGCCTACCGGACTGAGTATGATTGTGCCGAGGTTTGTGTCGATTCAATACTTGTTAAATAATTGTTAAATCTTACAATACTTTCTATTGTTAGTAACATATTTTTTGATTCCAGATCTACCTTAAACATTTCCGCGATAACGCGGCGCTCGGCCCTACCATCGACCGATTGCTGCAACGAACATCGTCGGATTTCAAGCGCCAGGAGCTCCGAGCTTCTCTGCGAAAATTCGTCCGAGAAGCTTCTAAATACTTTTTCGGCAAGATCAAGGACTCTGTGATCGGCGTGGCATCTGAAGACGAAGCCAAGTTCGTCCTCATTTCCGAATGCATTCACGACGAATCATCGTTCGATGAGTGCTGGGAACCTCTGGAACGGAGTTTGACCACCGAAGGTAAGAGCAGCATATACTGAATCCTTAAGAACTTGATCGTCCTAGGCGTAACGGAAGAGAAACTGAACGCTCTTCTGGGAACAGTGCAGAGGATCAGCCAGAACGACGCCGCGATTCAAAAGGCTGTGAGGCTGATTGTATCGGTCTTGAAGGCTCTCGTAGTCCAAAACGGAGATCAGTCTGAAGATCACGACGCTCTGCTGTCAGGATTTCTGCAAGACCTGGGGCTTCTGGTATCTGACAGGTAAGGTGACTTTAAGTAGCCCTTAGTTAACTCGCAAAATCGTTTAGGGAGCGCGATGAACTTACCGCATTCGTGAAAGAAGTTCTTGAAACAGAGTCAAAACCTAAGATCGCCAAGATTGTTCTCCCATTCCTCCTTCAGAGTCAGGACAAAGACGAGCTGCGCTTCGTCCAGAGCGCCTTGTCCGACAAGTGCTATGAAGTGGAGCAGCTCTACGTGCAATCGGCCTACTTGAACAAATTTGGGGAAGATCTTCAGCCGTCCACTTCAGCCAACTGGAACATGGACTTCAGGAGATCTGTCAATGACGCTCGGGCTCTCCTTTTATCCGGGGCTCCTAACGCACTCGAAAGCGTTCAAAAGGTACGATCATTAAACTTTTGTACAAGATAATGGAAATTTAGGTCTTCGACGCGGTGATCAATCTCAACGATGACGGGGAGAATCTGATCTTCGCGAAAGACATAATCAAGGATGAGCTGCTGACGTTCACCGATCGCAAATTCAATCCCGAGAAGTGCCGGCTGAGATTTAGCTTGTTGTGGAAGCAAAGGTACAACCCATATCGGGATCACATATTAATCGGACCTTGCAGAGTCTTCTGCCAACTTGTTCCACTCCTGATGGCCAAATTCGACTCTGTGCCGAAGGAAAAGATCAACACCATCAACGTTTTCCTTGCGATCCTGGGACCGTTGCTCGAAATCGCTCGCAGCGTACCTGTGAACTTATCCAAGCAGTACAAAATGGTAATAAAGGTTTTAGTTTCCCATCATCTCATACACTCATCTTCAGCTTTTGCCCATTTTCACCGAGGCCCTAAAAATTGCCCAACCTGATACAGCTAGCCTGGAGCTCCTTTTGATCTCCCTGTTAACCCTCCTGAATCAAGCGACCTTGACGGATGTCACCCCACAGCAGGTCCACGCACTGTGCGACGGACTTTCTCGAGTAGTCGAGAGTCAACAAAAAGTGGTACGTTTCCCTAAAACCCGGACTTTCTTGATTTCTCTTTGCAGCGAGTCATCCTCACTGCCCTCGAATCGCTAAATGCATTGGCTCGCAGAGGCCCCAAAACCCTTCTGCTTCCACTGCACGCTCGGGTTTCCAACTGCCTTGCGATCGCCTGTGGATCGACAAAACGACTTGTGCGCCAGTCGGCAGCAACGACGAAGAACAGCTGGTAGGTCCTCCGAAACCCTCGCACTCCTAAACGAACTAATTTCAGGGAGCTGATACAGGGAAAAGCATAAGCAAGAGAATATTATGAAATTGTGAGACGTAATTTAATTCGCAGCAATGAAAATATATACAACAACTTAACTCATTTCTTGGTGCTTGTGGGCACGGAAGAGGTCTCCAGCTTTGTCTTGGGCGGACGGAAGCCGGCGCCAGCGAAGCTTTGTCCCTTCTTTTCTTTTTTCGCCTTCTTGGAAACGAAGTCACGCCAGCTTCCTCGCCGCTCATCTCTTGATTCTTCGTAGTTTTTTTGGTATTCATCTTCTAGCTTCCTCTTCTCTGCTGCGGCGACCTTCTCGTCCGCCACGCGCTTCTTCTCCTCGTTTGCGCGGTCTTCCAGAGTTCGGCGCTTCTTTTCCCGATCGGCAAACATCTTCGTCACGATGGCCCACAGCGCCCTGTTGTACCCTTCAGGCGAGTCTTCCTCGATGGGACCGTTCTTCCCGTCGCGCTTCTGCTTTCGCCGTTTCTCGCTCATGATGATCGCGAGTCGGGCGCGGCCTTCCACGTACATATCCCGGCAGCGCGAAAGCTCGTCGGGGTCTTCGATCTGCTCCATCGCCTTCTTCAGGATCTCGAACGCCTTCTTCGCCCTCTCGGCATCTTGGAGGTTGCGATCGGGGTGAATAAGCAACGAAACTTGGCGGTACTTCTTCTTGGCCGTGGCAACATCCGTTTCCGGGTCGATCTGCAAGACTTCAAACGGGTTCAGGTTGAGATAGGTGGACCCAGGGCGGAGCAACCGGTCCATCTGCTGCGTCGGAGTCAGCGCGGCGTCCTTCTTCTCGGTTTGCTTGAGATCGCTGTAGAACTGGTCGAAGTCGCCCATCGTAGAAGAAGGCACTGAAAACGGAAACTATGAGAAAGAAGTACGGATTTTTGAACGCGGACAGAACGGGAAAATAGCGATGCGAGCAAACTAAGAAAATAAGCATAAAGCGAGAACTTGAATAAAACCCAATCCCGACGGTAATATTTGATCAAAATTATCAAAATGTGGAAGCGCTACAACAAGGTCGCCTGGTGGATCCTATGCGATTCGTAATTCAATCTTCGAGAATCTTGGCATAGACTTGTCTAGACATCAGTGTCTAAAAGCCGCGTCCGAATGTATGAATGATGCGTGGATCTCGACTGGAAAACATCCCAGACTCGTCGTATTTTCGCAATTCGCGAGCGCAGTCGGAAACGCGGCGAACGTCGTTCGGTGGCCGGAGCAGATGAGAAGGAGAACACCAAGAATCTCAGTTTCCTTCGAGTTGTATAGCGAATTAAAGTAAAAGTTTATCAATTGTGTTACTTTGGGCAGTAAGCGGAGGTCTCTTCTATCAATAGGTTCATCGAGAGGTGGAGATGGACATTTTCGAAAATGCGATGCTATTTTCGAAACGAGGATAGATTTGGCGGTGGATTATCGTCGATTACTGTGTCGATGAAGCCCTAAAGAAGCGTTCTGACAAGCTAAGAGATGCGAAATGTCAGTCAAATTTCTAAATGGTGCTTTCCGGAACATGGATTTGACAATTTCAATGATTGGAACCGAAACTTTACTGATTCCAAATTGTATGATCTTCCTGCATATCGATCCATCCCTAAGCTTGTTAACTGCTGTCCAAATCTGCGTGTCAAGAGTTTTGTTTTGAAGAGAGATCAAACAAAACTTTTTCGACTTCGCTTTCCGCGATCATGTGTTTCCAATGCGCGCCTAATTCCGTATTAATCTCATTATGTTATCTTTTACAGGAAGGCACAGGAAAATGGCCAGAGGTAACCGCGACGTCAAAGCGCGCACGATGAATCGCTTCCGTGCGCTGCAGGATGACGAGGACGGTGCGGAGGGCTACGACAACAACGTAATTTTCTGAAACCTCAAAAGATCTCTGATTTTCATAATTTAGCGACGTCGTGGAGGTGTGGCCGGTCTCATCAGCCGGATCACCTCAGCCCCGAATTCCCGTCAGCTTAACGACAGGATCGCCAACCGGCGCCAGCAGAATGAGCAGCGAAGCACTGCCGGACGCGCCGAAAATCGGCCAACGGTGTACACCGTTCGGGTATGTTGAGAGTAGTCGTTTGCAGGAGGTTACAGGTTCGGTGTTACAGATGTACAAAGCGGGCAAAACCAGGCCCGACATCATCTACAAGGCCGTTTCGCAGCGTATGGCCAACTTCAAGCCATACCTGATGCGGCCCGACGACCGGGACAACCTGGTGTTCTACGTCGGCGACGAGGATTCCGCTGAAGCTCTCAAGGGAATGTCGAGAAGAATATGCGACCCCACCAACACCAAGTTCAAGTTCAGCATCAACGCGATGAAGTCCATCGCTCCCTGGCAGAAGATCCCTGCGGAAAACGTGGAGCTAATCAAGGTAACTTAAGTTAACGGAATCTGAAAATAATTATCATTCATTTCAGCGCGCTCTCCAGCGCCGCTTCAACGAGGCCGAGATGTCGCTCGACCTCACCGAGTTCCAGAATGACCGAGAGTTCGCCCAAAAGAACCTCATGGTCAGTTTGACCCGCAACGAAGTGATGATCGCCATCGCTGACATCATCGATGAACACTTCAGTGGGATCCGTGCTCTCAGCTTGCGAGTGAGTTTCTTCGATCTTTTACAGCATTGATGATAATTACATTTAGAACAATCGCTTGAGAACTTTGGACTACGTCGCCAACCTGCTCTACCGTGCGCCCAAAGTCACCGCACTGGATCTCTCCAACAATGCTGTAAGTTCTGACCACGTCCTTCAAGTATTTTCAATATTCCAATTTAGATTGAGAGCAAGAAGGATCTTATGAAGCTTCGCGGCTGGAACCTCGAAACCCTCTTCATGGAGAACAATCCTCTAGCGTCCACCTTCAGCGACGGCACGGATTACATCAGGTTTAGTTTTGATTTTTGTTTCTTTGCGGTTTGTTTGTCGGCGGCGTCGACTGTTTTAGTGGACGTACTGGTGTCGACTACTTTCCAGCGCTTTACTTCTCTCGCTAGGTTAACCCCATTAATCCTTCAGAGCTGTCCACGAAGTCTTTCCTGCTGTGACCTCCTTGGTAAGTCCACCCATCGAATAGCTTATTTTAAGCTTCTTACTTTAGGATAATGTCGCTGTCACCCGACAGATTGACATCACCGAAAGTGCCGGATCCTCGGCGCCAGAAACCTTTTTCGAATTGCCTGTCGTCAGGGTAAGTGTCCTCTTTTTGCGCAAAGTCCTTTCATTGACGTTTTTCAGAATGGCTTTTCACCCAACCCAGCCATGGAAGAAATGATTCGGAATTTCATCATTGAATTCTTGAGTCTTTATGACGGCGAGAACGGAATGCGCACTCGTGAAAAGCTCTTCGATGCCTATCACGAGGAGGTATTTAATTATCGAAATGCTAAGAAGGTTTTATGTATTTCATTTTCAGTCCACGTTTACGTTCGTTGTGGAAAATCTGTACGATGGCCAAAGGAAGGCTGAATATCCTGATCCGTAGGTTTATCGCACAATTTTTATTTG
Source organism: Steinernema scapterisci (assembly GCA_000757745.1). Lineage (NCBI taxonomy): Eukaryota > Metazoa > Nematoda > Chromadorea > Rhabditida > Steinernematidae > Steinernema > Steinernema scapterisci. The sequence continues at coordinate 96,279 of KN167681.1, forward strand.
TACGATTTTGCAATTTTAGAGAAAGTTTCAAATACTACCGCAAGAGCTCCCACAACATCATCCAGGAGCAAAAGTGGGAAAGATATCGCTCTAAGATCGTGCGAAAGGGACGCATGGCGATTGCTGCTGAACTCAGCCAGATGCCGTTGACAACCCACATCAAGGACTCGCTCATTTTGGACATCTTCTCACTGGCGGATGAATTCCTCGTCTTCTCTCTGCAAGGACTCTTCCGCGATGGAGACCAGGCTTTCAAAGCCGATGGAGATCTCTGTTTCTTCACCCGCACCTTTGTTGCGTTGCCCACGGCGCCAAAGTGAGTTTGCAGTCCCTATGTTATCCAATCAAACCTTTCATTTTTTAGCAAAGTGGTCATTTCAAACGATATGCTCACTGTTGGAGGAATCAGCGACCTGGCTTTGACTCGCTACAAGAACCTTCTCACCAAAGCAGCTGTCGCTTCAATTGAGGTAAGAACTTCATTAGCATTTGCTCTGCTAACTTTAGTGATCCTTCAGACCCCAGTTGTAGTCCCAGCCACTGCAACCAACACCGCTGCAGCCATGGCCCAGATGAACATGAACGGCGCTCTTCCTGTGCAACCACAGCCGGTCGCTGCTCCAGCAGCAGTTCCTCCTGCGCCGGCCTATGACGTCAACGACCCCTTCATTCAACAGCAAATGGTCGAGCAGTTCTCCGTGCAGAGTGGCATGAAGCCGGAGTGGGCTCGAAAGTGCTTGGAGGATCAGCAATGGAACTATGATGTAAGTCTTGTACTTCCATAATTTAATCTAATTTCTTTTTTAGGCCGCAGGAAGAGTATTTTCCGATATTAGGAGTCAGATCCCCGCTGAAGCTTTTCAATAAATAGGATTTTTTTCTCTCTTATACGTGTTTTCTGATTATCTTTGTTCATCTTATGTTGGTATTTTCTGTTGTATCCGTCTTCCGATTCTGTTTGGGTGGTTGTCTTAGCATCTCTCTTTTTTCTTCTCAACCGGATATAGGAGTTCCGTCTTGGTCCCCAACAAACCATTGCCACGCGTCTTTCTCTCTCAAGATCTGCGATCCCAATTAGAGATCATTTCTCTAGTTCGGTGCTCTCTCTAGTTTCTCTTCAAACTTACCTACCTGGGAATCACCGTGGCGTTCCCTCGTAGTTGTCTTTCTTACTTTTGTGGGGTCGATCAAACTTTCGGGCTCACAAATTCCGGTTGGGAATCCTAAATTCTCTGTAAGACAGCCATCCTCTCGGTCCCTCTCACCTCATGTTCCCTCTTCCTGATTTCTCTCGACTGGTATTCTCGGCTAGATGTGATTATATAAATTGGAGTTTATCGTTCAGAAATCGTGGTGGTCTCGCGAAATGCGGGCGATCAGATGGGCTTACGTGCAAGGTGACCGTAGCGTTCCCTGCGACCAGAGATTAGGCGCCCCAGAGAACACTCCTATCAGCCACAAATCAGCCTTGTTTGCATTTGATATTCGAAGATTGTCCGGCAAGACTACGCGGACGGGCGAACAGACGTCGTCTGAGTTCGCATGCTGATTGAGACGCCTGGAGAGACGTCCGTCTGAGAAACACTGAACTGAATCGCGGCGTAGACGCAGAACCGGTTTCGTGTCTTGTCTGGTTTGCGGTAGACCGGTATGAAACAGCACGTGAGAAGTCTAGACGTCCGACGAATCGACCTCGTGTGAAGAGACAAGAAGACCTTGAGTCTAGAATGGCGATGAACGTTGAGGGCGAGCGGACTGAATTTAAGACGGTTGTAGGAAAAGCAGACACTTAATTAGCGATTGAGTCTGGCCTTTTCGTGGGAACGAGAGAGGCAGGTTACGAGTGAAACCGGATGTCAAAATGTTATTTAAAGTTGCGCGTTGTTATTTAAAACCCGAAAATTGCGTGGTATAGCGCTTTTCGTAACCTTTAAACACGAAATTTCTTAAGTTTATTGTGTTTGAAATTTTTAATGTTGAAAGATTTTTAAATGTGAGTGGCTTTATGCCGCGGATTCAGTTGAAGGGCGTTCATTTTTTCTTGTTTTGAAAGACAATTGCGTTTTTT
>KN167681.1:98394-108841 GCA_000757745.1 Steinernema scapterisci
ACATCCACGTCCGATTCTATCTGGTAAATGGTCAAAATCATTATTGGTTTTGACACCGTTTGTATGGAAACACGGGCTGCGCAGTCGTTTTAAAGGTCGGTTTCAGACATTTGGTCAGCTACCAGACAGAAACCGTCTGGATCTTTGGCCAGAAATTTTTAGCCTTTGGGCCACTCTGTGGGTCGTGTCTGCGTCTACGGTCTGGACCGGTTTCCAGCTTCGGTTATCAACCAGAAAACCTTTGAAAATGTCTGAAATGGTCACAAAAACTATTTCGGAGAGAGAAGTCTAGACCATCTGGAATGATCAGACACCCGGCTGCGCTGGCGTCTGGATTCTGATCTCGTCATTCACTAAAACCAAGAATCCAGGAATAGATGGAATCTTGGAATTCGATGAGTCAAAGGCCAAAGGAGGCACAGATCGCGCGTTTCCGAGTCGCGCGGGGTATTTTTAGTATTCGCGGAGAGTTGTTTGCGTCCGTCTTCGGACGTCGTGTTTGTTGTTCTCCAGGTTTGAATTCATGTTTGAGGCTTCGCCGGCCGAGCAAACACCGCTTTTTAAGGCGCTTCCGTTCCCAGCTGAAGAGTTCCCTCCCGACTTTAGTTCTTCTTCCTACTTTCGCTCCCCGGAGGCCGCGTTTCATTACGAGTGCACACGATCCCTCTTTGGATCCCCGCGCTCCACCTAGCCTCCGAGTAATTGTCACCTCATTTCGGCAAGTTTTCAGCGCTGCTAATTAACTCCTCCCGTCACTGTTCCAGAAGCCTCTGGCTTCAAAGGTCAGGCATAATTAATTCGATTCGGCCTGCTCGCGTTGATCCCGGCTTCGAAGCTTAATCGCGAGGAGTCTTCAGCCAAAGGGGAATTCGGCGATTAGGAAGAACGAAGAAAAGCGGATTTCCCCGGCGGCGGTTCAAACACCGGATTCCGAAACGTCTCCAGTTGCCGCGACGTTCATCGATCGACTTTTTGCGCCGCGCTCCGATTCAGCGGCCCATTTGAGCCGCAGGAGCAGATTAGATAAAATTCACGGGTTTTTCACAGCGCCAGATCACCCCCACACAGCGTGCTTAAGTCCATCTGAACCATCGCCCTCGAAGTCACCAAAGTGCAGTCCTTTCCCACGTCAGAAACGTCTCCCCCAGAGACTGGCAGTTGCGATCTCCCTAATCGGAATCGGTCTTTTGCACCCAGAAACTGCAGTTGCATCAGAGAACAGGAACCTCCCCAGGGCTCCTTCAGGTCTGACTTTTGCAGAGAAAGGGTCAGTTCTTGGATAAACTCTATTGCGAAACGTTGTCGGAGGTCGGTTCCTGGAATTCCAAGAGGTTCCTGTTCTCTCCCAGGAAAGTACGAGGGGCACGTTGTCGGTCTTGAGCTATTCTAGCACCGCTTCGCTGCAATCCTTGATAAGTTGCGATATCGGCGGAGGGTGTTTAGTTGATTTCTCGTGGAAAGGATCGTCGATTAGAGTTCAGCGGAACGACCGAACGACGGTCGCTGGCGGTTCGTATTGTCGCCGGTGTCAGCACCTAAAGGAATGCGGGGGTCGAGTCTTCGATAAACAAAAACAAGCCTGAAGAGAACGTCTTAGATCTGCTCGGACTGATTTATTTGATGCACTTTTAAGAACACGGAAAATCGCGATCGAAAAGTAAGAAAAGTTTGTGGCAGAGAGCGACTATAGTAAGCGATGGGATGGGAAGACACCAGATGTGCGTGTGGTGTATAGGATGTGCTCCGCGCCTTCACGCAGAGGGTCGAAGGTTCGATCCCGGCAGTGACGACAATTGTCCATTCCACCAGATATACCATGTTGGGTCTGATTAGTCTTTCTGAGTCTCTTTTTCCGTTTTTGGCTTGTTACAAAATGCCCCGCGAGGCGCCTGCGATAACACTACGGTACACTCCGATCTTTTAAGAGATGTTGACGGCAGTAGACGGGTACAAAGGTGACCGGGGCGCCTATTTGCTTGGCAGCAGACCGCTGTTTTTTCGGAATTTTCGGGCGCTGGTCGCTCGCGGCGACGACCTTAAATGACGTGCCGGCTTTTAAAGATGCTTCTGTAGTCGTTTGAACCGTCGCGGCTGTCCGGACAAGGTGTCGCCGCCTTGACCAAAGGTCGATAAGAGCATCCGCATCTTCGGTCTGATGAGTGAGTGCATCGTGACGTTGCGGCAGCCTCCTGCTGGCCTTCGCCGGAGCCAAAGTTCTCTCTGTTCTACCGCCGCTTCTTCTCCTTGCTTCGCCCGTTTCTCTCCGCCTCCACTCGCGCGGCGGTGATAAGCACACATCTTCTCCCGCTACTCCTCCTTCGCTTCTTCCTTCTGCACTCGCTTGGCTACAGTTCCTCTCCGCGTTTCTACTTTGGCGGGCCGAGTTCCTCGTTCTCCTTCGGACTTCAAAGGCCACACACAAAAATAAGTTTTTTTTGCGTCCGAAGCGCCTTGCGCGGAACGGAAACCCCGTCAGCTGTTTTTGTCTTCTCCTCGCTGTTCACGTGCTTCCCACGCCACTTCGCTCCTCCCGGCGACCTTTACCGACTTATTACGTGACTTCTGGACAGTGGCGCGCTGTTGGACGATCTTTGCTCCTCCTCCGCCTTCCCAGAGAATCCCTTCGGGTCAGAAACGTCCGAGGAACCCTTACCCCGACTGTACACAATAGCCACCGTCTCCCGCTGACGTCGCTGGGAGCCAAAAAAGGCAAATTGCGTCCGCCGAAATTAATCTCTGATCGACGAACCGCCGTCTTCGCGCACCACAACGTGCGTGTCTTCTTTGTCGTTATCAGCAGCATCAGCAGAGGGTGTTAAGATGCTCCTTTCCCCGTCCTGACTTCCTTCGACTCGTCACCAATCGCCTCTTCCTGGCCTGCCTTGACTCAGATCTCGGAGGAGGCTCCCGGTCGGTCGGAGCCCCGGCCAGTCCGCGCCTCCCACGCCGCTTCGCCTTCCGACTCCAAAACGCAATCGGATGAGTAATCGTCTCTTTCGGCCCAACATCACCCACCCAGGCTTTCTCCTAAGGGTCTTTTATGCCGGCCCCAGGCTCTTTTATTAATCTGTTACAACATCTTACGTAGATTTAATGACGCCGAGCGCACCGGGAACATTCCCACGATCGCTGTCCCTATCGGCCAAAGTCCTTTTTCCAGCAGCAGACGTGCCGTAGTGTTTTCCACTGTTTTGCAGGACGGGTGATAAGGTGTGAGGCGTAAACAGGAACCAGCGCCGCCGCCGTCGGGGTCTCCCACTCCTCGCCTTCATGGGAACCCCGTTGCGAGGAGGAGCATCAAAGATTGGACTCCGACTTCCGAGGTCACCCTGAACAAACAAAACTGGTCGCACTCTTTTGCAATGCAGGCAGTTTATACAGTAACAAAGAAAAAGCAATTTGGCAAAGGCGCTTAGAGGCGATTTGGGGGCGGAACGTGGCCTTGGGCGGTTTGCAAACGTGTGCTGCCCACAATATAAATATTCCGAAGCGGCGCGAGTACAATGCACCTGGCCGCGATCGCCGCTCGGGGCGGCGCTTCGGGCCTCGACTCCGCGAAAATAGGCGCTGCCGATCCGGCGTCGCGCCTATAAAAGGGAACCGAATCTAAGCGACCCTCTTGTCCATTCCAGGTAATTTACTCGCAGATGGAATGCTGAGCATGGCTACACGCGCCGTCCAGATGCTCTCCTCGCAGCCTCTCACCGTATTCCTCTCCTTCCTACTGCTATGCTGCACCGCCAAGGTGTACTGTATTCGGTTCCAGGCTCCGACGCCCGACCGGCCAAATGTCGTCGTTCTGATGGTGGACGATCTGGGTGCGTTCTATAACTTTTGGATTTCTGACTGTATTCTCCGTGCTTTAGGTTTTGGTGATCTGGCCGGGTACGGAAATCCCATCCAAGAGCTGAATCCTATTGACCAGATGATTCGGGAAGGACGCAGATTTACGTCGGCGTACTCAGCGGACAGCATGTGCTCCCCCAGCAGAGCTGGATTCATGACCGGTGAGTGGGATTCCCGTGACTCGGAGCACAAACCGTTGTTTTAGGTCGACTGCCGATCCGCCTCGGAGTCACGGGAGGCGCGCGAGTGTTCCTGACCAAAGATGTCGGAGGACTTCCACGCGACGAGATCACCGTGGCCGAAATGTTCAAGAACGCCGGATACAAGACCGGGATGATCGGAAAGTGGCACCTGGGAATCAACGCCTACAATCGCTCCGACGGAACGTATCTTCCTTCGCGCCGAGGATTCGACTTTGTCGGGCTCAATCTGCCGTTTACGAACGCTTGGGAGTGTGACACCACCGGGGTAAAAAGCGAATTTTGACCGCGTGGGCTGAGCTTTGAATTCAAGGTATATCACAAAGGACCGGCGGACCGAGAGAAGTGTTTCCTGTACAGCCGGGACAACATCGTGCAGCAGCCGATCGACTTCGACGACATTACGGCAAACCTCGTGAGGGACTGGAAACACTTTCTGGACCAGCGGATGCGCGAGGACCAGCACGAAACGCCGTTCTTCTTCTACTTCTCCTTCCCGCACGTCCACAGCACCCAGTTCGCGAACCAGTTCTTTAAGGGACAATCTGTCCGCGGGCTTTTTGGCGACAACATCAACGAGATGGCGTGGGCTGTTGGCCAGGTTATGGACTCCTTGAAAGCGGCTCAGATCGCGGAGAACACTCTGGTGATCCTTATGTCCGACCACGGACCCCACCAGGAACTCTGCAACAACGGAGGCAGCACTGCGGGACTGAAAGGTAAGCAACAGCAGGTGGAATTGCGAACGAAACATCGATTGCAGGTGGAAAGTCGAATAGCTTCGAAGGAGGATTCCGCATTCCATTCGTCGCATGGATGCCTGGAACCGTCGTCCCAGGAACCGTTTCCCACGAGGTGGTCTCCTCGCTCGACCTCTACCCGACCTTCAAGAACCTCGCGGAACAAGGATCGGTAATATTGTTTCGGCCCGTTTTTCTTATCTCAGAGATAGCTTAAGAGCGAACTGTGCTATGTGGATCTTCCCCAGAAACCGCTGGACGGCGTCGACGTGTGGGATGAGCTCCGAGGCCGCGACGACGACCGCAAGGACGACTGGAAGCCGTTGTACCGTTTCTGGGCTCTTTTCGCCGAGGTGCACCCCAACGACGTCCGCAGCCAGTACCGCCAATCCTACGCCGAAAAGCGGCCGATTTTCTTTTACTGCAACCGCCACTTGATGGCCATCCGCTACGGCGACTACAAGGTCCACTACATGACCTCGCCGATTTTCAAGAACTTTTCCGCCAACCCCCACCTCGAAGAGTGGTGCCCTGGCGGAAAACCGAAGGACGACTGGTGAGTACCGTAATTCCGGGCCCTTTAATCTCTCTCGCTTCCAGGTACATCAGCCAAACGTGTCCCGAGAGCCAGCTAATAGTGCACGACCCCCCGATGGTCCACGACCTCCTCCAGGACCCCTTCGAGATGTATCCTCTGCCGCATTCAGCTGCCGTGCAGCAGATCATCAAGCGCGTCAACAACATCAAGAGCTTGCACCAGGAGAGCGTCGTCGACGTCCCCGAGCAGCTCGGTACCTTCGACAAGGGAGTGATACCGTGCTGCGACCCTCCGAAATGCGAGTGCAACCACATAAAACGCCATTTTGACTTTCGCCACCTTGCCGACGACGAAGAAGGCCTCACGACATTTCTCTGAAGCCTGCACTCGTCCTATTTCCTCTTTTCCTGTTTCCCTTCCTAGTTCACTCTCTCTAGTTCTGATCTCGATAGCTTTAACTTTCCTTTAGCCCCAATGTCGCCGCTGGTACCCCAACATCGAATTGAAAGCGGGTTTTCCCATCTTCCCTCCTTCCTCCGGGCCTCCCTCGCCTGGCCCTCCATCTCCCTCTCCTTCCTCTCAGCCCCGATAGACTTTCACTTAGATCTTTTCCACTCTTCGCTTCCACTCGTACCCAGAAGGATTGTTGTTTCACCGGCGATTTCGCATATTTAAATGCCCCAAGGTACAAATAAATTATTTCGATTACGTGCTCCGCCGTCATTTCTCCTGGGAACTTTCGAATCGGGCGCCTGGGAACATCCTCGGGCTGCCAGGTCGACTCGGTGGCGTAAACGTCTAAATTTAGAATCTCTGCGCCGACTTTCCGACGGTTGTTGACCTGCTTGTTGACCACAATCGGCGATAATTGACTCCGGCTAGTCGTGGGAAATCCCGGACGCCCCGATACGGCTTCTCGGGATTGATTTAGATTTCAAGGGAGGTGGGCGCGTGAAACCGATTTCTTTTTGAGATTTGGGAAACCCGATGGTTTGGTTCGAAAAGCTGAGGCTTCATCTTCTTTGAAGATGGACACCAGAGTTCTCCGATCGACGCAAGTTCGACCGCGGAGAAAGTTTGCGTGGATTCGCTTGTTTTGGTCGCGAAACGGTCTTTGAACTCGGAGAATGGAGTTCGGATTTGTGAAAGCCGATTGAGGGTCCGAAGGAGGTGGGAGAGGGTTTGGGAAAGAGGGACGGGGAAGATATTCTCGAGAAGAAGGTGTTGTTGCAGAAGTGCTCCCGGAACGAGTGGATTCGTGCACTTTGAGGAAAGGTTCCGGGAATCCGTTCTTTTGACCCGAAAACAACCTGTCTTCCATTCCTTGGACTTGCCTTTTCTGTGCCTCTGAGCACTGTCCTGCGTAGCTGCGAACGGACGCAGGAAGCCGTGGGAATTCCCACGATCATTCTCGTCATTTTTCGAATTCGGAATAAGAATTTCCAAATTTATCGCCGCTTTTTGCAGTTCTCCCAAGGATCGGCCTTTCAAGTTGCGGGTTACGGTAAGCTATGACTAATGCTATCGGTGCCACATGGGAAGACCTTTTTTGCGCTTTGGGAAAACCGGGGGAATTGAAAAAAGCGCCTGCGTCACAGGAAAGTTTCGAGGAAAGTCGGAGAAACGGTCGGAAACACGGCAACCGAAGACGTCCTGATTGTTCTCTTCTTCTCCGTCCTGTTTTTAGGTCCAAACGACGTCATTTGGGTATTTGTTATGGCGCAGGAGGATCTCTCGAAACCTCAAACGCCAACACCCACAATCTTCGCCGAATTGTCGTCCTTTGTCCTAATAAGCACCAAAAACCCATAAACACCTGGAGGATGAGTCCAATAATCGGCGTTCGTCACTGGCGGACTCCCGGAAAGCCCGCTTAGAGCCAGAATCCATAATCCAAATTCGATTAAGGCGCTTCATCAATGTGGGTAAGATTTGGAGGGAGATAAACAGCTGCCCAAGTTGAACATCAAGGATCGGCGTCGGAGGATTCCGAGGAAAGCAAAAACAGAATTCGAGGGATACAATTAAACGGAGGTAATTGTACGGCCTAGCCAAGAAAAAAGAATTCTAAGGGTTCTGCAGAGCGGAAATGCACCTAGACGGATAGTGAGGGGGTTTGAATCTAGAGCCAAACTCCGGATTTCGCTTAAAAACCGAAGGATTCTAATTTCTCAATTGGAGCGATGGATTTATGGAAACAGAGTCGTTTACAAGATGAGGAATGCTTGGAAGAAGAGAAAAGAGGATTGGAGAAACCGGAAATGCAATGTGATCGAATCAGGAATCGAAAGATTGCCCTTCTTCGAATTTGATTGAAGATCGGATGACGTTCTGTTCCACTCAAAGTGCGTTAAGAACGCTTAACTCGTTTTCTGGAAACTCTTAGACCAAAGAAACTTAACTCCGCTCAATTCTGACATTTACCTGATTCACCCGAGCTCTGCGCCTAATTGTCGTTCCTCGTTGAAATCAGTTTCTGGACCTTTCGATGACTCATAACATCAGGTTTTGGTTTTTCTCACCCAATCTGAAACTGAGACACGCTTTCCGAACCGACCACTGGAGTCTTTCCTCGAGGTTGTTTTTTTGGAACGAGCATCTCATGGCTACAAAAACTTAGAATCTGTTTTTGATTGCTTCTTTTGAGGTACGTAGGAAGTGAAATCGTATTCTTTTGTTTTGTCGGCGACTCGGGGACAAACAAGTTGACTAAGTGGCCGTGTTTCCAAGATATAATTTGCTCGGGATACACATTTCCAGACGAGAAATTCCCGGGTAAGAGATACTCAAAGCAAAAAACGTCGACCTGTTTACAACCAAGTGTGCAGTACAGGATACTGTAGATTGTACCCGGTTTACGTCAAGCGCAAGTGTCATCTCTATTTCGAATAATTGTTTAAACAAAGAACTCGGCGAGAACTTCTTCCACGTCACGCTATGAGAGAGCCGTTTATGGAAGTTTAGGTGAACTCTCTGGGATTAATGAGTTCGAGGGACCTTCTCGGCGCCGAGTTTGGAGAAGTGGACATTTCAAGTTTCTAAACTGAAGTTTCTGCTGCGAGAGGTGCGAGCAGGTGCATCTCGAAGGCGAAAGAACACTCTCCTACGCGTGGTTTTAGTTCTGCAGCCATTGCAGGCACCAAAAATCTTGATTTGTGTGAGTGGAAGCGTGCTTAGAAAGGATCCTGCTTATTTATGTTCTCTTTGCGTGTCAGCTGAGAGCAGCTGAGAACCCGAGTCTTAGCAGAGCTGGGTTAGTCAGGAACACAAAACCATTTTTTGGGTACGAAACCTTAATGGGATCCGAAGAGAATTTTTCCGAGTTCAGTGACAAAAACTTAAAAGACGGCGGTTTGAGTTTTGGATTTGGAGTCTCCGAGATAATTGAGTTTGAGTGAAGTTGGAGGTTCTTTGGTGGGATTTGTGTAGCTAGGTTTCCGCGATTCTTGGGACGTTTCAATCAGCCGAGATTCACTGGAACATTGGGAGACAAAAGATTCCTGAAATGAACTCATCAACGACCATTCAGGCGGATGCAGAAGCCATTTCCGGAAATAAGGAATTAAAGGACGTCCGAATTTGGAATTAAGAGTCAATTTCAAAATGCAAACCTTTGAATTTGGACTTTCTCCGCTTTCAAAAGTATTTTTTACGGCTTCACGATCGCGATCTTCCAAAGATTGTTTTCCCGATTTTCCTATTTTCGTAAATTCGTTTTGATATGAAACCTTTCGTCGCGGGGCTCCTCTTCCACGTTCTCCAGGTTTCATCGTTTCTTGGAATGCGGCGTTTTGGGATTTCAAACATTAATTGGTTTCTCGTTTCTGCATTGACGCAAACAAACATATTTCTGGTTTGAAACTTTGATCCTCCTTTGAGTTGGATCTCCAAGACTTCTTAAATCAATTATGAGCAACGCGACCTCGTAGTTTATACTATAAATGTTGTAGTTTGAGCCGAACGATAAGCATTTCGCGGCCCAAAACTCTAGTCAGTGTACTGCGACTACACTTCCTACTGGATTTTTTTTGAAATCCGCTTCTACGAACAATCTTTCAAAGGGGAATCAACTGAACACGACTGCTTTATGGTTTGCCCTTCAAACTCCGGCAGTTGTTTACTCGAACCCAAAGCAATGTTACTTTGTATCTACAATCATTCAATTTCTTGGCTGCTTCTTATGACACCTGCGGGAACACCTGTGTGGAGTTTCCGTCCCGCTGATTCATTCTGGGGAGCATGAATCACGCGAAACGCTTTGTGACAAAAACAGAGTCGGTTTGTTCCCGAGAGGTTCGGGAGTTTTCGCTTAATTTGTCGCGAAACCATGAAAACTAGAGGTGCTTTGTAATTGAATGACAAAAACAGCCGGAGAATGAACGAATGGAGGGAGCGAGAGGGAATCCAGAGCGAAGAACAGCCGGGGATCGAAAGATGCGAAAACGCACATCGGAGAAGATTGACGTGATTGCAAACTTTCCGAAGTTCTTCACGACGCTGGTTCTTTTCCGCTAACTCAATTCAAACTCACAAAACTGATGTCACTGAGCACGAAACTCGTTTTACGCTTATTCATTTAAAGGTCAATGGCGGCCATTACCGTAACTCACTGTTTTTCCTTAAAACGACGAGATTATCGTCCACGTCACCTACAGCTGGTCCCATCATCTGGCCCAATAAGAAGGTCATCGAGTCGAGTCCTCTTTTGTTGTTATGCTATTGTTTAGCCAGAACCGGAATCCAAAGACTCCCGACGTACCCGTTCTAGGAACGTCCGCCACCCACGTTCAGGTTTCTTGTTGAGGCGTTTTCCTGCAAACCTCGTCATTCCGACGACGAATTTAGAATGTGCGTCAGTTCGGAACTCATTCGGAGACCGTGGTCGCCTCCGTAAACAAGCGGGATAAGTAAGTGCCATGATCTCCGCTCCCCGGCGGTCTCATACACTATTTATAGAAGTCTCTGTACTTTTAAGCGCATCTTGAAAGGACGCCGGCGTCTGCCGAGGAGTTTGTCCTTGGTGGGAGAGACCTCGTTGTTATTTATGCATTTGGAGATGGGGTTTAAGAGGACGAGAGGACGGCGAGATCCGGATTCGGGAGGCACACCGAAACCAGAAAAAA
>KN167681.1:109393-123001 GCA_000757745.1 Steinernema scapterisci
GTTTTCTGACCATACAGCAGATGTGCCATGTTTGCGTTGCATCGTGCACAGTGACGAGCATTAGAACACTGGGAGAATTATGGAAATGTGGGAGAAAGACGCATAATGTTCGTGTCCGTTCCGTGTTCGTGTTCAGTGTTGTTCGAGTCACCTTCGACGCTGCACGAGCACAAAGAGGAATACAGCTTGATCCAAAAATGAAAAAGCCTTGATGCAGCGATGTTTAGTTTGTTGGTTCGCCAGATTGTATTTGAGCAATAGATAAGTGTGGCTGCGACCAAAAAGAACGGATTTAAATCGATTCAAAGATTCCATGCGCGTTACGACTCGCAGGAGCGTCGATCCGCGCGAACAAGCGGATTATCGAGCCCACACTTCTCATTTCAAAAAATGCGAATTCTCTCGCCCCGATGATTCACCACCGCGCCATTGCGAATATTTGTTTATCCAGGTGCCCTTTCCAAACGTCGTTTTTCGTCCCCCACGGCGATCAGCGCTCGGATCTCCGCGTCATCCGCCCCTTTATGCAAATATTAAAAGCGCGATCCACGTCGATCAGTTCGGGCGATTGGGATCGCGCGCCCCGCGGCTTCTTTTTGCCTCCACGTCGCCCCTAGGTCTTCGACATCTCGCTGGCTTCCTTCGCCCTTCTCCGCGCTGCTCCCATCTGCTCCCGTCCGCTCCTTCCGCCGCGTCTATGACTCACAGCTCACCTCTGACTTGTCATCGCCGTCGTTACCCCGAATCACCATCGTTACTTTGTCGAAAGGTCGTGTGCGCCCTCGTTCTTGTTCCCCAGCTTCGGGTTCTGTGCGAATTCGTGTTCGTTGTGCTGCGTTCGTTTGCTCTCGATTTATAAACGCTATTTCGCGCTTGTTTGCCCTGCTCGGGGCTCTCAGGTGAAGTCGGCGGCCTCCGTGGGCCGCGTACTTTTCGAGGCGCCTTTCATTCGCGTATTTACAGCCTCGCCGTCAAGCTGATTTCTCCGTTGCCGCTTGCGGAATCGCCGTCGTCGGCTCCTCGGATCCCAGAAGCCAACGGCGAAGCCGGGAATCACTCGACCTCCGAAGCGAACGCGGCTCGACAGAAATCGGCACACCAAATGGCCATCGGAAGCATCAAATTCCCGATCGTCCGATGGATCATCGCCTTCGTCGCCCTCGGATTGGCCAGTAAGTTCTTCTTTCCTCGAGCTTAGCAGATTTAATTTATCCTTTTCAGTGCTGGGATCCTATTTGATCCCAAAGGCGATCGGTGCGGTGGAACGCGGGTTCTTCTGCGACGACGAATCGATCCGCTACCCTTACAGAGAAAACACCGTCGATCCGGTTCTCCTCGGATGCGTTTGCTACTTTGTATTAATCCTGTCGGTAGGTGTTCATCGTGATTTTATTTTTGGAGATCTTTGACGCGTCGATTCTTCGCGAAAATGTGATTCACGTTTATTTTTTGCTTTCGCCGATCGATCGGACGGCGAGTGCGAAAGTCCCTTTGAAACGCCTGCAGTCTGACCTTTCAGAAGCAATAAAGGGGTCGTAAATAGATAAGAATGGTTTTGTCGAGGCGAATGCGTCCTGTTTCTCACTCGTTTTTTGTGCTTTTGTGTCAACTTCATGATGGCGTGATCGCTCGCTCTCCGAAAAGCCTTTGATTGTCACTGCTCGCACAAGTTCTTCGATGCAAGTGCATTAAAAGGGTTTGCGCGCTAATTTTAAGTATTAAACATTTGGAACATTTTTTGAATTTTTTAGTTTTCAGATCATCGTCGGAGAACTAGTTTACAATCGCTTATGCCTCTATGCGGGTGCCTACTCTCCGGGTCAAATTCCCAATTACAAGATCGGGTCACTCAAGATTCCTTACGTGGTCGTTAGGATGTTCTTCGCATTTGGTACGTTCACAAGTCTTCAAATGGCTTCTAACCTAATCACTTTTCAGCCGTTTCTCAGGTCGGTCTCGGCATCTCCATTGTCATTATGAACATGACGAAGTTCTCCGTTGGACGTCTTCGCCCACACTTTATCGACGTGTGCAAGCCCAACATCGACTTGCTGAACTGTTCCACGCATCGATATATTCAAGACTACCAGTGCGACACAAACGTGGATAAGAAACTGCTTCTGGACGCGCGTCTCTCCTTCTTCAGTGGGCACACCTCGAATTCGTTCTACTTCGCGCTTTACCTTGTGGTGAGTTCGAAGTTCGCCCGACCGCCCAGGAAGCTTGAAAATGGTCCAAATGAACTCGACTATCAAGTGCAGGTTTTCAGACAACGGGCAGACGCGTCTGTTGATAGCGATTCATTCCGACCTGTTGCTTAGGAACCTGAGCGGTCGTTCTTGTGCTCCCATCTCCCAAGCACGTATGCATATCCTGAATTTCAGCTATATCTCCACTTACGACTCGGACAGCAGTTCTTCGATGTCATCGTATTTCCCCTCTACTACATGTTCCTGTTGGGCGCAGCTTCCTTCGTGGGATATTCGCGGATTTTCGACTACAAGCACCACTGGAGCGATGTTCTCTTCGGAGCCATCTTTGGGTGCTTTATGGCCGTGATAATCGTGAGTTTTCGCGTTTGTTCAGCCGGAAAATTCTGATGGACCTGTTTGTTTAGGTCGTTTATTTCCGCAAGTTGCTTGTTCTGCCGCCGATCCGGCCCGAGTTGCGCAGTCGAGTGCGGTTCGTGAACGAGGACGAAGGGAGTGCCCACGTGGTCGACGATGCGCCGCAATCTTCCTCGCAAGCCGAACAAGTGTGACCGAAGAAGCAAGCGGGTCTTCAAATTAATGCTGATCTCATTTGAATGCAATTCATTATCGTGTACATGAATGGCTGAATTAAAGAGAAATCTAATGAATCCATCTCTTCCATAAATCGATTAGTTGGTTGCGAAGGTTTGGGTTTTTCAGGAAATAGACGCTTGGATTGAGCCAACTTCGGACCTGGTTGAGAAGATATACGAAGAGGAAAACGTCGGATTTTTCGAATTCGCGGACTATCGTGATGATATCGGGAATAACCAGAAGGAGCACGGAAGTTATTATGGCGACGCCTGCAAGGATAATCTTCAGCAAAGTGTGTTGGGAAGGATGTCGATTACCTACGACGGAATTCTGGGTTTTTGGTGCTCGGTGGTGGGAGGTCGTGGTGCCGTTGACCGATGTCACCGAAACTGTTTTCACCTTTGCGGTCATTTTGAAGAGCTTCGTTTCCTGCAAAAAGATTCTGTTGAAACTCGAGATTGCCAGCGTCGCTCACCTTCTGTTTGCGCGTGTAGAGGAGGCAGAATCCTAAGCCTATCGCAACGGAAATCGCAACAATTCTGACAAGAACGAAGAAGGGGCTGATGGTGTCCGAGATGGAATCAAGTGCCATGCAGTGGTAAGGCCGGTTGGAGTAGTAATCGAGGCGCGCGGTCCGCGAGAAGTTGAGCGCGGCGAGGAGTGGAACGAGCGCGAGGATGAAGCAAGCTGAAAAAAGGACGACGAAGATTCTGGAAAGAAAGAAAGATTCTTACCCACGACGGAGATTCCGATGTCGGTGATGCTAAGTTTCGAGTGGAGTTTCGGGTAGAACTCGGCGAGAAAGCGGTCGAGCGCGATGAGGAGCGAAGTGAAGCCGACGAACTGGTAGGAGACTGCGAAGAAAACGTTGTAGTGGGCGACGAGGCACTGGAATGTTTCACGGTTGGCCGCCGGGACTGAAAATACAGATGATTGGCAGAATTTGCGTGTAGAACTTACTGTAGATCGTGTAGAGTTGCACGATCCAGTTGATGCTTATGTCCAGGAAGGAGATCGCCAGAAAGATCTCCGCAAGGCACACTCCCACCACCGCCGCGTACTGTTTCCGTACGCGGTTTGAAGCCGAGCTGACGATCGAGAGGATCAGAAGACCATTGATCACCAGAGATGCAATTCCTGAAAGTGGAGTTCAAAGATCGAATCCCAGACCTCGCTCACCTTGGATGAGCATGATGACCGGGTAAGGAAAACTTGCATAGCCGGTGGCGTCCATCGCGTGGCCGTTTTTCGCTGGCTTCAAGGAAGCTCCGGTGGATCTTGTCCACCTCGTCGAAAGGACGGCGGAACTTTTTTGTTTTGAGCCAACGCTAATTGGAATGTAAGACGGTCCGCTTCAGTGGATCTGAAAGAAGGCGGATAAGCAAAGAGTCGGGTTACGGTAGAGCGGCTGAAAACAACCCAATTTAGAGTAAACACATTGGAAATTGAAAGATCGAAATTTGAAGAAACGGACTTTGAAAGCGGTTTTTACGATACTTAAAATTGGACCGAACATACCAAAGATTCTTGCAACGGAGTTGAACTTTGCGCGTTAAATCAAATGAAGCGTAGGGCCGCAAAGAAAAGAATTCTTGCGATTTCCGAAAGCGGGGAAGGTAAGGAAACTTATTGAAGCCAAAAAAGTGTCAGCAATGCCAGAAAATTTCTTCTTAAAAAGTCGTACTGCCTTTCACGGCTCAAAGTTCTGACTTAGAATCGTCAGCCATCTGGAAACATTAAAGTCTGAGCGAATTCTTAATCCTTTTCTGGACATTCATAATGGGTATTTAGGTTAATTTTGAGTTTTAAGCTACTGTTTGTCTTTTGAAATTTCATGCTTCGCCAGAGTTTACAGACTTTCGAAGGTCATAAGCACTTAACAGCTTAGTCCGGCAGACAAACCGCTTTCACTTCCCGGAAACTTTTAAGATCTAGCCTTAGTTTTCTTTCTTGGATTCTCGGCTCTGAGGGTGTACGCCAATTCAGCTTTCGTCTTTTACTTCCAACTCATCCTCAACGCTTCCAATTAACTCAGCTCCTCTGCTTTCTCATCCGCGCAACCAAACGTTTCCACAGCCGATCTATCCAACCCTCAAGAATTTTTCAAGCGAATCACAATGTTTCTCGACTTCATCGACGAACTGATTCTATCGGCTCACAATTAGCTAGAATCTCGAATCGAATTCTCTCATACCGACCTTTGGCTGCCGAGAATGTCGAACTTCGAGTTTGTTACACAACACGACCGCCGCAGCGGTCTTCCCCGTTCTTTCCCGGTGTGATCGCCGTTTTTCAGAGCGGCAGCGAGTTGCAGAAGAGGAAAGTAGCTCTCAAACACATTTCTCATCTGTTTCCTTTTTGTTTCGATTGTTAACGTCGACTTTTTGTTTTTCACGTCTTCTTTAAGGAGAAACATGCAATTTTCAGTTGTTTGTCTTCAGTCGCACACGTGGCTGGCACTTGCAGTAATGACGCAGATGTAAAATAAAGCTAAGGGTTGAAGGATTGCGGTTAACCTACGTTTATTTTCGCATAGCTATCAATGCCTAATATTTAAGAGTATTGTCTGACGTTTTGTTGGAAATTATAGCGGTAGTTCTCAAAGGATTCTACGCTGATGACTCAAACTTAGAACGGTTTGGAACGATTCCATATTTCTGAGATCTGCAGTGGTCATTCACATTTTGCACAGGATCGAAGTCCTGGCGAGCCCACACCGCAAAGGTTGTTTTCAATAGTGGAGAGCTTCCTAGGCTTACGAGGAAAGTTCCAACGCTGAATATTCCGTGGCATTCCACTTTTCTCATTCCGATCTTTTGCGAACACATTTCTTCAAATGTATCAAATGTCGATGCGATGAGCAGTTCCTAACGCGAAATATTCGCTTAAAATCTGCAAAAAGCATTCAAAAACGATTTTCGTTTTGCTGCTGATGAATGCTGATGAGCGATTGCAGCGTCGATCAAATTCCGTGTTCCGATCGTGTTTTCTCTTTTTAGGCTTCCTGAACGCTGTTGCTTCGCTCTCGATTGTAGTTTAAACGCCGGGAAACCCGATCAGCAGTTGCGAAACGCGTTCATTAAACCCGAAGGTCACCACGAGCAGACGGTACGAGCGAACCCTCCTGACAACTTCGTTTGCCCGATTGTGACACGAAACGCGTTTGATCGACGAGGCGAGTGATTTTCTGCAACAACTTTTGATGTTTTCGCGAAAAACAAATATCCGCGTTTGTTTCTTTGGGTTCGTGCCTGTTTGCCGAAACCTTTGCTGGAGGGCTCGTTGCCGCTGCGCTTGCCTTACCATGACCCTTTTGATTTGTTGTCCGACTGTTTTGGCGCCTCCGTAACGCAGTTAAAAATGCCTAAGTGCTCGCAAACAATTACTTAAAGTGCAAATGCACGTCTCGCGTCGGTTTGCCCTCGATTGGCCTCGGTTGCGCCGTTCTGTGGATCCGGCAGCCATTGCCCGTTTGCATTCTATACTGTTGGGCACGGTTGCACTGAAAAAACTATGCAGTGTACTGTGAGGCAGCCACCACAGAATTGGAAGTAAATTGGTGAACAGACTATAATCGATCTGCAGTGCTTCCAGGTTCACCTACGGACGCGGTTCACCGCAAACCGCGTCTTCGTTCCACGTTTGTTTGTTTCTCCGCGACCATTCGCGCTATCGCTCGGTTTTATCTCCGTTTCTCCTTAACTATGTGAGTTGTTTAGCTGACTCTATTCTTGCCTTCTTTCAGAATATAATGAACTTTTACGTTTATGGAATCGTCGGGGTTCCCTTAATCGTCTACTTAATCAAGTAATTTCTGAAGAGTTCGCCTGGAGTTCATTCGATCTGATTTCAGGAGACTCGTCCGAGGACCCCAGTTCAAGGAAGACGTCAGGAAAGATGGCGCCGTCGCCGTCGTCACGGGCGCATCTTCGGGAATCGGAAAGCGCATCGCCGAGCAGCTGAACCTCAGGGGCGCCAAGGTTTACTTGATGTGCCGGAACATGAAGAAGGCCACCACTGTGATTAACGAACTCGTGAAAACGGTGAGTCGTGGAGAGCATTCTGCGAAGGCGCGGAAAACACTCCGATTTTGTTTATGCGTGGCTTTCCTGGGATTATTAATGTTGTTGAACGAGACTGGCTTGCTGGACGGGAGTCGCTGTGTTCTAAGGGATTGCGCCAAAGGGACTTCCTGAAAAGAACAACCTACAAATTGTACAAGAGCACCCACAACGAATTCCAAATGTATCGAAAATGCGTTTTTTGAATTCCTCCTCTTATCTCCGCCGCTTCCCCGGATCGTTGTACTGACCGCGATTCCTGATCCTCCGAAATCTCTGCATGTCATTTCCCGTGTAAACAGAATTCATTTCCTCGTTTTTTCAGTCCGGATGCGATCGAACACGCTTAATCGCCCTTGAAATGGATTTGACCGATCTGCAGTCGATTCGGGCGGCCGCGCGCCTTTTACAAGAAGGTAAGGGAACACAGGCGTAAGATCTGATCTAACTGTGTGCTTTTAGAAGAACCCAAAATCGACATTTTGGTGAACAACGCTGGAGTCTACGGCCTAACGAAGTTCGAGAAAACCATCGATGGCTCCGAGAAGCTCTGGCAGTCAAACTATCTGGGCCACTTCCTCTTCACGGATCTCCTGATTGCCCAGCTCAAACATTCCGACGCCGCTAGAATAGTCAACGTTTCCTCGGTGATGCACAAGTTCGCCGACTCCGTGGACGCGGATACGATCGAGGATGAAAGCAAGTTCGGCGTTTACCAGACTTACAACCGTTCCAAGGCGGCCATGGTTATGCATTGCCGTTCGTTGGCGAAGAGGTTCGCCGAAGAAGGAATCGAGAACATTACGGCCAATTCCTGCCATCCAGGCGTCGTGAATACCGGGATCATCAACGTTCCTTTCCTCGAGTAAGTCTCGTTCTCAATATTTTAATTACTAGATTACCTTGTTTCAGTTACTGCCTAGTCCGCCATTTAGCCTTCCCCGTCTGCTGGCTCTTCATGAAGAGCGACCTCGACGGCGCCCAAACGCCTCTGTTTGTCGCCCTCAGTCAGACGATCTTGGGAATTACGGGCAGATACTTCAGCGATTTGGCTGAAGACCAAATGGGCGACTTGGCGATGAACGACGCGAAGTGCGAGGAGCTGGTTGAATATAGCCGAAGGGCTGTCGAGAGGAAGTTTAAGTAGGAGAGAATATGTGAATTGGGGAGGACAATAAAATATTAATTTGGTGATGTTGCATTTGGGAGATCACGGATGGCTTACGAGCGGATTAAGGTTTCAGTTGTTTTGTCGGGGTCAATGCGACAGTCGCAATGCTGGATTCTCGTTTCAGACATCTCTTATCCTTGTTTAAGACTCTTCAAGTCTCATTCCGTTGTGTCTGGAAACAGTCCCGCTTTTAATCTTCTAACTCGGCTTCATTCCGCGTTCTAAAATTTCCGACCGGTCTTCCGTTCCAAAACATTGCAAATGACCATCGTTTTGACTCCCAGACACTGGTATTCAACGTCTGAATCAAAAGGTCATTTTCAACAGCGTCTAGCAACGAGGATCGGTCGGAACTCCGTGGGCACTAACCAAACTTGAACCTCGGTCCCACCACGAGAACCACTTCACATC
The DNA here is from genome assembly GCA_000757745.1 of Steinernema scapterisci. Taxonomy (NCBI): domain Eukaryota; kingdom Metazoa; phylum Nematoda; class Chromadorea; order Rhabditida; family Steinernematidae; genus Steinernema; species Steinernema scapterisci. The sequence continues at coordinate 117,823 of KN167681.1, forward strand.
ATAACGAATCGTACCAATTCCTCCTCGATCGCTGCTTTCACACGTTCGTTTTCGCGCCTTCGTTTGTTCCGCTCTTCGCCCGTTTTTATGGCTTCTTTCCACCCTTCCCCTCGCTTTATCCCGAAAACGAAGTGTTACCGCTGCGCCGCGCGCAAACAAGTTTTGACATTTGGAACGGGGGAACCTCTCTCTCGCTGCAGCCTCAATCAACAACTCGCTATTAGGGGTGCTCGCGGCCAGGCTTGTGGTCACTCGGCTTCCCCGTCTTCCCCCTGCGCCGTATCGACTCCGGGTTCGCCGCGCTCGACCGAAAGTCGCCTCGGTGACCCCGATCGATCGCGTGCTCCATTTGGCTAATAAGTGTTTATCGCAGCGCTTCGCGGCCTCGAAAGGCGCTCAGTGGCCACTCGTCGTCGGGTGGCTCGGAGCCTTCGACCCCGCTTCAGATCCGTTTTTTAGATCGATCGGTCGTCGACCGACTAATCGATGCCCCGCGGATCTTCGTGGCGCGCGTCGCCTTTTCCGCGATTAATCCGCTCTCCTTGGTTCTTTTATCGCCAGCTGGCGCTGCCCTCTAACCCTCGGACGCCTCTTCGGTTCCTCGCCCTTTGCTAATCGACCGATTGAGGTTCCGATCGATTGTTCCTTATCTCCCTTTGTGTACCTTATAAGCTCCTCCGCCTCTCAGTGTTCTGTATCTTATCTTCTGTTTGTGCGCATGGCTCGACGTGTGTGTACGCACTTTCGAAATATTTCCCGTTGCTCAAACCATCGCATTTTTCAGGAAATTCAACCGATCAGCATGGCGCTCTACCCATCGCTTGAAGACATGGTCGTCGACCAGTACCAAAATGTAAGTTTTCATCGAATGTCGTTTGTTTAAGTTGCGAAATCTCAAAGTTATATTTTTTGCGGGTGCTTACGGATCGAATTACTGTATTCGAATATGGAAGAGCTAGCCTCAACCAAAAATTGAGGGATAACCTTTTTGTGAGTGTCGGCTGTTTGAAAACATCAAAAACGGGATATTATGTTCGGATGTGCTTGTCAAAGTGATTTACTGGTTACGTCGCACATCTGAAAGCATCTGATCTATTCGATGCTTTGAAGTGTTTCAGTCGTGATTCTCTTCTCATGTTTATATTTTCAGGCCCAAGGATTGACTACCCAGCCGACCCCGTCGCAGAACTTCTACCAGCAAGAGCCCCTGAACCCCAACTATGGAGCCGTGAACGCGCCTCCTCCAATCTACGAATCCATCGGAGAAGTCGCCAAGGCGTATCCCTCGCTGGCCCAGGATTACCGAAGCATCCAGATGTATCCAGGAGGTGAGTGAAGGGGAGCCGAAGAAAGCAGCTGAGATTAGAAATCGGGGCACGCGCAGTTTGTTTGCCCACGATTCATAGATTCCCGTTTGGCCGGGCAGAGTTCTGACTCACGATAAGCCTACCTACAAAACAGGAAAATGCAGCGCTTTGTTTCTATTGTTCGGAAAAGTTTGAAATTGTTTTTGTTTAGTGGCACGATCTTGAGGATTGGGGAGCAGAACGAATTGGTTTGGGGATAGTGTAAACACTTGTCATAGTCCTCGCCATTGTGATGGAGCACCACTCAAATGTGTTTTTACAGAAACGTGCAAATATGAATATGTTTGGTTTGACCGGATTAGCCACCTGTGGATTTAAAGGTTTTGAAGTGGTTAATACTATTGGTGGTTTTAAAGGTCGTGCAGAAAAGTGCGAGATAATTAATTTTCGGAGCAAACAGTAAACTCCTTGGGATTTGTTATTAAAGGTATGTCGCTTAATGTGGATCTTAAACTACTGCATGGTTTCTTATTATTCGGATGATCAAATCTAATTCTCCCCGATTTCAGAACACGAACTCAACACATCGCCGACGCCGTCTTCGACCTCCGGAGGAAATGTCCTCGTTCCGGCTCGCAACGTAAGTTTCCAACCTGCAAATTTGCATCTCTTCGCGGCGACATCTCCGATCGCTCGTTCGACATTGGATCGCGAGTACGGTTTGGCCCTTCGGGCGTCGTCCCCCTCGCTCGTCGTTGCCTCCTCGCTGCTCCCTCGTTGATCTCTCGGCCTGTCCCTGGGTGCTCCACTGTTTCTGTTTGTTCGACAGTCGTCCGCCGGTTGTCACCACGCGCCATCATGATCCGCTCGATGAACAAATTGTACCGCCGCCGCAAAAGCATCGAGGAGCCTTTTTGCGAACTTGGCGAGGCGATAGCCGTTGAGGAGTTCACAGAGGATGCGGAGCATTCCGAAGATGTGTGTCCCTTAACTGTATGTTTCAATTCCTTGCCTTATCTGCTGCGTTTCAGGAGCTCCAGCCGTTCGAAGTCCTCCAGAATGGTCGGGTTATGGTGGCGCCGATCACGAGCCAAAGCCCTGGCCTCGCATTGGCCAACGTAAGCCACGGAGTCCGTCAAGTGATCCTCTGCAAGGACGAGAAAGGAAAAGTCGGAATGCGTTTCCGCAGCATCAACAAGGTTTGTTTTGAAGAGATCGGATGTTTTGGATTTAAGTCGCACATTCCAGGGAATCTTCGTGCAGTTCGTGGCGCAGAATTCGCCCGCTGCCTTGGCCGGAATGCGCTTTGGAGACCAAATTCTCCAAATCAATGGAGTTGAGGTGGTCGGCCTCAGCCAGGACAAGGTGAGGCGCGGAAAATCGATTTGTTTGTCGATCGCCCCGCAAGTTCGGATTATGCAAATGGGGTAACTGAACACGTTTTAGGCGATGGATTTGCTGACGAAGTCGAAGAACGACGCGAGCATCGAGATGGTCGTCCGAGATCGGTGAGTTATTCGGTTTCGAGGATGACGCGGAGAGAGCTCTCGTAGTGGTGGGAGAAGAGTGACTTGAGAGTTTTTCGAGGGGTCAAAAAGTGCACTTTGGACAGTTTAGAGGCACTTCTTTGCTGAAAAAATGTTTGCTCTTTGGGGACGACGGGATCTACGATGGGGTCAGCAGTTGCTATTAGCAAGTACCGAACAAGTTGCTACACACGAGATCTACCTTCAAATTTCATATTCTTTCAAAAACTCATATATTGGTGATCCCTAACCCCGCGTTGCTTAAACTCCATTTTCTCAGAAACATAATTCTATTTCCTTTTATTACTTATTCTTGTTTTCAATCCAATTTCCAAAGCCATTCCGGCAACCGAACGACGTTGGCCATGATCTTAAGTGTTTGTTCCTGGAATAATTGGAGTTATTAAAATTTCATTGCAATTCCTCTTTTCTCAACTTCCTCTTTCGTTGTTGCTTAGTTAGCTTAGTATTGTTTCCCTAATCTTCGGCTTTTAGTCCCTTCGAGCGTGCCATTTGCCTGCATAAGGACTCGCGCGGTCAACTCGGATTCGGATACAACGACAACGAGATCGTTTCGATCGTGAAGGATTCCAGCAGCTCCCGCAATGTTTAATTCCAGCTCCCTGTGCAATGTAAACATAGCAAATTTCAGGGCCTGGTCATCAACCATCGCATCCTGGAAGTCGACGGGCAGAACGTAATTGGACTCAAGACAAAGGCGCTTCGCGATATCCTGGAGGTTGCCATCAATCGCATGAACTTGTTGTAACACTTTTGAATTTTAGGACGCTCCGAAGACCGTGACGCTGACGATCATGCCCAACGAACTGTACAATGAAATGATGAAGAAGTGGGTGAACTTTTGGAGTTCTGATAGTAACTCTTCGTTTCAGAATCTCGTGGTCGCTGATCCGCAAGCAGGACCACAGCATTCCGGACTTCTAACCCTCTACAGCAGGGACATATCGCAAGGAAACGGGTGGGATCAGTCATGTACAATATATTCCCACTTGTTAAGTCAATTAATCACAGAAATGAATTTGTCGTAAGGAATTAAATGTTGTCGTGAGAGGTGTTATCTCGGTTTCATGTTCGCGGAAGCTGTTCCGGAGGCTACAGCGAGACCGATCGCAAATTGAATGAGTGTATTAGGTTCCTGGATTTCAAGTTCTGCGAAGCTTAAGTGTTAGTTCGTCCCTTGATCTTCGCCCTCGAGTGGCCGGAGATCTTCGCCCTTGCACCGACACTTGTGACTCACAATTATTGAGAAACACGCGGTTTATAATTGCAACGTGGATTGTGAAGTTGCGTTGGAATGATTATAATTATGTGGAGTAAGCTGGAACGTTCGACGAGGAATGACACCGTTTTGTACCTGGTTACGTCGGAGTCCTAATGAGCACGTGGAGGTTTTCGGAAAGTTGCGGAGTTTGAAGGTCGTGGCAGAGATCTTGAAGGAACTTGGAGATAGAGAGAGTTCGGAACAATTAAAAATCAAACAACTTGACGGGCGACGTGTACGGTCAAAGTGCAGTCGGCTGTTTTTTGTCGCGACCAACTTTCGGTACCTAATCATTAATAACAAATCTCGTGTTGCCAGCGAACGACGACTTTCATTTTTCTTTGTCGCCCTGAATCGAATTTGGCAACTCGGAAAGAACGTTCGCCGTCAATCTTGGATACTTCCGCCTCAAAAAACGAACTTATGTCCTCTTTTTGATCGCCACAAAACCGATTTCGGCCAGTCGAGAATATAAACGGCTAGCGCGATTCACTCTCGCGTTACGCTCCAGCAAAGCATACGCTCAAAATTCCTATCATTGATTGTTTGTGAGCTACTTGCTTAAGCTTAAGGTCATGACAAAACGTTTATATGTTAAGCAAAGATTTAGCGCGCTGCTGGCTTAGAGCGCGTTTCTCGTTTATCGCCGCAGTATGCGTAGAGCAATTTTCTGAACAACCTGAACACTGAAACCTTCTTGGCTTTAGCGTATCCTAATTGCTCAACGCTCAACATAAGATAATGTTTGTATGGTGTAGTGGAAATGTGACGAAGCTTACAATCCAGAGGTCGCGGGTTCGATTCCGCGAGAAAGACGTTTTTTTCAAAAGCGCGCTGGTTCGAGCAATGCGGAAAAACGGTGGTTTAAGTGGTGATGACTTCGTTATGACTTCATGACGCCAATTTCGGTTTTTTGAGTGGGTAGCAGATGGATTTATTTAGTCGAATTGGTCATAACGGATCATTGTGACCAATTAGGAGTCTTGGGAACACTCAGATATTGATACTTTATGGTCAAGCACAAATGGACTCTGGACGGCGAGGTCAAGCAATTCGAAAGTGGC
>KN167681.1:157519-168164 GCA_000757745.1 Steinernema scapterisci
CTCGCAAACAACTTAAAGTTCTGGATTTGGACGCTTTTATCCGCTTTCGTCACTCTCCGCCTGTTGTGCTTGTCCACGTCAAAATACTTCTTATCACAAATAGTTATTACAATTATTATTATTAAGTTGAGCGTCAGGAGTGTTCCGTTTGTGCTCCTTTGCTATACCTTCGCCGCCGCGGTCTTCGCTCCGTAGATTCCCGGATACATTCCTCCGCCGTATCCGTACCCGCCTCCGTAGCCTCCGTAGCCCCCGTAGCCGCCAGCGTATCCGCCGCCGGGCATCGTGTAGATAACGCGTCGCACGACTACAGGGCGTCCATAACTAAAACGAGAGGGATAAGGAAGAAAAGAGGCGTTTGTCGCGAGGGAGGGCGCTTCACTCGAAATCTCGCCTCTTCCCGAAATGGTCGCCGTTCCCCTCGCGCTCATGATGATTCTCTCGCAGGCGAATCTCAATGCGTTGAGAGCGCAACAGGAGAATCCGGTGCCCGTGGAGACCAGGCTAAGGATGGTCAAGTCGCTGCTGCACCCCTACAATTTCGAGATGGTCAATGGAGGAAACCCGACGGATCCCAGGTGAGTGGGGAGCTTGTTTAAGCTGCAAGAGCGATTCGATGAAAAGGACGTTTCAAATTTAGGGGAATATGTCTAGAGACCAGTTGCTAGCGAGGCGCTCTCTTCTGCCCTGGATTCTCAGGATTAACCCATTTTTGTCCCGCGCATTTGAGACGTCTTTAAGGTCAAAAAGCTTAGCGTTTTTTGATTTTTCAATCTACGGGCGGAAAGAAGGAACGATTTCACGCAGTTCAGCTGGACGTCGGACTTTTACAGATCACATAAAGTTCCAATTGAACGGAACACGCGTTTCTCATTTCCGAGTCGATTCACGCGCGAATTCTCCCACAAAAGAATCGCTAATCCGATTAAAAGCAAATCCCGAAACAACATCCAATCAGGCACAGAATATTCTCCCAAAGTGCCCAAAAACATTTATCCTAAACCTTTGCAGGTGCGTCTTCTGTGGCGGTCGAAGACATCAGCGCTCCTACAGCGGTCTTCAGAACTCCAGACCCACGCTCTCCTTGTCGAAACCCCACGATTTCCGGTTCTCCTAATCCCCAAATAGTCCTTGTTTCCTCGCACCCAATAAATCTCGACTTACCCATAATCTCCGTATCCGCCGTATCCACCGTAGCCTCCGGCTCCATATCCTCCCACACCGTATCCTCCTCCCATCATGCCGTAGGGGTATCCGTAGCCGCCGAGGCCGTATCCTCCGTAGTACTGGCCGAGCACAAGGTGCAGGCAACAGAGAACGGCGAAACACAGGAAAAGGGAAGAACCAGTTCGGCGCATCTTGGCTCGAATGGCGCTCCGTCGTCCCCGGCGTCCTTTTACCGACTTTCGGGTAATCTGCGCCCTCGTGACTCCCAATTGGAGGCAATAGTAATCGTCTTCGTCGACCTCCGCGTTCCACTTTTGTAGCATTTTTGGAGCGAGAAATTGAGGTTATTAAGACCGCGGGAAAATATTTATTCGGAGTGTTCGATTTGATCACAGGGAGAAGAAGACTGTGGCAAGTGAGGAGCGTGAAGCACTTGAGACCCATAATTGTGCGTTGAGGTGGCAGGGGATGGCCGACCTTGGAAGAAGGCTGCCCAGGAGAACGTTCTTTGCAGGAATCAACGTCGAAAAGTCGACCTTTCGGGTTCGCGGTAGATAGCCAAGAGGCGTTTTTTCTCCTCAAGCGACGACGAATTGAGCGAGAGGAAACTCTTGAGGTCGCAGTCGCTCGAATCGCGACGGAGAAGGGCGACTGAGTCGGGAGAAACGTTCTTGGCGAAGACTCGCCGGAACGCGGGTTTCTCCTGGATTCGTTCCGAGCGACGGCGGATGCCGCGGATCGTTTGGACAATGCGAAAAACGAGGAAGGCGGCCAAGATCCAAATGAGGAGGTCGATGAAGAGCAGAACGCCTAGATAGACCGCAGAGCTGGGAAACTGAAATCGAGGAGATTTAGAGGGTTTGAGAAGAACTGGACTGGTTGATACTGATGAACTGATGCAGAAAACGGAAAGTTGGAACGCCTGTTTTCCAAAACTTATGATCCAATAACGGTTATGGCCAATTCTGTCAGAGAGTGTATATTGGCGCTTGGGGAATTACGCAAGTGTGCATAATTAAGATTTGCGATAAACACTTCCAAAAGCTATAGCTTCCAAAATAGAAAAAGCTCGCTGCTGACCTGATCAACGACGGTGGTGAAATCCTTCTGCACAGTGTTCACCTCCCTAACGACGCCCTCAATCGACGCTTCAAATTCCAAGAGCGCGCGGTCGATGACCTCAGCGACGCCCTCCATGTGACGGTCAATCTTGTAGAGGGTCCGATGGACCTCCGTGATCCCCTCGCAGATCAACCGGACCTCCCTGTCGATCACTCCCATCTGAAACCTCGCAATCGATTCCTGAAACACTCAAAGAGAAACGGAACAAATAAACTGCACACAGCACCGCACTTCGGGTAAAACACACGAGGGAGTTGTTTGACTCATCTAATAAACTCTTTATCCTTTTAGAATATTTACAGAAAGGCCCCAAACGAGTGAAAGATCGAGATCACGGGAGAAGAAGAAGGAACATTCGGCTTGAGCAAATCGCTGTCATGGCTGCAGAGTCCTCCGTCGGGGGTCACACTTGGTGCCCTCTGGCCATCGAAAAGGCTCCCTTGGTTTCCATGGCCAGCGGGGAACGGCGATTCAGCGCGGTTTCCGAGTCTGCAAATCAGGGGAAAAGTTATTTGCGGAGCGATTAAAGAGTGAGAAGGGCTTCTGAGGGAGCAGCGGAGAGCAAACAGAACTAACCTGACTGCTGTGGATGATAGGCCTGTTTGAGGCTATCGTGGTATAAGCCGACCTGGTGGTAGTTGCCGGGTAATCCGGGCCGCCGGGGTTCACCCTCCATCGAGAGCGCTACGTGACCGTTTCGAGGCGGTGGAGCGTTGTAGCGCGGCGCGGGATTTGGGTGGCCGGACTCGGATCGGGCCGAGGGAAGCGGAGTTACGTTGACCGAGGAAGCCGCCGCTAAAAGGCCAATTTAAGAAAGGAAGGAGAGTTGTTGGGACTTACATTCGGACCCGCTGTTGACCAGAGTGTAGATGGCGTGAGCTTTTGTGACGAGATTTATGACGAGGAGGATGGAGAGGAGGATGAAGACGACGATGAGAGTGATGAAGAGCAAGTAGAACACCCAGGCGTGTGGGATCTGAAGGGAAGGTGAGAACGAAGATTGGAGAAGTGGACTCACCGATTGTACCGTGGTTCCTAGCTTCCCTGCTACGGACTGCGCATCTAGCGCCACTCCGTAGACCGATTTGTCGAAGTTATCCAGCGTCATATTGATTCTGGAAGTGATTCCGAGGAGCTGGTTGTTGATGTGGCCGACGAGTTGACCCAGCTGGGCGAGAGTCCCGCTGAGTTCCTCGATGGTCTTGTCCACGGACATTCTGGATACGGTTGTCCACTCAGCGGGTTAGCGACGAGGGAAGCTTTTTCTAAGAACCGTTCGTAAGATTCTGGATTCTTAGTACAGTGCAGGCCGGGATCCTCTCCGATCTAGCGATTTATCATTCGGAAACTCTGAAATGAAGTCATTTTATAGATGGGAAGCAGCACGAGAAATGATTCACCGCCACCCTGAGTTGCCGGTGCACCCAGCAGCCACAGTCTGTAGGCAAACAAAGCAGACCGAGGTGACGCGGAGGAGGCGCGGAGAGAGAAGCCTTAGTCACCCCGGGGATATTCGACTCATTAAAGAGAACTTTTGCGGAAAAATGATGGAAGAAGTTGTTTGCGCTGGGGAGAAGTTGGGGAAGTGTACAGACAGCCGTGGGAAGGAGGATTGACGCGGAACGCGAACGAACGTCAATATCGCCTAATTCTAGCAAAATTAAGCTCTAGCAACGTTTAAACGAAACCCAAAAGAGAAACACGATCATTGAAACATACAAAATGATAATTGGCCCTAGTTCGTACGGAAACAGTGCGTAGTAATAAAGACGCCGATTGGAACTGTCGTAATGTCGCTCTTAATGTGTTCGTACACGCTGTTCCGCGAGTTCAAAGCGGGTAATGTATGTATACCCTGGACAAGCAATCAATTTCTTATCAGTCCGCTAGGTCAACCGCTTATGGAGCTCTTCTAGTGATTTAGCGAACCACCAAGAAATGATTCCGCGTTTGCATTCAAAATCAATCTTTCAGAGTTATCTGGAAATCAGGCAAAGTATGAATCTCTGGACCGCAAAGGAATAATCGAGGCAGAGTGCTTCGAGTCGAGGGCTTCGAAATCACGGAGCCACCCTAAAAGCGTTTTTTCGAGAAGTCATGATCGCGCAACTGCGTCGAGTGACTCACAAATCGCCGTTTCCCAATCGGGACATCGAAGGCAAACAGAATCGCGCCGCCGTCGGCAGCGAGACCGTAAAACGGAGATAATTGAAACAGGAAACTGCAGAAAACGATCGATTGGAGTGAACCCGAGGGCCGGTGGAACGCGAAAGCCGGCCGAACGACTCGCGATTAGCCGGGCGAGAATATTCGGGGAAAGTACAGAAAGCACCACCGTCGGAGCTGGCGGCAGCGGCCAACGCCGGCCGCCGGCGACTGTAGAAAGCAAACAGATCTTGTTTGCGCAGAGATCGAAGGCGCGGGCCGCCGGTGGCCACTGTGCGCTTGTCGCCACGACGCCCACAGGAGGAATTGCGTAATTTTGTGTCGACGGGAGAGGAGTGGATTCGCGATTCTGGCTGGACCCTTGACGACTCTGGTTCCGATTTGGATCGGTTCAAAATAATCAGATTTGGAAGTACAAACAAAAATACCTAAATTTTCCACCCTTATCAGTCGAGATACGGCACCCTCAAGCGGAGATTCGCGCTTGTTTTGGCGCTGAATGTTTGGTTAGGAGATATCACGCAAACCCAAAATGCTTAACGGAATCGCCGTTCGCAAGCTGAAGGTAAACAAATCACTTCGAGGAAGTGCGCAAAAATCTAAATAACTCAAACTTCTCCATCTGCGCCAAACTCGAGACGTTTCCCGAATACGAGGAGGAATAGGGAATTCAGCAGTTCGGCGTTCGATTAATTCCGTTTTGTTTGTTTTCGAGTAGCGAACATCGCTGCAATCCGATCCGCGGCAAGATTCCGGAGTCGACCGCGGAGACCCAGGCGACCGATTCTGGGCGCCGGACCCAAGAGTGGAGTCGAGGAACGGTGGGAGTAGCGCCGCCGGCTTGTCGTAGGTGGGTGATTCTTCGACGAGTTGCGTGATTCACGACCTATAAGCGATTAGATCAATAAATAGATGGGGAATCCGCCGCAAGCGGAACAAAAAGCGACGTTGGAGACGCGCTGATTCAGCCCAAACACGCAGAGCAAAAACCTAAAAGCGGAGATCCGCGATCGGAGAATCCGAAAGGGCCGCCGCCGTGGAAGTCGTAAAGCGATCGCGCTTTTGTTCGCAAACGGTTGGCGATGACCATCAAATATTTATTCCTTAGCTGTCGCCAGGCACTCGACGCGCGCGCCGAGGCTTCTAAGGTACACGCGGGCCGACAGGTTGTCAAGAGAGCTCAGGAATCTCGGTTAGAACAAAAGACTACAAGGGGTTTTTGCGAAAACAGATCTTGAATGCGGTTCCAGTTGTTCTGCTCGAAGAAGAAATAGATTCAGTTTATTCTGTACATTCTCATGCAATCAAAGAATTCGCATTCGCCTGATTCTTCTTGTGGGTCCGGTATCTGACATAACGGTGCGAGCTGTGCGTGACCAGAAACAGCAAAGCGACCACGAGGAGAATGAGGGAGACGATGAGGAGGGCGTAGAACGCGTTGACGGGAAAAGGGCCGACCCGGGAGTTGACTTCGTTCTGGAAAGGAAGGAGGCTTTGATGGGATAAGAACTTGGTCGCTTACCACCATGAAATTGACGTTTGTGATGACTCCCTCGAAGTTCTTGGAGATGTTGGCGAATGTGCCTCCGCCATGGCCGATCATTCCGTGCACATGGACTTGGCTCTGGAACGGAAGAGGTTGAGTCAGATGACGGAAACGTTTGAAGAGTGGACTTGGATCGGCCAAAATGGGAAATCTACCGGCGGATTTCTGAGAATCATTCTCTCGGACTCACCTCCTGCACCAAATCGTTCACCCCCGCGGCGATCTGGTTCACCTGGTCAATCACATGGTCGATCGAGTGGTTCGAGGAATAAGGCGGCGTGGCCACAGGCGTCGCTACAGTAGTCGATGGCGCCTGCTCGAATCCGAACTCCATCCCACTCTCCGGCTAACCGCGGCCGATCAACCCTGACTGGCCTCTTCTTCTTCTTCGATCGATCTTCGAGTCGCCGCGGCGACGCGAAGACGATGACGAATCCGAGCAAACACCGTCGCCCCAGCCCACCTTCGCCCGTCCACCGGCGGCAGGCCTGTGTGTGTGGCCCTTGGAAGACTTGTTTATTATTCCAAAATATACAAAAGGAGCGAGAAAAGTTTATTCGAGTTGGTTTCGGGTGGACGCGTACGTCATCCAGTTGTCGGACTCGTTCCTGAAATAGGAAATTATTAGGTCCGCTGGGTTACGGTAGGCGATCTCACTTGACAACATCGGACTTCTTAATCTTCATCTTGTTCTGCGTCATTTCCATGAATTGGATGGCGACGTTCTTGGTTCCGCAGTTGACAACAGCGACGACTTCGTCGTTCCTGAAAGATAAAGCGTAGGAATTAAAATTCGGTCAGGCTTCATACTTGATACAGTAGCACACGAAGTCGTCGTCTTTGATGGAACCGCGAATGATGCGCTCGTCGGTGACGCAGGAGAGGTCGCCTGGAAGAAGGAAATAATTAGCTCAAGGCATGGTGGGTGTGCTGATGCTCAATCTCCACCTGCTCTCCCGTCCCAATACAGCTGTGATTCATCGCTTCGCACAATTTGGCACACATCCGAATTCCCTCGTCCAGCCCCAAACATGACTAAAGTAAAACTCCCACATCCTCATTAATTACACCTCTCCTCTGCAAAAACTTTTCACCGCTAATTGAATATCAAGTTGAACTTTCTGACGCTCAGAAACCATAAATGAGTCATTCAGGACAACCAAAAGCGATATTTGCTTCCAATGAGCATAATAAGTACTTTCTCGAGCGCCAACTCACCAGCAAAGGTCAGAACGCGGTCCAGGAACTCGGTCCAGAAGAAAGGAACCAGCGGGAGGCTCCACTCCTTCTGCACAATCGTCATCGCCGCTTTTCTTCCCTGGAACTGGGCCGAGTACCAGTGCTCGCTGTTGACCATGTTTCCGTTGAAGGCGGAGAGGGGAAAAGAGGTCAGATCGCCGATGGCCAGGACGTTCCGAGCCGAGGTCTTCATGTGGGAGTCGACCACCACAAAGCCGTGGGAATTCGTGGAGATCGAGGAGCCCAGGAGAAGCGAGGTGCAAGGCCTGACCCCGATTGCCGGGACCACGATGTGGGCCACTGCGCAGAGGCCGTCTTTGAGCACCATGTGGCCGACTTTGTCGAATCCTTCGATGGCCTTTACCAGGGAATTCTGGCGCAGAAAAAGGGACTCGGCTTGGGCGTATTCACGGATGGCCTGGCCCACTTGGTTCGGAAGCATCGTGAGCGGAGAAGCGCTCTTGCCGAAGAGGGAGATGCTCCTGGACTTGGATCCCATGGTGGAGGCCAGCTCCAGGCCGAGCAGATTTGATCCCAGAATCGAAACGTGCCTTTTCGTCATGCTCCCGTAGAGGTCGGCAGCGTCGTCGAGGGTTCGCACGTACTTGACGCCTTCAAGGTCGGATCCCTTGACGTTGAGTTTCGAGGGAACGGAGCCCATTGCAAGCACGAGGTTGGAGTACTGTATCGTGGCTCCGTCTTCCAGGAAAACAACCTTCTCGTCGGTGTTCAGAGATTTCACCTGAAAGACTCTCTTAGGATGCGTTTGAATTCCAGATCCAAGATACCCTGGTGTTCAGCATGATCTCAATATCGTAGTTTTCGAAGAACTCGCGGGGTCGCAGGAGAAGCTTCTCTCGGTCGATTTCGACGGTCTGAAACACGAGTTCTTGAATAATTTGACGCTAAAGAACGCTTTATAAAATCGTATGAACTGTTCACCCGTCCAACCTCCACACAAGATCTGATCCTTTAAAACACGTTTTATCACGGTTCGCACTAAAGGTGAATCCACTTAAGTTCTTTTATGCCAAAAAGCGACCTTTTAGGTGTGCTCGTCATTTCTTTGTCAAAGAATGATTAGGATTTAAGTGCGTTTTAAGGCGGCTTTATTGTCTGATTGTTGGACCTATTTTGCGTTAAAAAAGTGCATTTTGGTTATTGTCCCGATCGGAAATTTTGTTTTGGTCATCAATCAACGAGCGCGTAATTGGCCGCCGTTGGTGTTTAGTTGTTCTCCCACACCGCTTGAATAAGGGCGAAATGGGGACGCCGTTTCCGAACCCACAGTAGGGGAAGTATCGCCCATCTCAAAACAGCTCTCGTACGTGCGCCTTTGGGCGTTTGACCACTCGGCCACCTCAAAGAACGCGCCTTCGCAAATCAAAACCGCATAAACCAATTTCGCGCGTAAATGGAGTGGCGCTTAATCCACTTAATCCGCTACCAAATGGCTGTTTTTCGGTCTCCCAGGGATCAAATCTTCAAGTTCACCTTGCTCAGCTGCGTCCTGTCGTAGGGCAAAACTCCTTCGCGGGTGATCATCACAATCCTATCGCGGAATCCTTCTTGGCGCAGCGTCTCCGCGCAGGTCAAAGCGGATATTCCTGAAAGAAAGATGGCAGGATTGGACTCCGAAAGAGTCCCTCTTACCGGCTCCGATAATGACAACAGGCTCATGGACGAAGTTCCGGCATTTGGTCATCACGGGGATCACCCGATCGCTGAGCAGTTTCTCACGCGTGGTCACGAGGAAAACCGTGTCGTTGCGCACAAGGACCTGAAGATGATCGATTAGGAGGCGATCGGGAATCAGAACGAGAACACACCGTGTGAGTTTGGATGTTGTCCAAGCCGGGGAAGTCGTCCAGGTAGCCGTTCTTGATGTTGTACGAGGTTCCCAGCTTCGCGCAGCGAATTTTCCCACGCACAAGAAGTCCTAAAACAGAAAACGTTTGAGGGATCGAGCGAAGGACAACGAACCTTTGACCAGAGGATCTCCGCAGTGGGCGCATTTGCTGCTCAGGGCGTAGAATTTGCCCTTGTGACGGAGGAGCAGAATGGAGCCTTCGTCCACAGAGAATTCGCGTTTGCTGGAAGGAGAACCCGGTTTAAACGCGAAAAGGACGGCTTGGATAACGCGGGGATAACGTAGCCTATGTCCTTTAAGAGTTCAGTCTCATGGATTCAGGTCCATTTTCCCGGACTTTCGAATGCGATCGAGGGAAAATACGAAAAGCGCCGAACCACGAGAAACCGTGTCCTGCTTCCCGATCAGGCATATCGTTGGGGAACCTCCACGGTTGTTGGTGCGAAAGTGAAACGTTTCGTGGTTTCATCACCAAATCGTCCCGAATTTCAAGCTTCAGAATGGAATTTTCAACACCCGGGAAATCTGTATCGAAAATCATGAAAACTCACTCTCCGTTCCGAAGATCTCCAACGTAGCAGAGCGGCCTTTCGGTGAGCGAAGCCTGGGGCGAGTGGATCGGGCTGATGCTGCTGACCGATTTTCCCCTGGAGGCGATCGAAGGCGTCACAGAAGCGCGTTCCAACTCCGCGCGATACATCGTGGATCTGAAGAAACGAGGCTTCTGAAAAATCCGGCGAGTCTTAAAGGAGGTTCTCGGGAGGCGGCGCCTCGACGGCCGGAGGAGGGGAGGCAAGTAGAGGTCGCCGCGCACGAAAAGGATCAGTGACCAGGACAAAATAGCCTATTTGGTGCTATAATGCACTGGAGAAAAGGTTGTTAATTTGGTGGCAGTCCAGAAATGGGGTTAGAAGGCATTTAGGGAAAAGTGGAAAAATGAGGGATCTGGAGAATCGCTGTGGAGCCTCGTGGTGAACAACAGATTAACTTCTTCGTTTACCTCCAAAAGTTCTTATTGACAAACAGGAAAAAACGAATTCCAGGAGAAGACGAAGGGAAACAGGTCAGCAATGACTGAAAACTCAGAAAGAACCCACGGAAACGGTAATTAGAAACAGCATAAACGGAAACAATCAATTTCTCAGGACGTTCCAACGTCTTCGATCGTCCCCGAATATGCAACTGGCCACTGCAGACGCCGCCGAGTTCCGCGGCTTCCAAAATGTGGGAAAACGGCCAAAAACTGAAGACCCAAGGCGGGCATTTAGCGTTGCAGGATTGTTTTCGGATTTGGTCAGATGTTCCTTGGGAAAACGACGAGAGTACCAGGTGAAAACGGTGGTCGGAAACAAGGAAGACTGCCTGGGGATACAATAAGAGTTCATGGACCAGTTCCTCTTGCAAGTGGATTCCAGAAACGAGGACCAAATGGATGCAGCCGCAAGAAGTGGACGGATTGCACTCGCTTGTGCCCGTGGCGGACGGAAAAATTCGTCATTGCTATGAGCAGGTGCAGGCGAAGTCGCAAAGTGGAT
>KN167683.1:4956-47729 GCA_000757745.1 Steinernema scapterisci
CCGAAACTTGTTTTAAACATATACTATTTGCGAGTAACTTCATTTGAAACATTTTGATATATCTCCGACAATTCTTTCCAATTCGGCATACTTACAGTATTACAGTATTCGAACGTCTCTCATCCTCGGATCCCATTTACATTAGATACGCTTTGTGTAATCCCGGCCTCCTTTACGCGAGGCTGGCTAACAAGGATCGTTGGCGAAGTCGAGGATCGTTGTGATTGATCGGTCCCTGCCAGCTGCTGGACGCCGGCAAAATTCGGCCGCCGGAACCTCGTCCTCCGCAACATCGCCACTTTTTCGTCTCCAATAAAAACTGTTTTCCGTCGATTTTCGACAAAAAGCGTTTTTATCTTTCCGAGCGCCAAAGATCAGATCGAAAACATTTTCCGCGGACTTTCCAGTCATCGCATTTTTGAAAGCGTCCGCACGCTAGATTCACGTGTTGGTTTCAGCTGATTATCGTCGTCACCTGTCGACCTCTTGCTCACTCGTCGCTGAAAGGAACATGTCGATTTCGTTGAAACTTCGCCGATCTTCGGCGATTTTGTTGGTTTATTCAGCCACGAGGCGCTTGTGGAAAACCCATCGCTGCCAGGTCCGTCATTGCTAGCGCCAGGCCAGCACGGGGAAGCGCGCGGCGAGTAGAAGTGAGTTGCTTGTTTGTGGGAAATCGCCGCGATTCGCTGTTTGTATATCCGATTATCCACGGCCTCGCCGACACCTTCGCCGTCTAGCTTATCAGCGCGGCTCGCTCCGGCCACGCCACCTTGGATATCGCGCTGCATCGCCAAGCGTGGTCGTCGTCGCAGCGAGCGAGAAAAGAAGCCCGTAACGAGGAAAACCTTTTTCGACTCGACCTGTGTTGCCAGCAGCGGGAGACGTCCGTTTCCACACCGACTGTCATTAACTGCGCATCGGGTGTTGTTTTTAGTTTAAGTCTTCTTCTTTCGCTCCGCGGTCGCTGCCATTCGACCCGCGATTTCCTAAAATCGGCCGTCCAAACACGTTTTTGGTTTGCGGATTTCGAGTGCACAAAATTCTCACGGGCTGGGCGGCGTTCTTCGTTTTAAACCGTTGTCGTTAATGGATTCAAATCAGAATCTTTGATTAGATAAGATCGTTTTCCCGGCGATAGCGGCAACAGCAGACGTCGCCGTTGATTGTCTTCAGATTGCGATTTTACAGTCTCCGACTAATCCCGTGTTCTCTTGTTCTTAGCTCCGGCGCTTAAAGCGATTAGAGCGTATTTGCTGCAATGTCCTTTGCGTTGAGCTAGGTTTTCATCGTGGACTTGACAGGTGAATGATGTACGTTTGGACTTCTAGGATAACAAGCTTACTCCTCCCTCCACGTATGTATTCACGATTAGGATTTTAGCGCTTTTGATTGAGTCGTCGTCTAGGCTCTCGCTATTGCGTCGCCGGCGCCGTCGTCGTCTTCTTCCAAGTGATTCCTTTGCAGATAACACCGAGGGAAGACTAATCGAGCGCTCTAATCTTCCATATTTCCTCTCACATCCACCGCACTCCGCTTAATCACTTCGCTGCACGCGATTCGCGGCTTTATTTATTTAATCTGTTTCATATATCCGTTTTTCTTCTGCAGAGCGCGCGTGTTCGCTAATGTCTTTCGCGATCGTTCTCTGAGGTTGACGTAGCTCGTTTCAGATGAGTTCTCAGAAAAGCGCCTTCCGGAATTCTCCACCTTCCGTCAATTTCTTCACCTCGGTCGACGAGGAGAATTCGGATCTCAGCGAAGCTGCTGCCGCTGAGCAAAGGGCCGAAACCGACCAGCGGCGCCTGGACCAGCTGAAGAAAATGGCCGCGAGTGGAGATGCTACCTTGAGTGAGTTCTTTGAGTTTTCCACATAATATTTAGCTTTTTCTAGAATCTGTCGATTCCGAAATCTTCGACAACGGACCCTTCCAGCAAGGATTCCACGGAGGAGGCGCCAACGGCCACGTCGTATCTTCGCCTTTTGAAATCTCCCACTACCCCATCGAGATTCAGGAAGGAAAGATCGCCCTTCAGCGCCAAATCTCGAACCGGTAAGTTACTTGCTCGTTCGTTGAATTCTCGTGAACGGAGACTATTTTACTCTTTTCTAATTTATCCTTCGTTTGCCAACTGATTTTAACATTTACAGCGGCAAAGGCTGTCGACGATGGTCTTGCGCGTGAGTTATGCTGATTCGTTGTTCATGTGGTGGTTGTCTTTTCCTGGCACACACTGTGCTCCTTGTTTTACCGTTTAGATGATCTCCGTGAATTGCGGTCTTTCTCTCTAATTTCTTCCGTAAAGGGGCTTTGAAGCCCTTCTTGATCTTGGTCGTACGTGACTCTGCATGGCATGCTCAACATAATTCACGATTTCCACATTTCCGTTCGCTCAAAGTTTTCTTTTCAGCGCTCGTTTGGAGTCTTCCAACTACCAAGAACGGGACCAGCTGTGCTTTTCTCCCATGTCGGGTAACGGGATTGCCGAGGAGTTGGAGCGCGAGTGCCTCTCCCCACAGCATATCGAGATGCACACCTTCCGTGATGCGATAGACGTAAACTATCAAAGAATGGCGCTGACCGGCGAAGAACTTTCTGGGGTTAGGATTCTTTGCTTCGATTCTCAATAAACCGTTGATTCTCCAGGTTCCTCTAGAAGATCTGAAGTCGGCCGCCGCTCTCCTTATCGAAGCTCTCAAGCTCCGCGAGGAGTACATGGATCGCATCGGATGCCGCTTCCCTGACACCACGAAGCACTTCATAAGCAGCCATTTCCCCAAGAATCTGCCCAAGTACCGCAAGAAGAACACCGAACAAAGTGAGTCCTCGCGTAGCTTTTAGTTCAAACTAGTTAAACGTTTTATTTCATTCCTCTAAATGCGTTAAATTGTAATTCTGGCCGCTGCTTCAGATGGAATTCTTTGTAAGTCAATCACGAATCGCACTCGTTGGTCGCCTCCTCTATCTCCTCGTTGTGCCACTTTTCCGCCAAAATTCACTTTTCCACGCATTGCGCAGCGCACCACTTTCTTTTCCGCAACTTTTCGTTCTGTCCAAACGTTCATGTACCGTATAATTTAGATCTAACTGAACCGATTGACCCAATTCCAAACGAGGAGTTGCCTCCTGAGGTTGATGATGAAGAGCTTGATTCCGAAGGTGGTAAGACTTAGGCCCAACGAGTTAGTAGCGATCTTAACCAGATAGTCAAACCCTCAAGCTAACAGTCAATCACTGCTGATCAGAGTTTAACCGATTAACAGAGCATTATACTTTTACCCGAGTTTTTATCCCGTTGGCCAAACGGCCAACACATGCTAAGGTATCCACAGCGCACGACTCTTTGACTATCTCTTAACTGAAGTTTGAATGTGGCATGCTTGACTTTCCTCAGCACGTTTAATCCGTTCTTCTTTTAGCTGCTAACACTTCGTTTCACCCTCCAGAGCCCCCAGTCGACCATTGGGGCCTGGATACTCCCTTGCCCACGTTCCCGGTCACTTACACTCTTGGTAGGAAGCACGGAGTCACACAGATTCTCGGAGAGGATGGAAAGGTGGTCGAGACCTTCAAGCCCTACTACATTTCGAAGGAGAAGTTCTTGAAGGACACCGAGCGAATGATTACGATGATCACCGACGGACCTCTGTGAGTTTTTGAACGTTCCCCGGAGAACTCAAACGATTTATACTTTGTAGGAAGAGTTTTTGCTACCGTCGCCTAAAGTATCTGGAAAACAAGTTCCAGCTTCACGTTCTCCTCAATGAACTTCGCGAACTCCACGAACAGAAGAGCGTCCCCCACCGCGATTTCTACAACATTCGCAAGGTGGACACCCATATCCATGCTGCGAGTTCCATGAATCAGAAGCATCTGCTGCGTTTCATCAAGAAGAAGATGAAGACGGAAGCTGATACCGTAGTTCTGGAAAAGGTAGAATCCTGAGATTAGGCCGATTTATTCCAATGGTCGTTTGCAGAATGGAAGGAAGGTGACGATGCACGAGGTTTTCACAAACCTGGGCATAACCGCATACGACATGTCCGTGGACATGCTCGACGTGCACGCAGACCGAAACATGTTCCACCGTTTCGACAAGTTCAACGCCAAGTACAATCCGGTCGGGGAGAGCACTCTCCGTGAGATCTTCATCAAGACCGACAATTACGTGGACGGCAAATACTTCGCAGAGGTGCTCAAGGAGGTTCTTTCGGACCTTGAGGACAGCAAGTACCAGCAGGCGGAACCTCGCCTTTCCATCTACGGACGTAGCAAGGATGAATGGGACAAGTTGGCCAAATGGGCTATCAACCATGACGTATGGTCGCCCAACGTGAGGTGGATGGTGCAGATCCCCCGTCTTTAGTAAGTGAAATGCGCTGTCAAGGCATTCTGAAAACTGCGTTTAGTGACATCTACAAGGCGAAGAACATGATCAAGAATTTCGATGTTATCCTGGACAACATTTTCACTCCTCTGTTCGAGGTCACCAACGACCCATCATCGCACCCTGAGCTTCATAGGTTCTTGCAAATGGTTTCGGGAATCGACTCTGTTGACGACGAATCGAAGCACGAATACGTTCAGGTACTAGTTCCGCCATCATTTTTGCGAATCAGCTCAGAAACTTTAGTTTGATCGAACGACCGCGCAGCCCGAGAACTACGTGGATTCAGAGAATCCCCCGTACAGCTATTACCTGTACTACATGTACGCCAACATCACGGTTCTAAACGCTTTCCGCAGGTGAGTCCGATGATCGCAATTCAAAATTCTGACCTTTTTGAAGCTCCCGCGGCCTGAACACCTTCGCGCTTCGTCCCCATTGTGGAGAGGCTGGTCACGTGAACCATCTTGTCGCCGGATATCTGACTTCAGAGAGCATCTCCCACGGTCTCCTCCTCCGCAAAGTGCCGGTTCTTCAGTACCTCTTCTACCTGACCCAGATGGGAATCGCGATGTCGCCCCTATCCAACAACTCGCTCTTCATCTCCTACAATCGAAACCCGCTTCCTGAGTATCTCATGAAGGGACTCAACGTTTCTCTCTCCACCGACGACCCCCTCCAGTTTCACTTCACCAAGGCGAGTTCTCCCGATCCTCTATCTTTGAAACGATTGATGTTTCAGGAAGCTTTGATGGAAGAGTTCAGCATCGCGGCCCAGGTTTGGAAGCTCAGCAGCTGTGACATGTGCGAGTTGGCCCGCAACAGCGTGCTTCAGAGTGGATTTGAGGATAAGGTTAGTTACGTCCTAGGGTTCGACCTTAAATAATTGTTTCAGGTCAAAATCCATTGGCTGGGACCGAACTACCGAGAGGAAGGAGTCACAGGAAACGACGTCTCGCGCACTAATGTGCCTGACATTCGCGTTTCCTACCGTTATGAGGCGATGGTCGACGAGCTAACGAATCTCTTCCGCACCAAGCATCTCTAAACGCCGCAATCTAATCTTTCTTGTTCATTTCTCCGACGTGTAAATAATTGTCTTCTTGATTAACTTATGATTACGGATCTTTGTCATCTGGGTCTATACTATCATGTTCTAGTTTTAAGAGACTTCACCTGTTCTGGCATTTCATCGTCCTGCATTTCTGGGAACTCTTTCCGTCACTTTATAAGTTTTGTGATTCACGTTGAGAAATCTTAAAAATAGTTGTTTATCAGTTCAGAAGTGCATCGAAAGAGAAAGAACCTGCTCTTCACCCAGCCCAGTTATAGTTTCTAGCCCCTTTTCGTGCTGCATCCGACAGATATTTGCAAAAGCGGCAGAAACCCAGAGATAATTCTTCTACGAAATCACCCCAAAAAGTGCATTATAGTTATTCCCGTAGTTCCGCCCAGGAAAGCGTCCAAGAGAAATTACCAAATTTTGTTGGTACGACGGGTACGAATGTTTAGGATAAAAGTTTCTTCGGATCTGCCAAAAATAAATTATTTTGATTATTCAACCAAAGTCGACGAGGTTTCGGTTAATGGCGAGGTCGGAGACGATGATGTAGATAGGGACTCTGCAGAAGATCCATCTGGAGCTGGTACATGACTTTAATGACTAAAATTTGACTCTTACCGTACTGACGCATAAGGATGTCCAGCCGGTCGCTAATCCTTGTTTTGGGCGATGCGGTTGTCCCCGGTCCGTTCTTCTGCGAGAGCGAAGGTTTCCATTTTCGGCTCGGAGGTCTTGTGACCAGAACGCTAAAACTGGGTATCCAAAGACTAATAACAAAAGACAACTTACGTTTTTGTGGTTTTTTGAGTGGATTCTGGACCAGTCTTCTCTTCCAGCATCATCTGCAACTTCAGCAGAAGATCCCTAAAAGCATCTAAGGACTCATTTTATAAAAGTCCCTTTTACCTGGCGGATTTCTTGTTTCTGTTGGCGAGCTGCTCGGAGATCCGCTTGACAATGTCGAAATCTCCAGCTTCCGGCCTCGGAGTTGTCGGGGGCCGTGAAGTGACTTCCACTACAACCCGGTGCGTCTTGGTAGTGGGGGTCGACAGGTTCCTGCTCCCAAAGAACGTTTTCCTGCCGGCGTGTCCTGTGTATGCGGGGATATCTTCGGTCGACGGACTTGGGGGTACGGTATGAACCGGTCGTCGCGTGATTTTCGCCGTGGGCGGTGAAAATGGAGTTGAGAGCACGGTGGGCAACCTGGGTTTCTCGGTGGTTGAAAGAGGAGAAGGGAGCCTAGTCCGGTCGACGATGAGATGTGGAGTCATCGCTGAAGGTATTTTGATGGGAAATACAGGCTCGAATCCACCGAAAGGCGTTTCTTCTTCCGAAGAAAGTAGCGTCTTTCCCTCTTCGACTTTTTTTTGGACGCTGTTTGTCAGTCCACTCCTTCCGTGTTTCATCTCAACAGCACCTTCGGGGGATTTATACGAACTATAGCTGGAAAAAACCTCCGCAGAACTTGGCTGTTCGGATGGGAGTAAATTGTGGATTTCGGTGGGACGATAAATGCTTGAATGGGAGATGTGTGCCGAAGAAACAGGGAGCGAGGCGCTCGGAACCACGGGGAAAACAGGCTTCTCTGATATCGGTGAAGCAAAGGAAACATCTTCGCTCACTTTGCGTTCGAAAGGACTTGGGGACGAGAGTGGAACGAACGACCTAAAGACAATTAGATAAGTTCTAGCGAATCCCCGTTCTGAAACTAACAAAACGGAAGGAGCAGAAGGCTTCGTGCAGTAGATTTCGTCGCTTCCATCGCGGCAATCTGAATTTCCATCACATACGTTCTTCATGGGCACCGTTTCCAGGCGGTCCTCGCAGGTGTACAGCTTCTCGAGCATTGGCGACTTGCAGAGAATTTCGTCTTCTCCCGAAGCGCATTGCGGGGTTCCGTCGCACCGTTGCTCGCCCCGAACACATTCACCGCTCTTTGCGCAGAAGAACCCACCGTTTCCGCATTCTAAACAGGCACATTTACATCAGAAACGACTTCGAAGATTCTTACGTTCGCAATACAATTCGTCCGTTTCGTCTCTGCAATCTGGAACTCCATTGCACCTCAGCGACATGGCGATACACTGCTCACTGACGACGCACGCGAATTCGCCGGCAGCACACATGGCTAAATACACGAAATAAGGAATCACATGTTGCGACTTCCAACTTACGGCAGTTCTGTTCGTCCTCCTCAAGCAAACAATCTGAAAAACGTGGATTCGAAATCAAGCTGCAACCAGATTTCAACTTACCGTAGTGGCCGTCACATCGTTGCGCCATCGAAACACACTTTTCGGAGAATGGACACGAAAACTCGGTCTTCTTGCACATGTTCGCTAGAACAGACCTACGTAACACATGCATAAAACTCTCGGCGTCCTCACTCGAAGTCTTCATCGCACATCCGGCGACATTAAAGTCGTAGTTGCAGGACTGAGTTCCGCTCGTGTCGTACACAAGTCCCGTGCTGCAGAGCTTCTTGAAGGTCACAAAGCCCTCCGACTGCCACCGGCAATGATAAAACTCTGGACTGCAGGGGTATCCCAGGAATTGTCCGAGCGACGACTTCTGGAGTCCAGATTCAGCAAACAGCGAAGAGTCGTTGCAGTAGTTGAGCGGGAACGGGAGCAACTGATTCACATCCTGCAAGAGCTTTGGCGTTAAAAAAACTCGGAAACGCTTAAGCGGCCCACTTGGAGGTCGATCGCCTTGGTGTTACCGTAGCCGGCAAGGACAAAAAGCAGAAAAATCGGATTGCGCAGCATTCGATTCGCGAAGAATGAGGGTCAAAAGAAACTCCGAGCGAATGACCGGCGGCGCTGGCGGCGCGAGATGTCAGCGGTGACAGATCGCGCGAAGCGACAAAAAGCGCGTCGTGTCAGCCGATGTTTACCCAGGGCCTGAGGACACCTGAAGGATACCAAAATCCCAAAATGTCCCACCCGAACATCTTTTAAGACTCACATCCTTTCTTTCATACTAACCAAATCTAGGCGGTATCGCAAAAGCTGTGAATCCTGGTGGCGGCTTCAGACCGTTGCCGAACCGGAATCTCGTGGTAGTTCTTTTTAGAATTTGGTCCAATATCTCTGCAGTCCATTTCAGGTTTCAAATCCGGCGAACGCATTGCAAATCCTGTTGTTTGCTATGTGTACCCATTTGCACCCGCGATTCTTTAGATTCAAATGGAGCGGGGACCACTCCCACGAGTCTCTAGAACCTCACGACGGCGGACAAAACTTCGTGGGGAACAATATATTGGTATAACTCTATCGAAGCAGTATAATCGGAATCAGAAAGACTTTTATAAATACCGATAAACGCAGCATCACAGTGACATGAGAATGTTAGTGACTCTTGTGCTTTCTGTATTTAACTTTTCCTCCACTGAGAATATAGGATCGAAGGAAGAAGTTCACAAACAGGACCAGGTACGTCGTATCCATAAAAGCAGCAAACGTGAAAACGTGTGGCTCAAAGTCGAATTTGAACCCTTTGCCGTGGAAAAGAAACCCGACGTGAGTTAAGATGGCACAGCTAATGACGAACTGGAGAATTTGGAGGGAAGTGATAAACTTTGCGAAAAGACCGGGAAGTTTGAATTTTAGAGAGCGCAGGAAGTAGTAGCTGTACATGAAGCTGTGAACAACGAAGTTAAGATAAATTCCCCAGCGACTGAAACCGGGAGAGTGGGGAAAGCAGTAGTACGCGTAGATGACGGTTAAGGCGTGGTGGTACCTAAAGTGACCAAACGAGCTACAGAATATAATTATTGATATTAGTTACCAGTGGAGAAACATCAGAGGACGCTTGCGAAGAACAACAAACGCGGTGTCGAATAGTTCGATCAACTTGGAGGCGATAAAAAGGAAGGCCCAGAGTCCATTGGTTTCCTTAGTGAAGTTGTCGATGAACAGGTACGAATCTGAAGCAATTGTCAACTGGTGCACAGTTTACAAAGGCAACCTTACGCGTGAAACCTTTCTCGTTGATGGTTCCGAAGAATTCCTTACTCATGGTCACTGTTCCGGCAATCGAAAACGCCGCCAAAAAGAAGTTCCAAATGCTGAGTGGAAGCGCAAGGTTGAAGGGTTCGCGGTTCTTCATGAACCATTTCGTCCAAAATACTAAAACGATGTAGGCGACAGATACTTGGATTGCAAGAGGCTGGTGATCCCGAATCCAAGACTTCGCTGCCGTTTCCGGAAACTTCATCGCGGCAACGATCTTCCAGAACCCAAGTGGGTCAAAGTGGAATTGGGCGAGTTTGGATTTGAGCTCCTCGTATGGGAGATCCATTGCGGTTTCTCTGAAATGAAGAATACTTTAGCAAGCAAAAAATGGATCTTCAAACGAGAGCCACCACCACTTACAGCACGAATCATCCTCTCGCGCTGCCAGACCGCAAATCTTTTACCCCAAAATCGATATTCGTCTTTTGAATTGCCTGAGGAAACCCTAGAAACGCGAGAGAATTCCTCTTGACGACCAACATGGAAGAACCCCGAGGGCCACGCGGCTCCCTCAAACGAGGGTTCCACTCCGGGATGCATTTAAATCAACCGTCTTTGCGCTTTCAGGGAAGTCGAATGAAGAGATCCGCGTTGGTTGCCTTCGAACCTGTGTTTTGCCTTCGAACCTGTGTTTTGCCTTCGAACCTGTGTTCGGACCTGGCCCGTTCATCGAGCAGGACCATTCAATCAGGCCCGATCGGAAAACCAAATAAATCTGGTCCGGCCTCTAACATGTCTTCGAACCCGCTATTCTATCAAACTTTTCTACAAAAAGAAACTCCCTACCTTTGCCCCAACTGCATCAAACTCAAATCCCTTCGGGTCCACCAGTTCTACATAGTAATAGCACACAAGTTAGCAACAAAGCAGCATTTTATAAGTTCTGTATCAATATCTTGTGAGAGAAGAGGTGAATGAAAAGGTGAACACTGATAGTAGACAAACACGTTTTGGCGACACCCGTAATATACAATGCTAGTAAAGGATCTCTAATATCAATACTTAAACAAAGGTGGCGTGGACAGCGTTCATGTGCTTATAAACCTTTGCAATCGCGCTGTCAGCAAAGTCACAAAGCCAGCAGAAGTGATTGCCGCACTGCTTGCACTCCATATGGTTGCATCCTGCTTCCTTCATGATGATCATTTTGCAGGAAGGACACGACTTGCGGTTTGAAGGATCCTGCTTAATCCAATACTCCAAACCTCGCTCGGAGTCCTTATGGACCGCTTCGTTCTCTTCGCAGGTCATGCCTTCATGTTCATCAGCTCCGCACGTCAAACATTTCCATCGGTGGCAGTCAGGGCACGCCTTCGACTTTCCTTTCGCCATATCTTTCTGAACCCACGATTTAAAAGCATCCTTGTGCAGCAAGCATTCTTACCGTGAAATATCCCACGCAATCCGCAGTGCTACACAACATGTGTAGATTCTTCATGCGATTGAGGAAGTGGCGATAGCTTCCGCGAGAGAGCTTCTTTATTTCGTCGTGAGAGCTGCAGTCCAAGCAAAAACGATCTCCACATTTCAGCCATTGGGCAATGTCCTTCCAAACTATGGCCTTTCCGCAGTCTTCTCCAGGACACTGCAGCGGAAATCTTCCTTGCTCGACCGGCACGTTGAACTAAATTAGCGCTAGTAAATGCTCCGAAAAATGAAAATTACCATCAGAGAATGACAATCTTCACACAAAGTGTGGCCACACTCCAAAATGACATTTCTGTGCTGATCGTCGCGGAAGCATCCAGCACAGGAAACGGTGCTTTTTATGCTGAAATAGGTTGAATTGTTTGAAACTGCACTTGAAATTGATTTACCTGGAGTTTCCATTGCAAGCCTTTCGGCAATACGCACCGATCAGTTTCTTCAGTGATTCTTTCACGCTCTTGGCAGCGATTAGTTCGATCGAATCAGTTGGCTTCTCGCTAATGTTGATGTAGGCAGATGGCCAAAAACGGCTTTCCAGCGAATGAAGCCAAGCGATTCCGCTTCTAGAATAACGTCATGAAAACAAGAAAAGGCCGGAAGCGACTCACGCTGTGAAGAGTGCAGGGTAGTTTTCCCTTTCCAGAGATAAGCTGTCATGGAAGATTTCAAGAAATCTGCGCAAGATGCCTTTGAGGCAAGCTGACGTATGTGACTCCAAACTGAGAAGCCAGTTACCGTCCGGCAGCTCTGACACTTCCCCATTGATGTCGCTATACCGCTTTTCCTTGATTAGGTAGCTGACAATCGCCGCCGCATGGCAAGTCATCTCGTTGCGGTGGAAGATACAGTACTGCCGGAAAACTGACTCGAACTTGATCTACAAAACTCTATTTGTTTGCTTTGATTAGATATAACCACTAATTTACCTTCGAAAGCGCCTTGTAGACACTTTTAAGCTCAGAAGCTCGTTGCATTTCGCTAATCACGGCGTGGATATCGCCAGCTTCACAGCTGATCCAAACATAAACATTGATATTCTCGTCGAATTCAACGTCGTAGCGAAGAATACTGAACGTGTTCATCACTTTAGCACGAGCCATACAGCGCTTCAGTTCACATGAAATACTGATAATCAAGGTCCTAAAAAAGTATAACATAAGCCAATCCGGTAAATCGCATGCGTACATCTTGTGAGCCTCTGTGTGATGCATTACGAAAGCGTCCGAAACCTTGAATCCGCTGGGCTCCAGTGCACACCGCGAAACGTTGGCAAAGAAGTTGGATGAAGTCTCTGGATCCAGATCGAACACATATACCTGAAACATCAATTATTCCTGTGGATACCTAATAAGCGCATCTCTCAACTTCCGTCGAAAACTAAACAAATTTCTAATGCGAAAGTCGAATATTCCGCGCACCTCTGCTCACCACCTTGTGGCCTTTAAATTCCAAAACGGTTTTAGATCGTGAATTCAAACACATACGTCGTCATCATTAACCGAAATGGAGGATCGGAGCAGAGTTGGGAAAGCGACGTTACCGGCGTAGCCTTGACACGCAATGGCAGATTTCGGGAAAGCTCGAAGGAGCAGCTTGATTATCTCTTGGGGATTGTATGAAGCATCCATCTAAAAGTTTACGGAAGTAAGAACGATATAAACAAGGATGGCATATACCGTAATCTTCCCTACGATATTCGATGGTTCCCTAGGACCGACGCATTTGATCCCGTACAGCTGCTCGCCTCTCGAATTAAACTTAGGATTTACACGGGCCTTCTAAAAGCAAACCCGTTTTCCCACTCAACACGTTATAAGGTTACCATGAATCCTTTCAAATCCATCGGGGCGTCATGTTT
This sequence comes from Steinernema scapterisci, assembly GCA_000757745.1. Taxonomy (NCBI): domain Eukaryota; kingdom Metazoa; phylum Nematoda; class Chromadorea; order Rhabditida; family Steinernematidae; genus Steinernema; species Steinernema scapterisci. Next base: position 17,711 of record KN167683.1, read on the forward strand.
CAGATGCCAAACAAGACCGCCTGCACTTGGCAAAGACTCATGGGGCAAAACGATCTTCGGGACGTTCAAACACTGCAAAGTGTTCGCTTCGAGAAAACGATTTTGCCGCTTTGCAGCCCCTCCAAAGACTTCGACTTCGTTCACCAAATGACGGCGTTCATTGTTGAACATGTGCTTCAATGTCACTCCGCCACATCCCACAATCATCTAAAGTCATAAGGCAGAACAATATTTTCGAACCTACAATCCTTGCCTTACCGTGCTCATATTTTCGGCGATACCATGTGTCTTGACTTCACAAGTTTCTTCCTGCAGAATCTCGAAATGATCCAAAGCGAACTTATCAACAGCCTTGGAAGCTCCTTCGAGATCCTCGAAGAGATTACTACTAATGAACACGGTAGCACAGGAGTCTTCGAGACATGAGGTCGACAGGATAACCCCAGGGAACCCAAACTGGTCCAGGGAGAGAGCCCGCGCTTTCTTTGGAAATATCGCCCGTCTCGTGGAGGGGCCCATCGTAATCTCGCGATTATGCTTCAATTCGATGAACCGCACTTGACATCCAAAAGATTCGTAACTTTCCGATGTATGGTACATAAGAGGAAAGAACACTCCATCTTTGTGCTCCAATAGGCTGAATGCCACTTGCGTTGCGGGCAAAAGGTTTTGGAGAACTTCGTCACCGTAGTAGCTCTAATTAAGGATCCGTTAAAAGTTTACAAGAGTACACATACCTGCAGGACAGTTCCTCGGCCCATTTTATCGACCAACGACACAATGAATCCGTGTGGCACTGTTGTATTCTTCAGATGGTAGGCATATGCTCTTTTGGCATACGTCCGCATATAAGAACGCTGCAAGTAAAAGGCGTCCAAGCTCCATTTCCACTGGTTGAAAGGCATGATCTTCGAGTAATCTTCTAAACCTCTGTCGCCCATCCAAGTTCGAACGACTTCCAAAACGGCATCCACCTGATTCTCAACGAAGAGGGCGATTTCCCTGAGTAGAACTCCTTCTTTTGTAGTATCTTCTTGGAGATAAAACAAAATTTTGGAAGCAAAGAGGCTAAAATAGTCTTCGCTATGGACCTCTCCGGGATCATCCAAAAGAATCTGAAAAAATGATTGCCTTTAACTATACCGAAAAATTCTGGCTCACCGTTAACTCACGAGTGCTGCAGAAAATCGGCTCCAGGCTAAAGACGACAGAAGTAAATACGTTCTGGTAGATATCCTCAGGTGAGGCATACTGGTGGAGCACCTGTTGTAAAACGGGAATGAACTCTTCATTCAGATAAGGTCGAAAAGAAGCCCTAAAAATACGTTCACCATAAGAACACATTCATACATAAAAGCGGCATACATTTCATCCTTACACGGCAAAGATCTGGTCAGATCGGTGGTTTCGGCACTTCCACTCGCTGACGCATCCACATCTTCCAGCGACGAATAGTGGTCGAACGAATACAGTCGGAATACAACGCCGCCATCCTCGGGGCGATGGAGAGCCACTGCGTTGGACGCTCTTCGATCAGCTTGGAACTTCGACACCGCGACGATTTCGGAGCAAACGATCTGCAACGTTTCGTGGACGAAACTTCTACGCCTCAAACCGCAGTCAACGACAAATTGAGCGTTGGGTATGAAGGTTGCTTTATCGGTGGCAATATACACCTGGAAAACATCTAATAACCACATTTACTACATCAAATATATACCTGGATGCGTGATTTATCCGAAGTGTACGTCCTCTCTTCATAATCGCTGTACTCTGTGATGCAAGTTAGGAGCACCGTTTCAAAAACCTTTTTCTTGTGGGGCTGCAGGCTCTTCAACCATTCGCTGAGGGCGTCTTGGAGAAGATAGGTTTCAGCAGGGCTTAATGCGAACAACAACACATCGCCCTGAACGTCCTCCAATTCCTTGAAGTGTTGACCGAACGGCTGCGCCACGGGAATATCCAATTGCTTACCTATAAGGAACTGAGCAAGATGCAAAACGCTTTCAAGGTAGTCTTCAGGACAACTGAAATGGAACAATTAATATTGTAATCTGTTAGCGTATATACCAGGATTCTGTTCTTGTGCTGTAGTAAACAAGTGGCTCTGGAAGATCATCGTCGGAAATCGCTGTTGACTTCTCGAACATTTCGTTAGCCCAAGTTCGAGCTATTTCATAGAAGTCCTAAAGAAGCAAAGATCGTGATAAATCAGGCATAACCAACACGACTTGACGCACTTCAGTAACACGATTCCAACTGAAAATGGCCGAAACAACGCGATCTGCCCGTCAAAGACGTTGGGAACGCACAGTGGAAGACAAGGCTAATAGCTCCAGACGCGACAGGCAGGACCAGACTATGTACGACCTTTTTTAATGAAACGAGACGCGTAAGTCTCAAAACGCGCTTGTCACACAGGGTATGCAAAAAAGATTGGGTCAGACAGCTTCACCGGTTGCTGTCTGGCGGTGTCTGAAACAAAACATCTATGTATGGCGGTCGCGCAGCAAGCGACAATTCTGGAATTATTATCGCAACAAGCGTAAATGCATAGATTTCAAAAACGCCGGTTTTTAGACACCCTGTATTAAGACCAGTTACCTATCCGCCTTGCGCTCACTAGAAAGGATCTGAGTCAGACTCTGCTAATAGACGGAATCGTCTGGGACTGTCTGGTCTGAGCATTTTCATGGCCGCTGAAGTGAAAAGAGCTTCTTGCTAGACATAATTTCCGTCTGGCTTCCAATCCAAAAAAAACCCGGAACTGATCGCCAGAGGCTAGGGCAAGACAGCCCCACGTCTGGCGGTGTTTGGAACGAATCATCTGTGGTGGTCACGCATCGAACGAACGGTTGCGTTTCCATGCAAAAGATTCCAAAACCGGTCGCTTCCTGTGCAACCGACACGCGATGGCTTTGTGATGAAGTTTAGAAGCCGAATCGGTCAACAAACAGAATCTGGTGATGATCGATCCGGGGAAAATTCACCTGCACCCGCAAGGAAACCATGGATACCACATAACTAAATAAAATTCGACGACTTCAAACGCTCTGCAACAATCAATATTAAGAAACAACATTTGAATATTTTTATTTACTGTAGAGTTCAAAGGAATCTAATTATAGACCATTTAATGCGAATTAAGTGAACAAACCATACAACGTATATGTTCAGGCAGATTAAGGATTCACATTTCATTTGCGGTTGCTGGAAATAATACATTATAAGGGTGCCGCGGATTTCAGCAGAGTTTACCTGGTAAGTTTGGAAACGGCACCGCGGAGCTCTCCAGGCGTGGACTGGGGATACGCTAGGGAGGTCAACAGCTCGGTGACCAACTGGTCGCAGACGCCTGGGCAATTCAATTCTGCCTGAGTCAAGGCAAGAGCGACATTGTCGAGATCGGCGCCGGCGTGCCTGGTTCGCGAGAGCTTCTCGAGAGCTGGCAGCAAAGCGGTTTCGAGGGCGCCCCTGGGAGGTGCCGGTGCAGGGTTTCGGTGGCGTTCAGCAGAAACTCCGTTGTTGTTATACACGTTGGTGTTCGTCCGGACGCCGACTTGGGCCGGACCAACATATCCCGAGCCCGTACTACGGCGGCCTCCGGACGAATTGTTGGATGGCTGTGTAGAAGCAATGGAATTGCTGCTCACCGCTGAAGACGACGCACCGCTGTTTGTAGAGACGACAGTAGAACTGCGAACACTAGGAGCAGGACGTTGCCCAGAAGATGTCTGCAAAATATCCATAAAAATTTTCACCAGTGCTCAAGACTTACAAAGACAGAATCAGATGAATCCAACGAAATTGTGGTTGCGTGATTTCTATTAGGGGATACAGCTTGAGAAGTACGCACAGATGAAAAAGAAGCTTGGCTTGAACGATTACTCCCCCCAGACGACGAAGAGTTCGAAGAAGAACTGAAACACTTTGGATTGAATTAAATTTTCAAGTAAATTATCGAAATCCCTAACCTCAACGAAGACTGGCGCAGCTGGTGCGCAATCGCCGTGACGGTTGAATTTGAACCGTTATTAATTATGGTCCCATTCAACGAAGAATCTGGTGATGAATGTTGGTTCTTCGTCGGCGATGGTACATTCAGTGAAGGCCGGACGAGTTCGGAAGCGACACGAACTGTTTTCTCACGATCATCCACGTTTTGTTGTTGCTGCTTGAGGGAGGTGGACGGCACTCGGACGGTTGGATACTCCCAGTCATCGCTGGAAACACTATTATTCCGGGAATGTTCATTATGAATCTTACCCAGCTTGAGACTCCAACTCGTCATCTTGATCTGAGTCACTGCTAGGACCTAAACGACATTTATATTCGGTGCTGCGTTCAATCAGTTCAATAAGGATGCTGTTTTTCTTCGCTTTGCGAATAAATGGATGTCGTAGCAAATCCTTGGCCGACGGTCTCTAAAACGGACAAATCATACAAGGCGCGATTGAAAAAAAAACATACGTTGTCAGGTTCTTTGTTCAAGCATAACTCGACAAATTCTTTGAATTGGCGGCTCCATTGAGATCCAGAGAGTTGAGGTGGAGGATTTTTGGGAATCAGGAAAAGAACTCGCATGGGATGCAAGTCCGAATGTGGAGGTTCGCCATTGGCTAACTCAATGGCCGTAATTCCCAAGCTCCAGATATCCGCCTGAAAATGAGAGCTAAGGTTAAGCAGTTTACAAAAAATGACGACAGAAGCAGAGGGAAAAGAAACAACGAGAGACCTTGAAATCATACGAAGCCTGTTTGATAACCTCGGGCGCCATCCAGAAAGGTGTACCAACAAAGGTTATCCTCTTCTTCACCGTTTCTGTGAGCTGTCCAGCAACGCCGAAATCGGCAACTTTTACGTCGCCATGCTCAGATAAGAGGACGTTTGCGGCTGAAAACAAGCACGATGGGAAATAAGCTTTGAGGAACACAGAGAAAACAAAGGTTTGAAACGTAATAAAGCCTAGTGTTTAGAACCTTATATTTATAAGTAGACTGGTCGATCACTTCCGGAGCCATCCAATAAGGTGTTCCAACGAACGTTTCAGCGTACTTCCCAGTGACCGTGTTCAAATAGGTTGCAACGCCAAAATCAGCCATTTTGACATCACCGTTCGTACCCAGCAATACGTTAGCGGCTAAATTTCAATACGCCTTTTCAAGATAAATCATTCCGCCAACGCAATTAGAGTCATAGCTCATACAACCACCAACCTTTGATATCCCGATGGATCTTCCGCTCACTGTGTAGGTATTCTAGCCCTTTTAAAATTTCTCTCATGATGACGGCTATGTGCATTTCGTCGAGCTTGCCACTTTTGGTCAGGTCCAGCGCCGATCCTCCTCCCAGGTATTCCATGATGATCCATAGCTTGGATCCCTAAAAAGTATAAATGCTGATAAATGTGAATTGAAATAATTTTTCTTACCTTCAGAAACGATCCGTAATACTTTGTAACGTAAACTGAGTCGCACTGGCTCAGCACCATAATTTCCTGTTGAATGTCTTCGATTTCATCTTCGGCTTGTTCCAAATCGATAATTTTGATGGCGACAATCTGGAAAAGATATACAGAAGAGCTGCTTCACTTTAAATACCTGGCCAGTACGATTATCGAGGCCCTTGTAGACTTCTCCAAATGATCCTCGGCCGATCCTCTCCTGTTTTGTGAAGATCGACTCCGGGTCCAAGTTCTAAAAGGAACGGAATATGGAGTGTATAGAGAAATGGTCATAACGTTTAGCATTTTCACAAAAGAGTCAAATAGAGACCTTATTATTGTCCTCAGAATATGGGACATTAGATTTTATAGTCGACCTGCGTCTTTGGGGCTCAACGTGAGAGGGTGAGTCACTAGCTGAATAGAGAGACTTAATCCCAGCAGCGTAATTCGTTGGACGGAACTGATCAGCCATGGACATATGCCGTGGACGCTGCTGCTGATCGGTGTGGCGCTCAAATCTTTCAATGCCGTTGGATACATTGAAACCGCGACTCAGCGTATCAACGAATCTGTCAGATTCATTATTAGCTGGGTTTGAGGACATCCCTTCTAAAATCACTGGTTCCCACATTGAAACTTATGAAACTGGAATCAAACGCGCTCGCGTGTTTGTGGATCAGCCGCAGCAACCTGCAAAGGTATAAAACGTCATCGCTTCAACCAAAATGATAAAGAGAGAATGACCGTTCGGAGCAACAGAGCAAACAAGGCTCTATTGTGCTCATGTTTTAAACCTCGAAGCGTTCCGAAGACCAATTTCGCATGAATGGGACACAATACAAGAAACAGTATGAAAAGCGTCCGATCGATTGTTGCCGTCGTGCCGAGTACATGTGAAACAACCGGTGATAAGAAGAAGCAGGGAGGACGGCGACCACACCTTCTCGAGCGACCCGGCGGCGCATTCCTAAGCGTCCATAAAAGAGCTAGCTTCTCACACAAAACTAATCACAGCATCCCACTTTCGCGCGTTCTGATAACGAATTAGCGGTCATTCTATACGGCATATATAAGAGTTCCATTGTAAAAAGGTTGAATAAAGTAATAGCTTACCGAATTCACTCCAAGCGACATGATTCTTGTCGATGCCCTGAAATGAAGCTCTTGTTATTCGTCATCGATATGAAATGCACCCATCGCGTGAGTCACGAACGAGTCGACGTTAAGACTTTAGTGTAAAACCGATTAAACACGACGAAAATACAAAAGCCGCGGAACTAATAAATCTGGCCGTGGTCGGTGAACTCCGCTGATTGAGGTGGCAGAGCAGCAGAGTTCAGCAAGGGTCGCATTTGATCATCAGGGGAGGCAACCAACAACACGACCGCGGCGATCGCAGTCCGCGCAGGTCCTCGCGCAGCCCTAACGTACAGTCTAACGTAAGACAGAACGCCCTAACGCAGCCCTAAAGCCCCTACGTGAAATTGAACGCGGATTCCGACGGTTTCTGGAGCTGCACCCAAAACAGACGTCTGGAACGTGAAAATCTGGAATGAAAGTATAATTGGCCATTCTCGGGTTTCAACCGGCACCAGCAAACTACTCGTGAGACCGCGCTTTGCGTACACGATGACACGTGGGACGCCCTGTATAAGCCAAAGCCAAACCGAGATGATGCTAGCGTCGAAATCCAAAGGATTCGGGCAAAACTTTATCGCCCGCAAAATTGTAGGTCCCGACACGATGAACATGTTTGGAGAACGGAGACGATGTGATGACAGTTTGAATCTTGCAGTGGCCGGTTCTCTTCCTTCGAGTTTTGCCGGTTTCAGAGCATTCGGGCGCTTTTGTGGACTGTGCGGAGTTGGATCTAATCCCGTGATGATTTGATGAAAGTGGTAGCATGTGTGTAGGGCTGATTTCAGGTCATTCCTAAAACAAGTTTGTCGCATTTCGAGGACGTTTCAGAGTTTCTTTTGGCACCGCACCGAATTATTTTGTTTAATGGTTCGTAGCTGTTTGCGGGTCTTTTTAATTGTGACGCGGGTTGAGAATTGATTTAAGCTGAATTTGAGCAACTTCAGATTGAGCGAAAATGACTTCAATGGGGGCTCTGCAAGAGATGAGCGCCTTTAAGGCGGCCATGGACAGCGTCCGCACGGACCCACCTTGGATGACCGGCCGCCACAAGGAAGTCCAGCGATGGAACCCGTACAGCATGGAAGGAGGCTCAACCGCCGCCATCGCCGGGGACAACTTTGTCGTCGTCGCCAGCGACACCCGTATGAGCCAGTTCGACATCAACGTCATGAGCCGCGATGCCGAGAAAGTCCACGTTCTGTAAGAAAGTCACCGTACAATGACGATTCTCAATCTTAACTTTTCAGGAACAACTCCATTATTCTCGCCACTAGCGGCTTCTACGGTGACGTTTTGCAGCTGAAACGCGTTCTGGAAGTAAGTTCAGCATTTCCAATATGCTTCTCACTTCTCTATTTTAGTCCCGTCTTCACAAATACCGTTTCGACTACCGATGTGACATGACCGTGGACCTGTGCTCCGAATTGTTGGCTCGAAACTTGTACTACCGCCGCTTCTTTCCCTACTATACTGGAGCTATCCTGGCCGGAATCGACGAAAATGGCAAGTGACCGTGAAACATAAACCTTAGTTAAAGAATTATGCATTTAGGAAAGGGTGCAGTGTACAGCTATGATCCTGTTGGCTGTATTGAGCGCGTGCCGTACAGCGCTTCAGGAGCTGCGGAACCCATCATGATTCCTTTCTTCGATTGTCAGGTGAGTAACTTTCTTTGTACACTCGTAATTGCTTACGATTCAGGTTGCTCACGTTACTCTTGCTCCCGAAATCGAGCGACCCAAGCTGACGCTGGAGCGCGCAACAGCTCTCCTGAAGGACGCCTTCCGCAACTCGGCTGAACGTGAAACTAGTACTGGAGACAAGATTATGGTGGTTACCGTGGAAGCTGGTAAGCCCATCCGCCAGGTCACCGTCCCTCTTCGTGAAGATTGAGTCATGGTTATTTATTGGCCGATGTAACGTTGTAATGAATAAAATTATTGTGAATCCAAATGTCCTCGCTTTTGTTTGCAAATTTCCGGCTGGATGTTGTCTTTTCAGCGGCTCGTTACCTGTGCACTCATGAGATTTCGTCGGGCAATGCGGAGGAGTCATTGCGATGCGTTTTTATGTCAACAAGTAATCGACGCGTTTGTTGTCAATTGACATCTCAAACCTCAAATCGGCCTCTCGCTCCCCGCATGTGCGTGTTTGTGTAAATGTGTAAAGCAGCCGTCGCACTTCCCAGGTCATGTGCAGCCAGGCGCTGCTGCCTCAAGGTGGATTCCTTGCGAGCGTGACGTTCCACCTCGTTCGTCTTCGCACTGCATTAGGCTACTTTCCAACAAAAGGTGTCCTTTTGGGCGCTAGCTAAATTAAGGTGTTTCGGCCGTGCATTGTTGGCGCCACGAAAAATCCATTTTCTGACGTGGATGTCGTGGCTGGCGCAGCTGTCAGCCCTGAGCACGAGGAGTCGGGCGCTCACTCATTCCTGCTTCTCTCGCGCAATCAATCAATCCACGAATTTCCGCGAACTTGTCCGTTTTTGGCTCTCCGTCCCTGCCTGCACATATAGGATTATCCATTGGGGTTGTTATGCGTTTATCGCGATTCTTCATGCTACGTCATGTGATGGACGTCAGCAGACGGCGTCTTCCGCGATAAGAAGCCCCTAAGAGCACCCACCTGGAGCCCGTGGATGTTTTTATGCATTCACACGCAAAGTTCGCGATCTGCCACACTCGCTGGAAGGATCCTCCCCAGTTTGATTTGTCACATCGTTCGCAAATGCCGCGCATTTGCATTATTCATGAAACGCTTTTTGTTTCGATCGCGCTTCCGTCTTTGACCGTCGGAGGATCGCTTAGGATCGAGGAATCGCAATTCTTTCGTACTCTTTCAGGTTCTCATGTTCTGTCCGCTGGACCATCGACACCCAACGCTCATATCTATTTAAATTTCGACTATGAAGCAGAACATCTTTTTATCCGTAATGTGAGTTTAAAGTTACGTCGCTCGAACCTGTTCTCATTTTTCACGTTCAGTATCACAACTCTACTTGCAGCACAAGCGCAGTTTTCCCCGAGATCAGCAGTGGATGGCTTTCTTTCTCTGGTAACCAATCGATCCACAGATCTGCTGAACATCTGGTACGTTTATTGAGTTTTATGATTTCGGGCAAATTCGCTTTTCAGTACTGCCCAAGAGTTTTCTGAGTTCCCCGCTATTCGACCAAAGAAGACCTCAATTCTGAGAAAAAATGAAACTTCATCGAAGATCACTGTGGAAGATCCTCCTCCGATGGCCACGTTCGATGAGTGGACCAAGGAACGCCTGAAGCAGCAACCACGAGCTGCTCCCATCGTCGATCTAAACCAGAATACGGGAAGTGGACAAGCCCACGTTGCTCGCACGGAGGAAATTCCGACTCGGAGGGAATCCAGGATACCGAACGGAGCGGACACACACCCTCAGAGGAACTACGCTTCAAAGGAGTGCGGGGCCAAGGCGTTGTATTCCAACCCGGAAATGCAGAACCGCGGTGCTCTTCTAAACGATAAGGAACGCGACCAGTACATGAGAAATCCATGTATCGCAGCTCAGAACAAGTTTGTTATCGTTGAACTATGCGAAACCATCCAGGCGACGCGAGTTCAGATCGGAAACTATGAGTTGTTTTCCTCGGGACCTCAAGATATCCGAGTTTCGGTAGCTGAAAGAAGCCCTACTGGCGACTGGATTACAGTAGGAGAATTCAAGGCGGCCGACAATCGCGAGCTGCAAACTTTCCATGTGGCCAACAACGGCGTTTACTCGAAATTCATCAGAGTAAGCATAATTGAGTTTTATTTTGCTTATCGGCTGAACTTTTAGGTCGAATTTCTAAGTCACTACGGCAGTGAACACTACTGTACGTTAAGCGTTCTGAGAGTTTACGGAGTATCAATGGTGGACGAGTACGAAGCCGAGGCCGTGGCTCTGGGTAGCGTCACAGAATCCCCTCCCGTGGTCATTAGCCAGCCCGCGAAGACATCCTACAAATCCACTCCCTCGGCGAAGGCGGATGAAGATGTCGACAACTCCAGCGGCAATATCGTCAACAAAGTGGTCGTGGGAACTATCGGTGGCCTCAAAAGCGCCATCAAGACTGCTTTCTCGTGGCACCAGGGCGAAACACCACAGGAAGGGCTCTCTTCGCAGATTACGGTATACGAGTGGTGCCGAACTTGTGGGCTACAGAAAGCGCGTCAAAGCAAGTGGCTGTGCTACGTCTTCGACGCGTACCTTTGCACACATTCCTGCCGGATATCTTCCTCGCCGAGATACTACACAATGGAAAGCGCCCAAAAACGGTTCCTGAAGATTGTCACCTTCTCCAAAACTTGCAAAAAGGGAATAGCAAGGGAACCGCCACCGAAGACCAACCCAGTTCCTACTCAAGCGCCCAGCAGATTCACTCCAAAAGGTATAAGAACAAAGAATAAAAAATATATTCTTATACATCGTTTCAGGAGAAGATGGATCGCTCCCAGCGTCATCCACAAATCATAAAGAATCCGTTTTCTTGAAGCTCAACAAGCGAATAACGTCGCTGGAACTGAATATGTCCTTAAGCAGCGAATACCTCTCGGAACTTAGCCGACGTTATGTTCAACAAACAGAAGATATGCGGAAACAACACGAAAGGATGCTGGAGAACGCAGAAGAAGCGGCTGTTAAGGCGGTAGAAGATATTAGAGCGAGTCTTTCGTTCGAAGTGAGTCAGGAGCCGCGCTAAACAATTGTCTATTCTGTGCTTTTAGATCAAGAGCCTTCGAAATGAATTGACGGCACTTTCGGCGCGTTTCGACGCAGTAAAGCAATCCTCCGTCACCACGGCTGAAGTTGCCAGAAGAGAACATCCGCACAAGCGTCGTGACTTTGAGGATGACTTCGAAATGGACCAACAAGATGACCACCAGGAGTGCTTCACTACAGAACCTCCTTTCTCTTATGGAAGGACCGCTGACTACGTTTGGACGGTACTGAGATTTTCATGTGCACCTGTGTTAAAGGATTAGAGTTTTCAGACCCAGCAGATGGTTGGAATTATCGTCGTCGTTCAAGCGTTCTCGTTGCTCGTCTTCTACTCCTTCAGCGCTATGAATTACCCGAAAGGCGCGGACATTGACCGCGTGGAAGCTCTGGAAAAGAAGCTGGAAGAGATGATTGCGGAACGCCGACCTTCAACAACAAATACAGGTATTCAGGAGCTATTGAATATCTCGTTAAATGTATGTGTGTGTTTAGAGGATACGAGTCAAACGAGCTTAAGTGCGAACCAACGGAAGAAGCTCCGAAGGAAGCTTAAACGGGAGCAGGCGAAAGCTTCGGAGGAGTGGGACAACTCTTCTGTCGCGACAGCCTCCACGGCCACGGCCACAAGATGTCCAACGGATCACTCTGGAGATGAAAACGGCAACTGGCGGATTGTGCACCATGGAAAGAATAAGAAGGGTAGAAATTAACTTAAGTACCGGTTAGAAAAAATACGAGAGGAATGGGTTGTCATTACGGGTCGTTCTCATTTAGTCAAAGTATATCACATATCTCTTATGTCGATTGGTTTAAAACCGTTTTAATGTAATTTTAAGCTGGCATAAAAATTTAAAGGTTGTACACGAAAGGAAACCAAGTGAAACTGTTTCGAAGCATTTTGGACCTAGGCCCCATGGTAGTCATCAGCGGAAATGCTGGTCTCTCCGTGCATTTTCTCAACATTTATGCGTTTTTCAATTACACAGAGGTATAGTTCCTTGCCCAGGACATTTTAACACATTCTTCGCGATTTTCTTCCGGTTCCTCGTTTCGTTCTAGTGGTTCCAAGGCAGCCGTTGACTTGACTACTTCACCTTGTTGATGACTGGAAATGGTTTTTCGGTTCAGCATCAAATTTCCTAAGATCGAACGTAAATTGAAGTTCTTTTCCAGCAACGCGTTCTCCGCGAGAAGCGGCCCAACACGGCTGCTGTAAATTTTTCTTGCAGCCGCGAAGGTGTCAACGTTCAACCCTGAATTCATGGAAAAACAATTAGAAGATAAATGTCCGTACGTACCTATTTCATGGACAAATGAGGTCAAAAAGGCTTCATTAGCACCAGTACACTGGACCTCAAGACGCAAATCCGGCGCGTGGAAGTGTTTCACGATTACGTCGTACACGATAGGCGCATCTGGAACTGCGGGGCGAACTGCTCCGGTCCTTGCCGCCTCGAACGCCTCTTCGCTCTGCAGGTCGCAGTGCATCAGCTCGAAGGAAGCACGCTTGAACTGCGCCTTTAGCCGCGTGAAGACCTTCTCCAAACGGTGTCGCGTCACATGGTCTAAACACGGAGTACCGTAAAACAAATAACTGATATGAGAGAGCACCTACCGTATGGGGCATTCGCAACGAATTTGCCCCTCAATGACGTCACGTCGTGCCTCTTTTGCCCTAACGAAGCGTGGATGTGGAAACAGTTGATCCAGTTTTTCTTGCGAAGCATCTCCAGTTCTTCGCAGCCATCGTTTATCCCCAGTACTGAAACGTTATAGATAGATCGAAAAAGTACTAAACGAAAGCTTTACCACAGAGGCCTGAACTGGCAGGGCTTTGATAATGTAGTTCTTCTAGGCGGATATCCCTCTCGTTAAGCGGAAATCCGACGACCAGAGGATGTTGGCTAAATACAAATTGTCCAGATTCCAGGAAGACGCTTACCTATAATCTAGCTGGTCCCTATATCCTACCACCACCAGCGCTTGCGTTCTCGGATGAGGTTCAACGACCGGAACTTTGATCAAGGGAACGTAAAGATCTCCCAGGGAATTTCCCTCTTCGCAGATCACCCTCGCCAGGGTCTTTTTCAGAGCACTAACTGAAGTATCTTTCTGTTTGATGACCGTGATTACTCCATTTAGCAATCGGCCAACGTCGCGAGATCCCAGCGAAATTTTCATGTGCTAATAAAAGAACCTTTTAAGATTCAAACCTGAAGGCTTTTAATAGAACTCGACAGAACCCAACTGGCCAGTGTAAGCAGAGAAACACATATAACAGGTAACAACGATATTTATGTCGAAAAAAATCAACAAACAACAAAAAATTTAGTTCTTCTTCTGGGCAAGACGGCGATCGCGCTCCTCGGCGATGCTGAGCTTGACTCCCTTGGCAGCGGGAAGGCTGACCAGGGACTGGGATCCCTTTCCGATGACGAAGACGTTCGACAATCTGAAACCGTTAACAATGCAAAAAGGAACTAACCTCGATCGGAAGTTATGCCATAGGCCCCGATCCTCATTAAACTTACCGGGTAGCGAAGGAGTTTCCGGCAGCGTCCTTAACGTGGACAATGTCGAAGGATCCAGGGTGACGTTCGCGGTGTCCGATGATTCCGACACGTCCCATGTTGCGGCCGCCGGTGATCATGCAGAGGTTTCCAGCGTCGAACTTGACGTAGTCGGTGATCTTGCCGGATTCGATGTCGACGACGACGGTGTCATCGGCGCGGACATGGGGGTCGGGGTAGCGGATGGTGCGGGCATCGTGGGTGAGGATGGATGGAACTCCCTTGCGGGCAACCTTGATCGCCTTGACCTTGCAGAGCTTGAACTGTCCTTCCTCCTTGGTGATGCGGTGGACGGTGAAGCGGCCCTTGACGTCGTAGAGAAGACGGAAGGTTTCATTGGTCTTTTCGATGCTGATCACATCTGAAAGTTCACCTAAACTAAAAGAAGCAAAAAGGTTGTAACGTACCCATAAAACCGGCGGGGAAGCGCATCTCAGTGCGGACCTTTCCGTCGACCTTGATGAGGCGCTGCATGCAGATCTTGCGGGCCTCGGTGTAGGTGAGAGCGTACTTCAGGCGGTTGCGGAGGAACAGGATCAGAGGAAGCGATTCGCGGAGCTTGTGGGGGCCGCTGACGGAACGGGGAGCGAAGACACCTCCCAGTTTGTCAAGCATCCAGTGCTTGGGGGCGGCAAGGCGCTTCAAATGACGCTTAGGTCCACGGGCCATATTTCTTTTTTACCTGAAAACATGGAGCCCTTAATACATGACCGTAGGAATGCTCGAGAAAGCAAAGAATCGCGAATATTAAGATAGCGCAAAAACAATAGCAATTTCGAACTCCGATTTTCTTCTTGCACCTGAAATCAGCAATCAACGACACACACCCATCATACTAACTAGCAGAACTGGCACAAGATCTTTTAGCAAAGCAGATATTTGAAAATCGGTCTCCTAGCCAAAATCTAGGGAGACTCCACGCGCTCCTAAAACCCCGCAGTGAGCGACTAACACCCACTCCATGGATACGGTAACTGAAATCAGGGAATTTGAATTCTCGCGTTCGCACGTTCGTCCGGAGCGTCAATCCCCAACCTTTCGATAAGCACTGCGGATCCCGTCACCCTGGGATGGAGAAGGAGCAAATAGATTTATTGGATTCTAAGGATACTTCAGTATTAACATTGTTTATTATGTCCGAAGCTTTCAGAGTTCATTTTCCAGTTCAGCTGTAGTAAGTCGGACGTTCGTTAAACTTCCTTCGCTGTGCTTCTTTCGTCAAGATTGAACGGATTTCGTCGTCGTTGATATCAGAGAAGCGGATGGAATACATAAATGCGGCGAACTTAGCAACCGAAGAGAGAAAGAGGGAAAACGCTGAGAGGACGAGGAACTCCAAGGACATGACGGAAATAACGTACCAATAGGATGCCTGAAACGGAGATTTGAATGCTAGTGGTTGACCGAAATAAACCCAGTTGCTCCGAAAGTAGTCGGGGCTTTGCATCCATTGTCCCATGGACACCGTTGCGCAGAAAAGAAATTGACCTGAACTGCGATAAGTCCAGCTGGGCAGATCAGCTTTGATGAGAAGGAAGACTGAAATTATGTTGTGCTCTCGTTTTTCTGAACAGTTTCACCTCCAGCATAAACGCATGTGAAGTAAACGGCCGATGTGGTCGAAACGAAGATCTGCCTGCGAGCTTCCCCCTGCAGAAGTTTCCGGCTCGACGGTGGAGCGCCGTTTTCGGCTTTCTTCCTGTTCACCTTATCGAAGATCCAGGAAAAAGCCAAGCTAAGAATGTAGTTCGAAGACGTGATCGCAACGGCGGTCGCAGTTGTTCCGGCGAGAGATGTGGCGAGCGTGAGAGCGGAGCAGAGCGTAGAGGAACACTCGAGTTGACTGTAGTTCTCCAGAAACGAGGAGCTTATGGACAATAGGAACGCGTTTGTGGAGTTCCACATCCGGGGCCGTGCTAGGCCTTCATCAAGAGCTGACACGTCTTCTTTTGTTTTCTGGAATCTCCCATAGGCGTTTTTGGTAAAATCGTTGATGAGATCTTAAAAAGGGACGACATTTGGAGAAAACTGGTTCTCGATGTCGTAAACTCGCCTGTAATCTCGTTTAATGTTGCGTTAGTTTGGCTGAAAACCGCTTCCAGGCGGCTGTCGAAGGTCGCCCTAAGTTTGCCAACATGCACAGCACTGTTGCGATTAGCTTCGGCGGTCAGCTGCTCCGCGCGCCGCTCGGAGTCACAGAGAATAAGCGGCACTGTGAACAGACCGAGTGCAAAGACACCTAGGATCACCACCGTACCCATGAGGGTTGCCAGTACTTTCCTACATGCGGACATTTTCGTGGAATGGCATCCGTAGTTAGGCAATCTCGGGAAGAGAAGAAAACGGCCATTTTTCACTATGGCAATCACGAATTCTGTTTTATTAGAAAATCGGAAATGGCAAGAATCTCGGTGGCTAGAATAAAATGTCATCTCTGGCTGGATTTAAGTCGCGGAGCATGAAGGAAAGATACAACAATAATAAATACGGAATTATGCGAAGTGTTGCGTATTTGTGGATCGGCGAATAAACGGCCACTTGAGCAGCTAATCTTGTTTCTTGACAGTGGCATCGTCGTCTTCGTCGTCGGATTCGCGGACGTCGTCGACCTCTCCCTGAGTAGCCGACTTGACGGCGATCTTAAGAATCAGCCACGTCCAGAAAACATGCAGGACGAGCAGCGCGCAGAGCATCAGGCAAAGGATTCGGGGCACGATGGGACGCTGAAGAAGATTCTCCCATCGGTAGCTCTTCTGGATCAGTTCAGGGGCGTCAAAGATGACGGATTGAATGATCCACAGAGGGTAGTAGACCAGCCGAGTTACGATCCAAGTAACCATGAAGGTGGCGAAGATAATCTTGAGTGGAGTTTCCCATTTGGCGTAGTTGAACAGTTTTCCGAGATCTCTGGAAATCGTTGAGGTTAGGACTTAGAACAGTGACAAATGTGCCTTACAGGAATATATCAGCGAGATCATGACTGAACAGGACCAGCGAGCCCACACGGACCATGTTCATCGAAAAACTGATCCAGAGGAGAAGGATGGTGATGGCGTGGTGGAGCATCATTTGAAGGAAGTCGTGACGCCGGATGTCGAAAAAAACCGTACTGCAAAAAGAATGTTGGACTGGGAGTTAATAGCAACGAAATATTACAAACCTGAATAGCAAGGCCCAGTAGAAGGACGTTTCGATAATGTAATACCACCAAACTGAGTTGGAAATCGGGTGATGGGGCCAATTCCTCCAGCACTCAGTGACATCGTAGAGGTGTGCTTCTCTCCGAAGAATCAGAAGTCCAGCGATCCAGGCACATATGTAGAAGGAACACCTCCACGCGGTTTCAGCTATCCTCTTGAACTTGGACTTTCCCGCAAATCCTCCTTTTAAATGCGCTAACACCCGGCCCGGCAATCCACCATTCTCAGGCTTCGCTTCAATCCACCCGCAGAAGAAGCCAACCGGCAGGAACACGAAGGATTCCACAAGGATCCTTAACACAAGTAGCAGTGCTCCGAAGTAAATGGTGTATCGGAGATCCCAAACATCGGGATACTGCACCGTGGCCGTGGATTCGAGATCTTTCCACTGGACGCCCTCTGGCAGCCAGAAGGATTCATGCCAGATGTTCATACCTGAAACACACCAGAAATCAGAATTTCCAGAAAAGAAATGGACAGCAGAAAAAGCAAAGAGAAAAATGTGAAATATCGGTCAATTTACGGTTGATAAATTGAGCCAGAGAACGCGTTCAAAGATAAGCGTCCGATAAGGTGCGAAATCGCGCAAAGATAGGTTTGTTTGCTCTCGAAAGGCGGCGGCAAGAACAAACAAGCGGATGACTGTATTTCCAGGCGCCAAAGGTCGTCGAAGGCCGAAACGAAGAGAAGGATTCGCTGTTGCTTCGGATGCATCGTCGCGGGAGTTCACAATTCGCACTCGACGGTGATCTGGAGATCTCGAAGACGCCAGCGCCTTGGGACCACTCGGATTTGTCGAATCTCCGCCATTCCCAGCCTGCTGCGCAAAACGAGTCCTAGGAAGCCGAATTCCCGTGGGCGAGAGCGAGAGGCGGCCGTTATTACTATGCGTGCTGCGTGCGTATAGTTAACCCTACGACGCTCATCTTCTCTGGGACGCCGATAAGGAGTGATAAGAATCTCTCGTGAGTCATGGGTCGCTCGGCGATGGGCGCGAGTCGTTTCACGATCAATCGAAAACCGCAAATTGCGGATTACGGTGGATTAAGAACATGATTCGTTGCTCGGTGAACCCGACTTTGGATTCGACGACAAACGAAGAGCTTACAGGGTTCAAAAGTAGCCCGGGTAATACTTCCGATAAAGGCATACCATCGACACCACCGCAGGCTTCTGTTAGCTCTAAAGACTACAATACAGTCAGCAAATCACGAGAATAGATTAGCGGAAAGAAGACATTTTGAACTAGCGTGAGATATATAACTGGTTTGTGCTGTTAGAAGGGTGCTTGGAAATCGATTGGAATCCCTCTTCTTTTGTTCTGCGTTCTTTTCTTCCAGATTATAACCGATTCGCACCTCTTCTAAACAGCTAGCCAAGGTAACACTAACCGAATACTCGGAGTTTGCCGTCCAGAAGCCTTAAGAAATGAATTTAATTTCCAATCGAGTTGTCAATCCTGTTCAAGTCGATCGCTCGTGAGGCAGCTAAATCTGTAGCTTTCTTTAACAACACAACGAGATTCTCAGTGCAGCTGGATATTGCTATTCAATACTCCTTTAAAGTTGAATCTTCGATGTTTTCGAAGTGACATTTTGCTTCCTTTTGCCAAAGTCGGCTTCTTTCAACTCTACCTCAAGTCTTTCCGAAAATAAACTGAAGTGCTCATAAATCAATTGAAGGCTCTCGAAGGAATCTCGAAACAAACTGAGATTACAAAGGCTTCTTTACGACCCTTGTTTCTCTTCGTTCACCAAGAGCAAAACTTCCACAAGAGCTGCAGTCGTTCCATCCTCTGAATCATCACTTTTAAGGCGAATTACCAAACAGCACAGGACGTCAAAAAACTGAAGTTTAAGGTTTCGCGAGAAGTCAAACGCGTCAGGTGATTAATTGCATCACTTGCTTGCTAATTGCGTCCACTAACTTGCTAATTGCGTCCAACCCCCGTTAGGAACGTCGGGAAAACTGAATTTAATCCGAATCGAGTTACTTTCTTAGCATATTCAATTGCGTTTGTTGATGGCGTTCCTCTTTGGTCTTAGTTACCGTCTACACGGAGTACTGTAGCCTCGGACAAGGGACAAATGGGTTCGAGAGTGGTGACGTTTCCTAAATCTCTGGAACCCTTTTCTGATTTATGAGCGTCCATCTCATCCGGGATGGGTGTCGTTTTTAATAAAATCTCGTTTGATTTGTGTTTTCGGTTTGTTTTGCGGCTACTGGCCGAGTTGCACGTCGTTAATGCCGCTCGTAACCAGATTGGCACGAAAACAAATTCTGTCCGTTGTTTCTCGATAGGCCACAAGCAAGATTAGCGCTTTGGTCCTGCCGCTCCCCGACGTCTTCTGCTTTCTTTCGCTCCTTTTTCGCGCATTCTAAAATCGCTGAATTCCCATTTCCGATCGCACGTCACCGAATCCCGTTATCCAGCGGAAAAAGACAATTCTCCCATCGAATTTGTATTTAGTTCTCGCAAATTTGCACTTTCGACCGTTTCTCGACTTCCTTAATGTGCAGCGATTTCTAGCCGCGTTTAGATTGTTGACTGGACGTCAAGACGCTAACGAGTCAATACTGTTCCGAGGGTGCCGGAACGTTCTTGGGATTTCGATAAGGGGAGAATATACGTTCTTGGAACGACTACTTGTTCTTATGTTGTTGGGACACGCAAGCTCCATGGGAAAAAGTTTTTCAAAACATTAGCTGTCTGTCCAACAAACCCTTCCCCTTAGCACCGTTCGGCTTTCAGGTACAGCGTTGTGTCTTCAGTTGTATTAAAGAAAGTTTCTACGTTCTTGAAAGCGGATTCTGGTCTCTAAATACCACTCGATTGAAAACTGCGGATCACGCGCGCGTTTTCCTAGAACGGCCCAACAAATCTTCGGCCATCGACGATGAAACAAGCGGCCCCGGAAACGCGAATTCTCTACGTGTTTTCCCACATTCCTTAGAATTGTTTATCCTCCGATGACCTAAGTGCACAGAGCCTTCGAACAGACCCGGCCGAGCACTTCCCTATCCGCCAAATGTTCGCGCGTCCTATTTTTATCACTCACTAATCATCAAATGAAGCTCGCGAAGACGTGTTGGATATGCATGATGAATGATCCCGGCTTGGGAGTTTTAGCGCCCGCCGATCTTTGCGAGTTAACGAGCGTTGCGCCGAAACTCGATTTGCCAAAAAGCGACGCAAAACGAGACAAAATCAGAATTCAAAAAGTTTGTCTGTGTCTCATTTGCGCACTTCGGGGTCCCCAAGGTCATTCTGCACTCTGCCGCCGACGTTTCGGTCGGACGAATCGAGCGATGCGGCTCTTTCGCTGCGGTTCTGCTCCCATCCCGGGGGGATCAACTCGAGAGTTTACCTGGGAACATTGGACGCCATCATCTCAGTCTCCATTATGATCGGAAATCATTCTGACTTCACTCAAACTAGGAAACGTGGAGATTGAACGGTCTGAGATACTAGGAAGACCTTTGCGTCAATCTCTCCGCTAATCGCGTTGGGTTCTCCTCTGTTGCTGAGACCCTCACGTGCACCGTCATTCTATTCGCCGGAATCCCGAGCAGGCCTCTGAATCTCAGGCGCCTAATCGTTCTTCGAAGCCGCTCCTCACGCAGTCTCTTTGTGTACATGCCCACCTTCTGGCTCCTCTGCATTGTCCGCACAGAGTGTTAACGCCACCTGAAGCCTCTTTTCTCGCCTACGCCTTCGATTTGTATGTTCTCATGCTTGCGCTGGAGGATAAAAGCTTTTTTGGATTAAGAGGTGATAATTCTATCGGTTCATTTGATCTCACGTTTCACTTCCACCTCGTTGACTGCTTACCCCTTGGCTCCATTACGAAGTCCCTTGCGGAAGCTCCGCCCCTCCATCGATGGCCATTAGTTGCCTCGCGGTCCCCATCAAGGTTCTTTTTGCCGCAAGCGTTTTCTGTTTTCGACACCAAGGTGCGCGTTTCTGGGTCCTCAATTAGCCGCTATTCAGTTTCTGATCTCACCGACGGCCGCTATTATGATTGCATGTTTCTGACGTTCTCGCGATGAGCCGCCGCCCGGGCACTACTTCCCCAGATGTTTCTCATCTTCGTGGACTCGACAAGCCACTTAGCGCCTGTGACGCACTCTCTGAGGAGTTTTTCGCGCGGCGATTCATCGCTTGATCCCTGAAGGCGTAAATCTCAGCGAGTTCGACCCACTGCGACCCTCTTCATCCCCAGCTGCCATCTCCGTGCAGGCATCCATCGATCAGTCATTTTCGGGTTTTTAGCACCGTTCCTTCAGACCTGCAACGCGGCCCTTCGGCACATTACGTCATGCCTGCACTCGAGAAAGACGACTCGTGGCCAAGCCTGGGAGAGTCAGGGTTGGCGACGGTTCTCATCGAACTTTAATTCTATTGAATACGTTGCGAGGACGCAGCAGTCGGTTCCTGGGACTCTTCGGAACGATACTTCCAGTGATTGAGAGCGCGAACATCGCGAGAGCTTTGTGGGGACCTGAGACTTCGCGACCCAGGAACCCTTGGAACGAGTCCAGAAGTTAAGGCGCGGGAGGAGCGGAAGCTGTTTTGGTTTCCGAGTTATTTGTTCCAGGCTTCCAAGCAGTTTCCCCGCGTCCTCAAATGGCTTCATCGGACCCGTGGGAGATTTAATTAATTAAAAAAGGATTTGCTGCTGTTCGTCGTGACGAAGACAGCATTCGCCCGCTCCGGCCACTCGAGCGGCCTGTCCGCATAACCGACCTGATTGGGATTTGCGTGTTTGTACATCTCGGGCCGAAGAATTGCCAGCGGCGAAGTTTAATCGAAGTGGTCGCGGAGTTTAATCGAATTACTCAAACGCGTTTTGCTCTCTCAAGAGTAGGTGCTCCGTGTCTTCCGCTTGCCTCAAGTGGAATCAGCGGCTTATTAGCTGATCGAAACGTCGTTTTCCTCTTTTTGAGCGCAAGATAAGCAGCCTTGGGAATTTGTTTTCTTGTTTACGCGTCGTCTAAAGGCGCCTTTGTAATCTCCGACCGCATAAGACCTCATTACCTGCTTCACGTGAAGGACAATTAGCGAGTACCTCTCGACTCCAGGGGCGCTGGAGGCTTGGCGAATGGGTTGTTTATCGCGTGTTTTGCCAATGTTTGAACTACGAGCAAATCAGTAATGAAACAGCGAATGCGTTAAGATCACAAATGTTGGTTGGCGAGTTTATTAAGTGGATTTATCTAAGGAAATTATTGCTTTGAATGTGGAAGTTCGTTTTGGTTCAGGTAATCTGCACTATTTGACAAATCCCATTGGATCTTTGTTTCCGCAATTATAGTTTTCTCACCCAATAACATCTAACAATGAGCTTTCTCTCACATCAGATACTGTAACATTGAGTTTCAAGAAACTTTTCAACCAACGTTCAGCTCCGAAATTATCGAATAAGAGCTCACATTTCTTATCCGAAACTTTCGGAATCCCAGACTCGCCGTCCACGCGATAATTTGCGTCGTTTCTTCAATTGTATTCGATTAGTTCGCCTCGCGGACTCGGCGTCGTCCATAAATAAAGCCTGACTGGAAGAAAGCTCACAATTCGGGGCTGTCTTCAAAAGAGCTACGATCTTCCGTGTTTGCCCTCCAGCGACACACCTAAAGTGTTTTCCACCGCAAACAAGCTTCGGCTCCTTTGAGCCGCCGTGCGACGACATCTGCTGGCGCATAATTCGATTTCGGCGTCGAAATGAGATTATACTACTTCGTCGCTGTCTTGCGGATAAACATCGGCAATCGCGGTGTTCTTCCGCTGTCCCTCGAAGGGCCGCCAGCGCCAAACTATATTCCCTCGAGGAATACGCAGATTATCTATGTTGCGCGCAGTGGCACTTGTGGAAAGCGAGCCGAGAGCCGCGGTGGGCGGAGCGCGTGGAAACATCTCGTGAGGCCCTTTTTGCACCTGGTTGTCACATAAGGCGCGCGAAGCCGCAATTAGAGTTCACATCGAGGAGCGGCGGCGCGGGTTTGAAAGCCGATCTGGATGGCGCTCGTTCTCCGGACGCGAGACAATAACAACTTAAGAGGCGTCGAACGGTCCTGGAGCTGACATCCACGGCTTTTGAGTGTTCGAAGATAATCTTCTTTTTCCCCTTTTGTTCGAATATTGTCTTCGTGAATAATTTCGGGATTGTCCTTAGCAAAGTCGAAAATGCGCTGAAGTCGTTTGTTCTTTTGCCGACCGCGCCGTTCGGCTTCACGTGGTGTAAATAAACCCGATGTGGATGATCTGTCTGGAGATGGCAGCAACTGTCTGCGAATTTAAAGTCTGCATCGGACGGCGCAGACCTTCAAGCAGCCGTCCTAGGGACAGTTTGAAGCATTCGAATGATTGCCCGACAGGACTGCAGACTGTCTTATTCGAGACGATGTCTCACCTGCGTGATCAACCTTTGATTTAAGCCTATTCGCGTTTTTCATCTCGCGTTTTGCTGCTGTAATACGCTTTACCTACGCTTTGTTACAGCTCTCCCGTGGCTTCCTTTCCGTTCCGATCTCTTCTTGTTGCTGGATTTTTCGGGGACCGGAAGATCGTCAAAATTAACGGCCACACTTCTCAGCGGTTCTGGGCAAGCCCAGTGGCCCGAAACGACGATGCGGGAAGCCTCCTGGTGACAACGCAAGGCTCTCTGAAAACAGCAACAAAGCCGGTGGCCCGTGCGAGACTCGTCGGCAAGGACGGAAACTGCAAACTCCGACAAATTCACCTTCCGAACCGCTACAAGAACCTTTACAAGTAAGTTTCGGTTGCCGCACGGCTTTAAATTTGGCACTTCCGACTTCGGCTCGCCGGGTCGTTTTACGTTCGAAACAAAACTCTCTTCGGGGTTTTTCGGTTTCAGGAAGCGAGTGATCGTTGATTCCAGGAATTGGTTCCACTTGATCATTGAAAGTTCGTGGCGCTGCATTCTGGCAATCTTCGCTTTAGGATTCCTGGCGTCATGGACAACGTTCGCCCTGCTCTATTACGCGATCGTTTACATGTCCGGAGATCTTCAGGTGAGGTTGTTTGTCGAGGACAAATACCTCCTTCGAGGTTTTTCGTGTTTCCGACGGACTAACTCGTGCGTGAAACGCCCGCCGCTGATGACGTCCATTTCAGAAAAACCCAGAGAACCGACAATGCATAGCTAACGTCCACAGTTTCGTCAGCGCGTTTCTCTTCAGGTAATTGGAAGCAAAGATAAAGCGGCACGAAAACCGAAGAAATGCGCCTAGTAACCGAGATTGATGTAATCGCCACGAAGACGGCGTAGTTGGGGAAAATAGGAACAACGTGCTGGTTTCCATAGGAAACGGAGAAAACGAGTGAACACTTTGAACAATCAATTTTCTTATTTCTTCTAATCTTTGAACTTTTTCAGCTTGGAGAGCCAGCACACGATTGGATACGGTAACAGGTAAGAATTCAACGCTTCCTCTGCTCATTCTGCAATTTGATACTCTGATCTTTGATTCTGCGCGTTTTTCGGAATCTAAGAAACGTAATGCGTTTTGATTATCCTAAACTAACAACTCGCGGAGATTGTGGACATCCGTCGGAGTGCGGATCGATATTCGCAGATTCGTTGCCTTCACGCAAAGATCCCCGAAAGAAAAGAAAAACATCCAAAAATGTCATTTTCATTTACCGGTCTCTTGTTAGTTAAGGCCAAGAGGTTCGGTTTTGTTCCCCAAACGTCGTACGTTTGGTTGAACAACAACATCTGACAACACTTGGATAAATTCTTTGAGAAGAGTTGTTCTTCACTATTTTTCGTTTTTGTTTAAATATTTTGCATTTTTAGATACATTACTGAGATGTGCCCTCCGGCATTTATCGTATTGTGCATACAACTCATTCTGGGCGTACTTTTACAAACGTTATTAACCGCAATTCTATGCGCTAAGGTTCTGCGCCCAAAGAAAAGAAGACAGGTAGTTCACCAAGGTCGTTAATTTAAATTAACACAAACCCCTCTTTAGGAAATGAAATTTAGCAGATTCGCTGTTATTGGGCCTGTTGACGAGCATGACAAGAGGCCATCGTTGATGATTCGAGTGGCGGACATCCAGGACAAACTATACTTGGCCGAATCACACGTGAGGATGTACTTGGCACGAACCAAATTGAACGAGGTGAGAGATGGGAAACCGTATGAGGTGGTGAAAACGATGGAAGAAGGCTGAAATTCGCGGGCTTCCTGATCGAAGCTGTGGCAAAAAATAGGAAATTCTTCAGGGGAAGGAAGCCTTAGAACTGTTGCAACTGAACTATGGTCTTCGATTTCCAACATTTAACCTTGAAGTTTTAGCGGAACGAACGTGAACTCGTCGGAGTGAAGGACATGAACGTTGGCTACGATAGCGGGTTGGACAGGGTGCTGCTTCTCTGGTAGGTCATTTCACTCACTCATAATTGTTCGCTAACGAAGAACTCAATTGCAGGCCGATCATCGTACGTCATGTTATTGACGAGGACAGTCCGCTGTTTGGCATGGGTCGAGAAAACATGATCAGTGGAGATTTCGAAATTCTAGTGACTCTCGAAGGAATCGTGGAGGCCACGGGTATGACGATGCAGGTATAACACGCAAACCCATGTGGCCTTAAAAACGAACCGAAAACTTCTTAGGCACGTACTTCTTATCTTCCCGACGAGATCCAATGGGGATACAAATTCCGGCCCATGGTGCTCCTGAGCAAGGATATGGCGCAGTACGATGTGCATTACGAGCGTTTCGAGGAGATCGAGGCATGCGAAGACTTCGTCGTTGAAACAGCAACTGTCGAGGAGGTCGAGGAGGATCACCCCATCCACAATGCTTCCGGATTCCTGTGAACACCTCTGACAAGACGCTCCGCAACTTCCCTTCCCCTGTACAAACTATTTTCCCCTTCCCGGGTAGTTCCGGTGATCTCTCACTCCGGTGCCTTTCAACAAGAAATTCTATTGAATTCATTCTTTGGATTCTCAAATTCGAAGCGATTACTTCTAAACACAAATAAACACATAGGATAGCGTCTTGAACCCGTAAAAAGCAAGAACTATGCGGACAGATAGTTCGATGGCACGTATCCACATTTACCGGCGTGATTCCGCACCAACGTCCACTCCTGGTTTCCGTCATCGTCGTTTTCGCGCAAAATCGCCACCCGTTCAGCTCTCCGCACCGATATTTCATTCGTGGTTTTCGCGAGGAAGTCGTACGCTACAGTGCTCCAACGAAGAACTTCGTCGGCCTTCGTGTCATCTTCCGCCGTGGAGTCCAAATCTATCAGATTGTCATCTAAACCTCACAATGACATAAAGTTCTCCAATCTCTTCACTCGCCCTTACCTTCTATATTCTGACGGCTGTATTTGCGATTCATTCCTGTCAAGTCGCACTTCGAATCGAAATCGAGGCAGAACATTGAAGCGTCAACGGAGATAGTGTCGTTGTCCCAATCAAGATCCAAGCGGTTCCCAGATTCTTCAATCTTCGATCTCCCGTTAAGCCGCTCAACTAGTTTCTTGAAGGACCAAAGGCGCGAATTCTCGGGGTCGATCGCGCTTAGCTGGGGAGGAATTTTCATGTGGGCGATATCCCTGTGTCTTCCTCTCACACAAGCTTCCAGCCTGGCGGAGTATTTTCTGTCCAGCTCGACAAACGAAAGCACCAACGCGAGAGCCTTCTGAAAAAAGCAAATTCTAAATTCTAATCATCTTTTCATCCAACTTTTCGGATAGTTTCCGTCGCTTTCGGCAAATCATGCAAGAGCTTCAGATTCAGCGCCTCAAACTCTGACTTCCGAATGCTGCGCGCACAAACATCTTTCTTCCCTAATGATGTTTCGTAGTCTGCTAATTTGTCGTTCCTTCGTTGGATTAGCTTCAGGTCAGCAACTCCAAAAAGGGTCTTCGCTTCCGGGATCATCCTAAAGGCGTTGTTGATAAGCATGCCGCGTTGCACTCAAGTTCCATACTTTTCATCAATTTCCCTAATGAGGTCAGCCACAATTCTTTCTGAATCGGAAAACAGAACAAAGAGTTTGCTCATGCAGTGTGGCAACACATTCTCTAAAAAATCGCATTTCAAGTCAAACATTTTTCATTTTCATACCGTTCCTGTTAGGAGTGTTGGCCTCCCTCCATCTCGCGATCCCCAACGCAAACTTTTTCTTGTAAGCGTTGAGGCAAAACAGAAAACGAGAAACGCCACGTTCTTCCGCGACCAAAAGGCGCACCTTCGTGTCGAATTCGTAATCTTTTATCTAGTATGGAAATTTTCATATGTATGTGATGATTTGAAAGTGCTTACGATATTTTGCCCGAAGATCGCTTTAATGCGGTATTTCAGCCTATTGCTCTTCTTTGAAAATGAATGTGTAGTGATTCCGGAGAAGAACGACGGCTTGTTCAGAAGCCCTGTAAGAGGATTAGGCTGCGATGTGGAAAAGAAAACGGAAATTCTTACTTGATCCAAGCCGGTTGTCAATGGCGGAAAGCAAGTTTCGAATGTTCTTGTGCACTTTGAGGAGAGTTGCACGCTCGGGATCCCCTTTAGGAGTGTTCTGAACACATCTCGATGAGGAAGCAAATTTGAAGTTTTTGCACTCACACTGAGTAAAGCTTCAATCAAAAGACGATATCGCGTAGCTCGTAGGAAAGGCTCAAAGAAGAAAGAAGAAGCGTCAAAGATGGATGAACCATTTTCGCGTAGTTGGAGAATGAGGGAGTCGACGATTTCCGGAGCAACGACCTAACAGTATAACATTGGTTGGAGACTCCTTAATGCTCATCAAATACCTGGTCCACCGAGTAGGCGGCAATATAACAGTCGACGTACAAAAGAAATGTGGACTGAAACTTATCAATTAACGTTGCGAATATATCCGCGATCCGCTGATCTTCAATGCTTTTGGCTGAAAGAATAATAAGGAACAGAGCATTCAAAACAAACTAACCATATTCTTGTCGAAGAAGGGAGATGAGAATTTGCGAGAGGGAAATGAGTTCATCGAAGCCTCCCGTTAGCTTCAATTTCTCTGAATCATTCAATGCCGTGCTCTCGTTGACGAACTATAACAGAAACTGACGAAGGAGTAAAAAATCTTGAAAAATTACAGTAATCCACAATTTCAGATTTCTCTGGTATGTTGCCTCTGTGGAGATCACTTCTCCAACAACAAAACTTCGTTTTTCAGCTTCTTTCGACCAGGTAAAGGGTACGACTTCTTTTGCTTCATCCACGGGCAGAACTTCGCGCGGAGGTGTCCGCTCAGGTACAACAGGAAGAAACTGTTTAGGTTCACTCGGAGTTGGGGGAATCTGATCTAGCGCTTCTTGTACAACTTGATTTTCTTCTACTTCTTCGTTAAACGCATCCTGGTGGAACGGAGTAAACAGCAGATGGAGATAAGATTTAGGAATTAACCCGTATCTGTAAAGAAGATATTTCAAAGATTCAGCATGATGAGTAATCACGGAACCTGGAAAGGTAGCAGCAATAGCACCAATCTGCGTCAACGAAAGAAATGACTTTCACGCAATCTCCATAAGAAACTGACAGCTCGTCATCGTATCGAGCTGAAAAGTTACCCACGGCAATTGCGATTCTGAAAACGATGCATTGCGCAAGATTTAATCTTATCTCAAGCTTACCCAAGACAATTTTCCGGCTCCTCTATGTGGTCCACCACTGCTGGTGCTGCTCTCGGCACAGAGGGACAGAAACTGTTATCGCCTAGGAAGGGCTTTAAATCGACAAAATCCCCCGGAAAAATTCCGCAACGCTGACCGTCGATCGATTGCCCGTTGAACCACACGCCATCAATTGAGTTGAGAACTCGAATGTTCTCGTTTGCCATAAAAGAGAGTTCGTCAGAACTAGAACCTCTAAAATATAGAAAAAATTAACGAGAATCTAGCAAAAGTAGATTGCCTAAAGTCATAAATAGCAGTGCAAAGTACTCCTTCCAGTGAGTCGAACTTGGGCGTTGTTATGTCTTCAGCATCCGATTGCACGAGTTCGACGTTGACAACGTCCAAAGGACGCGAATCGAGCGTTTCTCCGTCTAAAGGCTGAAAAATATTTATGAAACGTATCTTTAAATGCTTTGAATTACTTTCAGCCGCAACAAGAACGATGCTGGGATCAACTCGGCGTTACCCAATCGTTTTCCGTTGTCGGCAACGACGGTTCCTCGGACCCATCCGTCGCGCTCCTCGTCTTGACCCACCATCATTGTTCCTTTATCGAATGAGAGATATCCGAGTTCCGAAGTCGTGTAAGGTGCTACAGTGACGAAGACTTTCTCGTCTCCCGACAAAGAAGGCCATTTGAGACGAGAAATCGAGGATTTCGTCACCAAGACGGCGCCGCACGCTTCGCTATCGTCCGTGAGAAGATGGGCTACGTATCTGAAACAAGGATATTTCAATGAACTCATCGAATAAGAACACGAACTCATTGTTGTCGTTCTCAGCGGAGATCAGCAGGACATCGTCGCTTTGCAGGAATTTGTTCGACTGCGGCACGCGAATCTGTTCAGAACAGAAAATTCGGCCGTAGAAGGGAAATCCCGGAGAATCGAACATTCAGATCCGCCGCCTTCGTTCGAGTTCTCGCATATCGCGTCTCCCAACAACGCAACGTGAGAAGTTTACGAGATAATTATTGTCGTGCCAGAATCTCGGCTGAAGCTGGCTCTCGTTCTCACATTAGCGATGGTGGAATTCTCTCGCTGGCGGACGTTTTCCGAGACTCGCCGGGCGGCTTCAAAATTCTAGCTGCGGAGAGACAATGTTTGTCCCTGTCTATCCGTCTCTCGTCGTAGAGTGTCTGCAGCGTCTGGCCCAGTGATGCCTGCGGGCCGGGCCTTGGTCGGCCCGTTGTGCCGGCCCGGCCCGAAATAAAAAAAACGGGCCGG
>KN167684.1:27882-52127 GCA_000757745.1 Steinernema scapterisci
TTTAGATTCGGTCTCGCCTGCACCAGAAGTCCGAAATAGTTCCCCCGATCGTCCAACGTCGTCGACTTTGAAGGTAGTTGAACCTCCCCCAGACCTAGTCTTGGCCATCTCTAGCAATCAGGTCTCTGAGACAACCGTCGGATGTTTGAAACCTTGTCCCAAACACCGCCGCTGTGTCAGCGACCGAATTCCTCTGTTTCGGCTTTTCCCACTTTCGGCTTTTTCACGACTTGCTTCCCGAAACTCAAAATTATCTGTTGTCCCCAATTCTCAGCGACAGAGCCACAGAATTGTGGTCTATGCGAACATATGTTTGGTTTGGAAGATTGTCGCAAATCATGCTATGTTCGCAGTGATCAAGGTTTTGACGCTTCCTCCATTCTTCTGATCGCTCTTTCTCTATTCCGGCGCAACATGAGTGTGCTCATCCACATCTAGGAGATCGTGATGTCACAATTGTGGTTTCAGGAAATTGTGACCTTGGGTCTGCTAGATGTGCTTGGGTGCGAAGCTAGCAACCCAGGTTCTCCTTCTCTTCCCAGTCCTATCCTGGCCTATTAGCTTCGACAGATCCACCCCCGACTTAACCATGTGCTCTGTTCCTCCTATCCCGATCCTGATCTCCGAGTTCCCAATCTCCCAGATCCTATTTTGCCCTATCTATGTTCCCTCCCCCAACACTTATTCTCCGCTGCCAGGCACGCCCAGCGCACTGCCATCTAGAGACCACTATGACCCTTATTCTGGCAAATTGAAAAGGGGACAAGCGACCTCTAAATGGCGGTGTGCTAGGATTAACCCGACTTTTCCTAACGCCAGCCAGCGCGCCGGAATCTGGCCGTTCTTCCGATTCCATTGAGAGTCGCAAATAGAATCGAAAACGACGGTTAGATGCCGGTGTGCTGGGAGAAGATTCGACCCGAGAGAGCCTCTTACGTCTAGCCGAACCCGGATGCTCATTTCAGGCTTAAGAAAATGACACTCGGCTTCCGCTAGACGTCGGTGAGCTTGTGTGAACGTCGTGGGGATACGGTAGGTTCAATGTTTGAAGAGGGGGCTCACCTCAGAGCCGCGGCAGTCTTCTTCCCATCGCCAGATGGCACGAAAACTTTGGGAAAGCGGGCGGATTCGAATTCCAAACAAAGACTTCGGCCGCGCTTTATGCAAATTAGAATTTTGTCGGTTTCCCAGAGGCGAAAGTTGGGAGCGCAGCTGTCAGGTGCACTTTTTGTTTTGCGCGGGGTTACGGTATGTCACCGCCGAAGTGTCAACAAAGACTTCGGGGACGCGGTGAGGATAGCGACAGCTGGGAAAGTTTGGAATCGGGGAAGGAAAATACAAGTTCTTTGTTTGAAATCTGTCTCTGGAGGGTGGAAGGATAAGGCAGATGTTGCTCGAAGATCTTGGGATACGGTATCCACAGAGTTAGGGGTCGTTTTTGGAACTTTAAAAGACGTGGCTGGCGATTACCAGATTGCACTTTCCTCCCATCCATTCCCAGATGTCCTCTCTCCTCAATCTTATCACCACGTAATCAGATCCCAAAGCGTCCTCGCCGACAGTTTCTCCTTCCCCAGCCGCACTTTTGTTTACGCGCAGATCCCCATCGGCGCGTCGCCGCCGCCAAAGTCACGCGCTCGTGACGCTTTGTTCTCTCCACGCACGCCACCAGCCAATCCCCGACACGTACAGTACTCTCCTACATATTCGTCCTAAATTCGGAAGCTTTGCTCGTCTTAAAAGAACGAAATTCCCCACCCGCGCGCTCCTATTCCAAGGCTGTATTTGACGGACACCTTAAGGTCAAGCAGCTTTAGAATAGATGCCCGCGGATGGGAATCCTACGTCCCGATCCTCATCCTTCCTGCCAGCTTTGGTAAGGTAAGCTGAAATTCCAGATTTTTAGGTTTCTGGAATCCTCCTATTCACGCCGCTCGTCTACGCTAACCCATAGCAAAACGTCATAAAAAGATTCGAATTTTAGGGCGTTTTCCTATGAGTCAGCGTCGGCGAGTGGATCTCGTCCGGGTTACGGTAGGTGCGCGAAAGCGATTGACAGGATTTTAGGTTGTCATGGTTGGCAGGTTACGGTAAGTCGTTCAAAATTGGCGCCTTGGAAGTTGATGTTGCTGGTTTTCAGGGATCCTCGTCTTTCCAATTCCTGGTCCGATGCCGCCTCCGCCTGCACCTGTCCGTCGCTCCCAAGGCACT
Source organism: Steinernema scapterisci (assembly GCA_000757745.1). Taxonomy (NCBI): domain Eukaryota; kingdom Metazoa; phylum Nematoda; class Chromadorea; order Rhabditida; family Steinernematidae; genus Steinernema; species Steinernema scapterisci. Next base: position 30,094 of record KN167684.1, read on the forward strand.
GGAGTCTTCTCGTGCTTATTCAAAGTTTGAGACATTAGAATCCAAATTTGGATTAGCCCGAGAAGACGCCGGCGTCTTGAGCCGTTGAAAAGGATCGCAAATAGAGGCACATGGAAGCAAGTGGATTACGGTAAGACGACTAGAACTTACGTCTTGGATCTCTATTTGGCTGAATTTCAGAAGCCAAGAACTCCACCACAGCCATGGATCTTCGACGCCTGTCGTCATCTACCCTTTTCTGATCACTTCTGAGAAACGGAAAACGTCAGAAGGACCATCAAGGGGTAGATGAAGGCAGGCGCATCTTCAGGGAGCTTCAGTTCGTCCATTGTCCTTCAATTCACACTTTGCCATTCATATTCCCTGTTCAGATGTTCTAACCCTGCTATTCCCTTGACCAGCCAGAGAGGCCTTGACTTCTTCTGGCAATGGTTCGAGAATTGAAGGATAAAGTATCAATTTCGAGTCGTTGCGAGAAGACGTCGGGGTCTGGAACCGGCTTATTCCTGTTTACTCCGTTCCCCTGTCCTCGGAACTGCTGCCTCTCTCCTTCCAGTCCTTTAATCCCCCTTGTCGAGCTTATTTACATCGACAGTTCCACCTATTCATGACTGCAAAAGACGCTCAGGCTCTGACGTCTTTGCAAACCCCTGCACCTGTGAAAGCACATAGAATCAGAGGTCGGGGTGCTTGTGAAGACGTCGGCGTCTGGAGTCAACTTCTCCTGTTATTTCTCGTCTCTTAATCCTGTTTCGTTCCCACACCATTCGAACTTCCATTCCACGATGAGGCAGTCCACTGCTCAGCCCGGCTGCCCCCAGGCGCCGGCATCCCTACAAGCACACTCAACGATGCAAACCAAAATTGACGTTGAGTACGTTTGTGAGGACTTCGGCGTCTCGGGCCGACTACCGTATTCCTGCTAAGAGAGTCGTATTTGTTATGGTTATCGTTTGGACCGACTTATTCCGTCCTCTTGTATTCCGTTCACCGCTTTCCAAGAGACACTCGGGCGCCAGACGTCCTTACAAATCCACAGAACCTGTGACTGTACGTAAAATCAGAGGTCTGGGTGTTTGTAAAGCCGTCGGCGTCTGAGGCCAACTTTTCCTCTCTGGGAGCAATTCTACTGGTAAGCGATCCTTGGATTGGCGCATGTTCATTTCCAGTTTTTAGGTGAAACCGGGTTTCCCACAGGACCACCAGATGCTCCCAAATCACAGCGCCTTGCTCCAGCAGTGAAATATACTCTCAGGTCGCCCTTACCTTCAAAATATTATCCAGGCGCGGACTTCTTCGCAAGCCTTCGCGACGGTAAAAAGTAGAATTAGCGTTGAGAAAGTTTGTGAAGAAGTCGGCGTCTGGGACCGGTTCTTCCTGCTAGAAAGGACGACAACCAGCGTCGTCTTCCTGGTTCTTCTTCATCAATCTAAGGGTGAGCGGATTTGCCACGTGGACAAGAATCACTACAGATTCTCTGTTTAGGAAAGCCGCAGGCCGCAGCCTTGGCCAATCAACTGGACCCTGTTTTCCAATCCTCCTGCTCCCTGCACACATCTCCCACACGACCCCCTCCGCTCCTCTGAAACCCGTAAACCCTTCCAGACACCAAAAACGGCAGATTTATTGTTTACGTTTCCCACCGTACCCTCTTTTGATGACCTTATTTTGGTGTCTTCTTCCCATAAACACCGCCGCCATCAACATCTTGCGATTCAATCGCCGATTGCGCATCTTTCGATCAGCTTTTGTTTGTGGTCGACGGGCGCTTTTTCCTCCTCCACCGCCGACGGCGTCGTTGGCAACAGCGGCGCTGTTTCCCTCCCTTTCTGGGAAACGTTGACAGCCAGATGCTCCTTTGGTGCGCGCTATCGTTCGCTCTTCTCTCTTTCCCTTGTCGCCGTCCTGCACCTCTCCCAGCACCCTCTGACACACTGTATTCGGCCCCAGCCTCCCTCACCCATCTCTGCCACTCTCCTAGGTCAACCAAGGCAAAACCAAATTAGACAAACTGGTGTTCTAAGTTGTCTTTTGCCTAGGTCGACGTCGAAGCGTGGATTCTCGACTCCAGGATTACTGTATTCTGCGGCGGCGCGCTCGGATTCGACTTACATAACTAACTACCAGTAGTCAGAGATCTTGGAACTACAGGTCTGTTTCTTATGTAAGCCGCGTCTGGGCCAGAACGTGAGATTATGAGGTGACTTTTTGGAATCGAAGCCTGTCAAAGCTCAAGTGGTATTAGTAGATGGTCTGAGCTTTGGAAAGATCATACACTCATACCGCTTGAACGTCGTCAGGCTGTGGCGACGTTTCTGTATTTGTTGGAGTGCTATTTCTGTTATTCTGGCGACATCTGCCAACTCCAGAATTTCTGCTATTCTGTCCCTGACGCCTGCTGAAGTCTGAATCTCCTAAACGCTAAATTTCGGACTTTGGAAAATTTGGGTTTTCGGATGTTCAGACGTCGCCAGGTTTCGAATATTTCTGTATTTTCTGGAGGCTACTTGGCGCTTATTCCTGACTGACAGATCTCTGCTACGTTTGCCTAATCTTAAGTAATGGGTCACAGAATTGAGCTGACCACTGCTGAGATCAGGCAGACGTAGTTGGAATCAGGTATTACGCGGAATCAGCTGAGAACATTCCAGGACACCACCAACGTTGACTAAGTTGGTGCATGCCCAGATAGAAGTCGAACATCTGGTTAAGCCCAACCTGGTCAACGGGGGTTGGTGTCATCTCTCGATGGATCACGGTCAGTGGGGCCTATTTCGGCTTACTTCCTTCTATCGCCTCTTATCGCCTTATCCTGAAATTCACTTCCATCCACGCTGACCCACCGTCTCTTCCCCTGCATCCAGTTCCTGTCCACGTCAACCAGCCGACATCGTGGTGAAAGAGATTCGTTATTTCAACAAGATGTCAGTCTGGTCGACGTTGGCAGGAACGCGGACTGCTACGCTGGATTCCCGAGGCTTATTCCACGACCAGGTATTCTATCGCTCATTTCCTTTATTGAATAGCTCATTTAGGCACGTGCCAGCCATCGTCTCCAACCCTGCGCTCCTTCGTGTAACTTCTTGTGACCAAACTCGCACCATCCTGTCCGCGTCAACCCATCGGATTCACATTGATGGCTTATTCTTGTTTCAATGAGTTTTCGTTGGGTTGACGTTGGCGGGAAGTCCAGAATGATACGGTATGTTGGTATCTGGTACTGGTATTCACGTCCCGTATTTGTTCTCCTCCCTTGTCTCCGTCTTCCTTCCGCCCCCGTCGACGAGCCGCTGCAAGTTCCTGTCCACGTCTACCGGACCGATCTACGATGAAAGATGCTAGATTCATCACGGTTCCCTCCGGTAGACGATGGCAGGAACTGAGGACTTCTGGACTTACTAGCCTATTCACGCCTTTGAGTGCCGACAGGGAACGACTGGAAACCACGGTTTTCTGTCCCCGTTTTCATGAAGAAAAGCCCGCTCTGAAAAGTCGAATTTCAGCGTCTTTTCTTTGTGAAAACGTTGACAGGAACCAATCTCACGACGGATTACGGTAGGTTCCTTGCCAAGTAAGCCATTTATTAGATCTTAAAGTCCACGTTTTCAAAGTGCTTCAAATGTAACTGTTCGTTCTTCGCCGTTCCTCACCGATTTCAAGGTCTGGACGTAGCGATCCAAGAAAATCCAAGAACTGTCAAATCCTCCAGCTCGCCTTTTCTCTCCTTTTTGAAACGAAAAACCTAGCTCTGCTTCGTTTTTAACATCCTCTTCCGACTTCTTCTCGAACCATTCACCTCCAGTCCAGTATTCCACGATTTGCCTCAAAAAGGTCAAGTTTCTAGAGTGAAAAATTCTAACTTTTTGCAAAATTTGGTTTTCAGAAAAGTGAAATTTTAGAAGTTCCTTGTCCGCGGATTTGTCAGGGTAGTAGGCTGGGTTGCTTGCCATCACAAACAAGCTTGAAACAGGGATTTTCCAGAGGAAGTCGGTTCTTCCATCAGATTGAACTTCAGTTGTCCCAACGATCAGTTGTTTCACTGGGACAATCTTCAGCAAATTCTTCAAATATCCCATTTCATTCTCATCGAGAGTTACTCTATCTAACCAATCCAAATCGTCCTCCGAATATCGGCTGTAGTCGAGTCGCTCAAAACGAACAAATCGGAGATCGCATTTGGAAACCGTTTCCATCGATACAGCTTGCATCCAGCAATCTCGAATCTCAAGCGAAACGTTCTTCTTGTCGCTGGCAGACGCGTACAGAGAATAATCCACGCGTTTCTCCTTGTGAGTCTGACCTACCGTAGCCCATAAGTCGTTGCTGAAAGCGGAGAATTCGGCGGCAACGTCGCGAGGGATGATGTGCGCAAGAGAGTCGATGAAATCAAACGCGATGGTGTCCATGGCCGGGCCAATTTCAACTAGGATCGCTCTCAAATCGTCTTGAGATTGACGGAATCGATGTGGCAACTTTTACACCGCTCCCAGTATCGGTGTGAGCGTTTCGAAAACAGCCTCTGCAAAACCCAAACAGCGGTCTTGTCAGAACCCAGGCATGGGATTTACAGCTTCGAAATCGGGATCGCTGTTCTTGAGAAGCTTAGATTCCCCGAAATTCGGATTTTGAACCTGTAGACACAGCGACACGGCGACCAAAAGCGACTTTGTTTTTATTGTTCCATATCCAGAACAGGTGACCAAGCTCGCACCTTAGAGATCACAGGTGAATTTTGCTGTGGGGAGCGCTTCAGCCACCAAGCGAGGTTGTTTTCGCCGTTTCCTTGATCGCCTAGCCGCCAGAATCTGCGATTGTTGGAATTAAAGATTTGTGGAACGACGAATTCTTGGACGTAAGCTGAAAATCAAAGTCTTAAATTGGTCTATCCTTAACCATTTACCATTCCTGAGCCCATGTCCCCTCACGAACTTGGTTCCCTTCGACAAATACGCCGCTACCAGAGGAAACAGAAGCAGGCAAAGACAGATAAGGCGACACATACTGCCAGATGCAGGTGGAACTGCGCGCTTCCGCCGTCGGCTCTTCTTTCATATTTCGATTTGCATAATTGATCACTCTGGCTGTCGGACCCAAAACTATGTTTACCGCGGTGTGGGTGGAAAATACGCGTGTTTTCAATCGGGAAGTTTTTCAGTGCGCAGGGAGGTGGAAAATAGATCTGCAACTACAGCGGAAGTAATCGTGGTGTGCAGTCCTGAAACCAGGAACGTGTCAGGAATGTTCTTGGTCCGAGATCTCTTTTATTAGATATCCAAAAAAGCATGTCACACATCTCGAAACACGTTCAAAGTAGCTTAGATCTTAGCGCTTCGCCCAGGCGAACCTCTTCTTCTCCGCTCCTTCATTGCCTAACCGCCAAAGCCTTCTAACGTTGTAGGACATGATTTCGGGCACTGCGAACTGTTGGACGTGGACTGAAATAGGCCTATATGAACCTGGAAATCTTCTAGGCTCACCATTCCTCTGGCCAACACCTTTCAGGATCTTGGATCCTTGGAACGAGTAGGCCGCGAACAGCGGGACGAGAAGAAGCAGGAGGAATATGAGGCGAGCCATGAGGAGAAGTTGGAGGAGAAACTGACTCTGACTGACGCCTGGCCGGCTTTTATTTCGAGCTTTACTTAATTGAACTACGTAGTTGGGCAGCTGAATTGTGTAGGGAAAGTCTTAAAAAACAAAAACAGTTTCTTGGATGCGATTCTGGGTATGAACACGTGAACTTCTGTCAAAAATCATAAGCCCGAAACAGAATCTCTCTTTCCTTTCCCTTCCGGCCTCCATGAACTCTCCGAACTTTTCCAGATTTAGGTGACTCCTCGAATCCAAGATCGCCAAGATTCCTAAACTTCTTCTCTTCGGCATCACCATCTCCCATTTCCCCTTTTTGCCAAGACTCCAAGATATAGTTGATCACATCCAAATCCACGCTCCAGAAGAAGATATTCTGTAGATTTGCGTTCTGAAAAAGCTGAAATTCCAGAATTTTCTGAGGCAGGTCGACTACGTTTCCGTTTAGAGTCCTTGCTGGTACTTTCCAGAGGAAATCAGTGGCTTCATTCAAGCCGCATTTGTGAATGATCAACTTCCGGACTGGGACGCGGCTTAAAAGCGATCGCAGAAGGTCGATTTTGGACTTTTCTAGATCCAGTTCAGTGGCTGGTGACACGTCGAGGTTCAAACTCACTCTGTCCAGCCTTGCGTAGCGGCAGTCGCTATTCAAGAGCTCCTTTATATTGGGTCCACCTTGGGGAGAAGAGGACAAGCCAAATCTGTAGGTCAATCCTTCTTCGTCGCTCTCCACAGAAAGCCTGCAATTAGCTCGTTTTTCATCGTGAGTTTTTCCAATTTGACTCCAAAGTTGACTTTTCAATTCCAGCAACGGGTTCATAGTGTAGCGGCAGATGAAGAGGTGGACGACGGAGTCGATGAACGCGAACGGAACGTGGTCCATGACGGATTATGACTGGACAGAGAGGTCGCTGATCCCGAAACATGGACGTCGTTCTAATGTGTCAAGTGAGGAACTCGAGGTGACAAGTTCTATGCATTTTTCATGTGTTCGGTCAAGGGATTCCAGGCCTCAAACTGACCCAACTTTGCAGGAAACCGACATGGGCTTTAGGATCTGGCACCCCAAAATCCGTGCATCCCGATTCGCCAATTCAAAATCGTTTCCTTAGGTCATTATCCCGCGGACATCGGAAGCAGCTTCAAACGCCCTTTTCCGCGTGCTCTCTCCTCTTCCGCAGCCGCTGCCGCCGGATGCAACAATTCGATGATGAGATCGATCACAATTGGATCACATCGTTTGCACCCTTCCCCTTCCCCGTCTTATGCAATTAGCAGCTTTTGTCTTCCCCCTGCGCTCCTTTGGTCACATGCGCCTGGCCGACGTCCGCCTCTTAGAAGCCGCCGCTTAGGGCAGCGGCGGTTCCTTAGGGCAGCAAGCAGGCAGTTCTTCCTCAGGCGGCCAGTTTACGCGCAGAGGCGCTCTTCGCTGTTCGTCGCCCTCTCGCGCGCACGCGCCAAAACAGATTTATTACAAATTGGCGGCGCAGATTTGGGCGTTGGGAAGCTCGCGGCAGCGCTGATCGCTTCGGTGTGGCGGTGATGGTGGTGTAATGTGTGTTGCCCCGTTTGTTGATTTAATTAGAGAATCTCGATAATTTATTTTCTTCGGTTTTGTGACGGCCGGAGAGTTTCGCTTTTGGTTCTGGAGGTTATTTCGGGACTGAGGATTTGATTTTAGGGGGTTTGGCCAACGTTCCCAGGGTGTTATTTGTAGGGTTGGTCTTTCTGGGCTTATTTCGGATCTGAATTTTCTGATTTTTGACTTGGCTGAATTCCGCTCCTTGTGAGCGTAGTTGACCCTTAAAACTCGATCTTTGAAATGCCTAATTTTGGAGATTCACGGCTTCTGTACGAAAGCGAAATTCAGCATCTCCGATGTCCATTCTTATCCCCCGATCCCCTCTCCCCAGCCGCCACTCATGATGAGCCTGATTTCCCCCAGGGAACCCGTGACTTTCCCCTCTCGGACCTCTTATCGTCCTCATCAGCGCTCAAAATTTTATTCCGTTTTTTTATCTTCCATTGATTGCAATTCCATCCTCGAATGATCCACTTGATTGCAGGCAATGTCATCATGTCACCCTCGTGGCTACGGTGGCTGACAATCTTGGCCTCGTTGGCCGCGACCACTCACGGTTTCGACGGCGGCGGCGTGAACCGAAAACTCACAGCGGAGAAGCCCGTGGACTTCAAGATCGAACTATGCTCGCACGAGAGGCACCCGATGCAGAGCGAAACAATGCTGGTGAGTTCGGGGAGATCTTCGGAGCAGATATTCTTCGGAGGACGAGCTCGGAGATGGCCGCCTGTAAAGCCAACAGCGGAGAACAACAAACATGACGTTGAATGGGATCATCAATTATTTACGCTTGATTGCGGGTTGCTTTTTGGGTTTTCGGGAGGAGTAGGAGAACACCAGGCCTAATGGGACAAATAATGGGAAAGGAAGAGTTTCAATTGAACGCCGCGGGACTCGTTTATTTAGGCGTTCGCGCGGCGGAGATCAGCTTCGATGGTTTTGGAGAAGGGAACAGGAAGGGGGCGATTTGATTCGGAGTTCGGAGGGTCGGAGGGTCGGAGAGGCCGGGATTGGTGTCGATTGGAACCGGGTTGAGCGAAAGAGGCCAGGAGCTCGACCGCACACGACCTCGCGCCACCGTGTACACTGTGACTGGCCGGGCTTTTGTGGGTTCTGCGAGACATGACCGTGTCTAGACGTCTAAAGACACTGTGAAGTCTAGGAACGCAGAATACGGTCATTCTGACAGAATCCACGATGTCGAGTCGGTCGCTCCTAGGACGTGGAAAAATGGAGATTACGTGAATTTGTGAATTTCGTATTCCTGTTTCAGTTCTTCCCAGAAGCGGTCAAATTCTGCGCCTCCATCCACACGTCCAAGCATCACTCCCATCTCGAAGCCGACCGTCGCTACACCACCTATCTCCAGCCCGTCGTTACGGTCACCTGGAAAGCGCTCGACGCTTATGACAAGTGTACTATGGAATTTCTCGTGAGTTGCTTTCTTCTTTTTTGAGTTCCATGAAAAGTCTGTTTAGGGTTACGGTGGTGAGTACCGTCTGAGTCCAGATCTTGGATACTACACCAGCTGCCAGCGGAGCATCGCGCAGTACATCAACCACCTCGTGGGCCACACGACGCCGACCTGGAATATTACGAATCCGAAATGCCCGATCCAGGGTCTTCCGCTCTCTTATAAGGTTCGATTCGTCCTATTTCACCTGACCTCAATATCTTTATTTCAGAACTATCTCGCTTGCGACTTCATCGAGAACAAATGGTACCATCTGGAATTCAAAAGCGCCATCAAATACGAAACTTACTACAACAAGTTCTACCACTCTAATTGGGCGAATTACTCCACCTCCTACGTCTTCAAACCCGAACGGACGCTAATGAGGAATGGAACCGAGATCGACTGGCTCCACAGGATGATCACGTTCAAGGTCAAGACCTCAAACTGCCACCAGATCCGCTATATCGTGTACCTGGACAAGGATTGGCCCATTCCCATGACGATTTACATTGATTACTACGTGAGAGGCAAGTTCTCGAAGCACCTGGCGAACGGAACTATCGACGAATGGCACAACGGGAGGTTCTACATGATTCCCCTCGACTGGGATCATGACCTATGCATCAGAGTGAGTAGGTGTTCCTGGGTTCTAAGCTAATTTATGAGTTCCAGCTAACCTGGACTGGAGCAAAACGCCAAACGACGATCTGCAGGAGAATAGCCAGAAAAGGCGAATGCGATTTTTCGAAAGATTCGACGAAGAATTCGAGTTTTTGTTGGACCGTTTATTTGTTATGTGCTTTATGTTGGTTGTTATGCAGGCCCGTGGAGTCGATTTATAAATTCAAGCCATGAAGGACATCCTTAGCCACGATTTGCCCTCGTTTAGCCCGCGAGGTCCTGCTGGGAATCGACTGAAATCACCACCGAATACTGTATTATTCATGACACATTTTCAGCCGCGCGATCCTCTCGCTGTTTATCCATCCTCCTCGGCCCCGCGCGCCACTTTGCCTCACAAGTTGCCATCGTCCGCGTCGTCGAATTCGCCACGTCCGGCCGACGTTACCAGGGTGCCGTGTTTTTCCATCGCCAGCGCCGCTTAGGACATGAGAACGATGTATATATCTCGCCACGCTGCTCGCTCGTGTTTATGACTCTTGTGCCACTCTGATGCGGTTAGAGCGGCGGCGGCGGCGGAGGAGGTGTTTATGCGTGGGTATGCAACGTTTCGCACGCGTTAGGAATGTTTTCCAACCGCTCGATCGGGATTTTGATGCTGGAAATGATTTTGAATCTTGTCCATCAAATGTCCGAGGAGACGTGCGATGTTGCAGAATGCCGCCGCCGACCGCTCGACCGCGATTTCATCACGTGAAATGACCGCTCTCGCTCGCTAAAGCCGCGAAACTCGTCTCGATCGCCGCGCGCGATCCCTGTCTGCTAGACGACGCTCTCGCGCTTGTCTCTTTCGTTTCAGACCTGTCTTGAACTGTTGCGATAATGAAGCTGCTGTGCGTTACTCTCGCTTCCCAGACAGGAAACTCGCTTTCCGGAATCATCGAGAATTTTCCTTGCGTGTCTGTGTTGACCTTTTCGTGCTAAAAGTACTGCGCCGCGACCTCTGAGCGCCGATTTCGCACGCATAAAATGATCGCTACTAATTTATGCCGCTCGCTGTTGAAAACCGCATTCGCTCGTCTTCAGCGAACGGGCTTGCGTTGCGGCTCCGTCGCTTTCTCGTTTCTCCGTGGGATTGTTTTGACTAGAAACATCTTTTGACGTCCCTGGAATACCGGATTTATGACCTGTTTGCTGCCAACAATAGCGCTCCTTTGAAAATCCGTCTAGACGCACTTTGAGTCATAAGGTGCGACTTGTCTAATGCAACACAACCGCGCAAGACAGCCCTGGACGCCGCAAATGAAAGTCGCTCGATTGCTTTTTCCAGACTTTGTTTGTCTACTAGACGCGAATCGTTTTTTGTCTAAATTAATCAAAGGGGAGTTGATTTTTGTTATTGTCTACACGCGCGGCTATTTTTGTCTATCTGGTGTCTATTTCGGCTTCGCGGTTTGCATGTTGTTGTCTATAGACGGATCGATGATCAGAAACCAACCGCTTATGAATCGATCTATCATCGTTTGTTATCATAAATCAGACGTCTAGCAAAAAGTCTCGTGCTTTGAATATGCAAATCAGCATGAGCAATGAGTCTTAATTTGTGTGTGATTCCAGGATCAATGATGGCTGACACAGAAATGGTCTCGGGTCCAGCTCACGGCCATGTTGACCCCAGCGAGTGCCTCAAACTCCGGCCGAAGAAGTCTATCCTGAAGATGAAGAAGCCGTCATTCGAAGACGGTCCACCATGCAAGAGGAACTCGATCGGAGACGGACGCGCCCACTTCGACGAGATGAACATCCTGGCCACACACCACCCGGCTGACAAGGACTACGGGCATATGAAGGTAAGCTTCTTTGGTCTTTAAGTTATGGGTCTGACTGTCTTGATTTAAGATCGAAGAGCCGAAGACGCCTTTCAATCACTACAGCGATAGTGAGCCTGAAGACGCCGGGATGAGCGGAAGCCAGCCACGGCAACGTCGGGTCTCCCTGGTCGCCGGGATCGACGCCGAGAATCTGGCTGAAGCCCTGGAGAAGAACATGACACCACAAATCGTCATGCCAGGAGAAAGCGAGGAGCCACCAGAGGAGCCCGAGTCTCCGGAGCAAATCAGTATGTTTCCTATTTTCAGACTCGCTTTTGACCGATTCAGTTTAGAGCATAAACAGGACTTCGAGAAGAAACGCCGTGCGCACTACAACGAGGGAGCAGTTCTAAAGGCCGCCAAGGACAAGATGCTCACCGATGAAGACGACGACGAAGAGTGAAGATGATGCCCGTTAAATATGTTATTATGTTGATCGGGTCTGTGTGATAAGTGCATAAATAAGACGTACGATAAGGTCCATAACATGCATGTCCAGACAGGGGTTGAATTTCAGGTACGGCTGGCATACAACATCGCCTGGAAGGTGGATCGAAATGTATCTGACCGACCGGTCGAGTCTTCAACATCACATGCAATAAGGCCTACGTGAGAACATCTTGTCTACAGAATGTCTAATTTGGTGATTGACTGACCGGTACAATGGCGCGCAGAGGGGAAATGATGCTTGGTTGTCGGCGCATTTGCCCGCTTTGTACTAGACCTAGACACTTTCAGAATATGGCACTGTCTGGTAGACTTCCGACCGGTCGAACTCATTGGGAAATTGAAATGACCAATGCTGCTCGTCAACAGCCGAATGTTCAGACACCAAAGGTAATTCCGACCAGTCGGATGTTGGAATGAATGGTGGAATGATGTGAACGTGACGGGATAGAAATTATCCGTATTCGATCCAGACGATGGTGTCTACGTGCCATTAATCAACGGCAGATTTGAAACCGTCTGTCAGACTATATGCTCTCGTTTCAAATCGCCTTAAACATGCTTAAAATAAAACAACCACGCATTCCAAAATCCCATTTATTTCGGTAAAACACAATATTTAATCCACCAGTTAATTAACAAACATTTACAAATTCGCGACGAGCGTATCCAATTCTTCCTTGGTCAATCTTTCGAACTTTCCGGTTTTTCGGCCTGCAAATACAAAAGCAATTAATGACCAATCATCATAAACTAGAATCGCTCACCTTTTTCGTCGACGGCCGGCTTGATAGTGACGATTTCGACGTTTGAGCTGGTGAGCTTCTCTTCCATGACTTGCTTCAGGATCGATAGGGCGATCTTCTCGGCCTCGACGAGGGACAGCGACTCGGTGTACTGCTCCTTGAGGTTCTGTTCCGCTCCGTCGGAAGCCGCGCCGATCGACTTCGCCTGGCAGTCGATGAAGGTTCCCGAAGGATCCAGGTGGAAGAGCTTCGGGCCTTCCTGGTCGCAGCCGGCGAAGAGCATCGCGACTCCGAAGGGCCGCGACATCGACGCCTTGACGTCGTCGTCACCGAACTGGAGCGCCAAGTTCGCGACGGACTGCGTGACGTCCTCCACGCGAATCTTCCGGTTGTAGGTGAACCAGAAGTTCTGCGCCTCGATCTGGGCGCGCTCCACCAGCGTGCGGGAGTCGGCGATGAGTCCCGCGAAGGTGACGCCGACGTGCTGGTCCACCTTGGAGATCTTCTCCACGGCGTCGTTGACCATCAGCTTCGACGTCGAGCGCTTCTCGGCCGCGAGGATGACTCCTTCGCTGGTCCGGATGCCGATGCTCGTCGAGCCGAGCTGGAACAGAGAAAGGGTCATAAAGTATTAAAAAGGGAGAACACGCTTACCTTCACAGCTTCGATGGCATACTCGACCTGGAACAAGCGACCTTCGGGGGAGAAGGTGTTGACTCCACGGTCGTATTCGCTGCGGGTGAGGAACATCTGCAATAGAAAATGGACATTACAATCAGCATAACAGGTACATAGGAAACGCGAATTTGCACGTAGACATTTGCTTCAGACGTCTGGAAGCGATTCGCGTCTGCTCACACACGAGAAGATTCAGAACAAAGCGCGCACGATCAGCACAAAACAGACAGCTGAAGAGTCATTTTCATCGAACATGTAACACAGAGCGGTCGGAAGCAGCGTTTACAGACGTCTGCGCAGCACTAGACGGATTCACACTCGTCTAGCCAACGTCCAACACTGAGCAGCACTGAGAATCGTCAGAAACGAGGCTGAAACAATGGAGATAAGATCGTACACGGCGAGCAACACATAAAACTGAAGCACAGAGAGAATCCAGCCATAGCTGAAGCCTGAAATAACGGAATTCGACGGCACCGAGATGACCAATACTTGAAAAACATCGCCGTTTCAGCAGATTCGGAGAGCACAGCGATGGCGGAGCGAGCGAGCGGCGGACGACTACTAATCATCAAAAATTTGAAATCGCGGAGAGTCACGTCTTTCGTGGTGGGAGCCGAGAGGTCTTTGCGCTCGGCTTGGTTGTCTAGGGGCTTTGGCTAGGATAAGGTTCCATACATGTTTGGACCATTTTGATCGAATGAAGCCGACAGTCTAACAAACAAATGCAGAAGACAGACAGAGACACGACGGAACTATAACGAGACATCATAGTACAGCGTTTCACAAAACAACCGAAAGTCATCGAAGGATGTCTAGTCAGCAGAGCTGTCTATCTGTAACCAGCGCTCCTGTCTAGACTTGTCGTGGTTGTCTGGACCAAATCAGCGTGACAGACGAACTAAAGCCGGACATACCGGTGTCTAGACATGGGACTTCGGGTGTCTAGACATAGGAGCTTGAGTACCGGATGCTGTGAAACGTTTCAACTGTGTCAGAGGATGTCTAGCAGACAGATATCGAAGGCGGACAAATACACAAAGCTACTTCACAAGTGATGAAGGTTACTCGTCAAATGTCTGTAATCGGCGTTTCCGATCAGACCCAGTCTGTTTAAGTTGCTAGATTAAAGGTGTTGAAAGAGACGATCAGCGAAGACCGGATTTCGCCATCTCCTTATGTTCAGACATGGACACTGCCGGGCTTGTGGCTGTCTAGACTTGTGAAGGATGTCTCGAAACCGATCAGACGATGACTTCTATTATTTCAGACAAAGAGGAAGCCGAGAGTTCCAACATTACTTTGGATGATTCCAGGACATGAATGCATGGGTATACGGTATCTCGGAGAAGTTAGAAGCCGTATCGCTAGCAGGCCAAAATTAGGGTTTTCAGTGAGCTCAAAAGCCTTTGTGACCTTGGTTTTGTCTATTTTCGTCTCGTTCGTCACCGATTCAAAAGCAAAGATGAGAGATTGGCTCAGATGAGTTTCCAGGTCATTCTCAACCCATATGCCGGAAAAGCTCTCTACGACCCTTTGACTTTTAAGAACGAGTCCAGATGCTTTAAAGCCGAAACAGCCAAACAATCTGAAACCGACCGACCAGGAAACGATTGGCAGCAGGTGTTTTCGAACGTTATTCACCCGAAGCCCCTCAGAAATCGTCATAATTGGTTTGTATTCTTTGTGTATTCTAACGCAATCCTTTAGTATTTCTGCTCCTAGACCTTCATATCTCACCTCCGGGGTCTCATTACAAAACGGCCTTTCCAGTCCACCTATCTGTATGTTTACCCGAGGGCCGAACAAACCCAAAATTTGGGAAATATCGTTTTCTCTGCGCGTCGCGTCATGACACGGGCGAGGAAACGAAGAGAGACCGCGAGGAGAACGCGTCGTCGTCGCGCCGATTCTTTCATCGCGCGGCGCGTGTTCGACCAGCTGCTGCTGCCAGCGAGGACCCGTTAGTAGCCAGCAGCCAGCCAGGGAGGCCGCAGCAGCAGATCTACTCGCTATCGGTCGTCGTGGTCGCGGTGACACACAGAAGGCGTGCGCGGAGCTCTGTTCTCTGTGGGCGCAGCGCGAAGAAGATGATGTAGCGAGAGAGGAGGACGACGCAGCAGAGTGAACTGCGCATCGAATTGTGTTGATGTCACCATCGCCAAAACGACGACTTTTCGGTTGCTCCTGCTGCTGCTCTCCTTCGTCTTCTTGCTCTTCGGTGATTCTGGAACGCGCAAGTGTCGAGTTCATGTGCTCTCCCTGGTTTCACACTTTTGTGCGTTAAATATTGATCGGAATCGAGTGTCATCTCGCGTTCTCGTGTGATCTGTTTATTGCGGTCGAGGGTGCCTCGGCGTTCGTGGCTCGTCGTGACTTTCTGGGCTATTTTTCTCGACTCAACGTGGAATCGGCGCGCAGATTTGCGTGCGCGGAGCGTTTTTTTCCCACAGTTTCCTTTGCTTTTGTGGCTTTCGTGGTGTCAAGGATGCAGCAGCAATGCGTGAAGCGTGGATCTCCCATAAAATCGCGGAATATATGAATCAGTGTTCTAATTTTTCGATTTCTATAGTTCCAGAACATGGCCAACCGTTCAGCCCCAAGGTCCGGCAACGGCGGAGGACCGAACAAAACGTGCCAGTTCAAGTTGGTGCTCCTGGGCGAAAGCGCTGTTGGCAAATCCTCGCTGGTGCTGAGGTTCGTGAAGGGCCAGTTCCACGAGTACCAAGAATCGACCATCGGCGCCGCGTTCCTCACCCAAACGATATGCCTCGACGACACGACGGTCAAATTCGAGATCTGGGACACCGCGGGCCAGGAAAGGTACCACTCCTTGGCACCGATGTACTACAGAGGGGCGCAGGCCGCCATCGTCGTATACGACATCACCAACCAGGTTCGGAATGATTTGTTTATGCACAGAACGGTGTTTATAACACACTAGAATTTCAGGAATCATTCGCGAAGGCCAAGAACTGGGTGAAAGAGCTCCAGCGGCAAGCCAGCCCCAACATCGTCATCGCCTTGTCCGGAAACAAAGCTGACCTCGCCGCAAAACGTGTTGTGGAATACGAGGTAAGTCCCGGGATCTTCTAGAATCTCATGAATCCCAAAAATTGCAGGAAGCCAACGCGTACGCGGAAGACAACGGCCTCCTCTTCATGGAAACCTCAGCGAAGACGGCGATGAACGTCAACGACATCTTCATGGCCATTGGTAAGCTTGGGAAAACGCGAAAATCGAAGATTAATCGGGTCTATTTGCAGCGAAAAGATTGCCCAAGAACGAGAACAACGGCGGAGGTCCCTCGGGACGTGGACACGGAGGCGTCCAGATCAGCGACGAGCAGCCTCAGCAGCAGAAGGCCGGCAGCTGCTGTAAGTAGCCGCAGGTCCCACGTGCGCGCAATTTCCATCCGATATGATTGTAACTATGATATAATATTTCATTTCTTCGTTTTTTGATCGCTTTTTGTACAATCTGTAATTTCCATAAAATTATTGACGATCCTAAGACGGTGTTCGTGAGATTTCGAGAGGTGGTAGTGTTCCTAAAGACCTGTTTCTTCAGCTTCTTCGTATTTCGCGTATTTTCTCCGCTGTTCCACTGTTTTGATCTCGAACTGGAGAGCCAGTAGAGTGTTTCAGAACTGCATTCTGCGCCTGTATTTTGATCAATTCCCAGGCCTGTTCTAAGCCAATGTTTCCTGCTATTCAGTCGATTTCCTAATCCTCCCTGCTTCCTCTGTATTCACACCGACCGCGCGGCAAACGTCATCGATTCCTAATTCGAATCAGATTCTCCGATCAATGCGATTGTTGCGAAATGTGCTCCTTTTGTCCCTGTTCCGTTCCTAGAGAACACGCCGCGGCGGACGTGACCTATGACTCATTCAAGCCAGAGTTTTCCCTTGCGTCGTCGACCCAGCGACGTTGGCGCAGAGCACGAACGATCGTTTATTTTATCGAAGGCTCGTATCAGTTTCGCCGTTGTCGTCGGCTGCACCGCCGTGTGCTGTGTTGCCGTCGCTGGGGCTGCGAGAAACGCGAGGGACGAAAAAGGCGAAGAGCGTTTTGATGATGGACTCCGGTGGGGGTAAGCGCGTCATAGGGTGACGACGCCGGAATTGGGGGACGTCCGATGCTGTGAGTAACTTGCAACTGCGGAACAATCTGGGAGGTATGTAGGAACGAGAGGGTGCAGGGAGAGTGACGTGGACCGGGAGAGGTTTGGAAAGAGCGTAGTTTGTGATAGGATCGGATGGGAAAGTGAATCAGGGGAAGTACATTTGCTTCGTAGTGTGATTCATGCTCATGCTTGTGATGTGCATGAACGCCTGGGATCGTAATTGACCTCTGATCATATGGAATCGGGCCAAGGTTAGCTGGATTAGATCCGAGAGTGCGAGGCGATGAAGGCTTAGTTTTTGGCAGCCGAAATTATGTCAGCTAGGGCTGAGTTCAGATTTGACCGATCAGGATTCTCGGTGGCTGGGTAGATAGCGTTGCAGTTGCTGGTAAGATTCGACGGTGGGTGCGAATGATAAGAATTCTGGAGACAGTGACGTTGCTAGCGATTGCCCGACTTGGGAATTCGTTGATAAGACAAACGTAATTTAGGAAATGGAAAAAATAAATCAGGAAACTCGGAATAGGAATGCAAGGTGCTGATCTGATTTGGGGAGAATGACGTGGCCAGAATGATAGGGAAAACTTCGTGAATCAGGATGACGGTAGATTACTAAGGTTTTCCTTCGGAGCGTCAGCTTTGTAATGACGTGACCGATCAGGATTATCCTCTGATTAGTCAGAAAGTGGCAAATTGATTGAAAGCACCGCTGGGATTTGGTCAGTTCAAGCTTCGGCTTTACTCACAACATTCGGTAGGCCTTATCACTGGTTTCTGTCAATCTCTAAAACTCAACTTTTCCCAAATTTCGTTCCAAACCACCAACGAAAAGTGCGAATTCTGGATCTTGTTTGAGACCCCCAACAACGGCCTTTTCAATTAGCAAGATGAGACTCAATTCATGGCCAACGAACTGCGAAATTCCAGAATTTTTAATGGGTTTTGGGTCAAAAGCGCTTATTACAAAATGCACTTTTTGGAGCAGGACAGAGCGGAAGTAAGAATGGGGTAATTTGAGGGACAAGACTGGCTTCTGGAGTTTGAACTTCAGGGATCGAGATTCCCGTGTTTTCGTGGAAGTTCCTGTGACAATAAAGTAGCGAATTTTTGGTTATTTTCAGATTTCCGGATGAACCAACTGAACTCGGCCACGCTGAACCAAGCCTTATTCCAACCTCCATCTCAGCAAGCACCTCCACCCACTCCCCAAAGCGGCCAGACACCGCAAGATGACGCACAAGAGATTCCTGAAGCTCCCGAACAGGTTCCCTTCTTCGAACTTGTCAAGGGAATGGTCGACAGTTCCACGATGTTCTCGAAACAGCTGTTTGCAAACAACCAAAGAGGTTTGTTCGTTGTGGCGTTGATTCTAAAAGATTCTTGGATTCTAGAAATATCCAGAGGTCGCCTGATGTCCGACATGAGAGATCTCGAAGAGGCGCCTATGGAAGGCGTCGTCGCTGGGACGTTCCTGGAGAACATGTGGCGGTGGAACGCGGTCATCGAAGGTCCCCGGAACAGTCCTTACGTCGGAGGTGTGTTCTTCGTGGATTTCGAGTTTCCGGAAACGTATCCTTATGATCCTCCTGAAGTGAGCTCTAATCTCTCTTCTCCCTATCTAAGTTCTTGATTTCAGGTAACTTGGCGGACCCGAATATACCACCTGAACATCAACAAACTCGGCGAAGTCTACTGCAAAGAAATCAACCGCGAATGGAAGAGTTCCATGACCGTCAGGAACATCCTCGAGCATCTGGTGAATCTGCTCCAGGTTCCCAGACCCGATCACTTGAATGAGGGAGATCATCATTTGAGGAAAGTGTACCTGAACAACCCGAAGCTTTATGAGAAGACTGCGAGAGAGTGGACGCAGAGATTTGGCCGGTGATGTATGTAGATCTGAACTAAGAGATTCGAGAACCGCTCAGGAATGTATAAATGTTTATTGGCTTTAGTTTTTGTTCGATGAGGAGAGCACAGATGGGAACTTGGCTAGTACAGGATCGTCCCAATCTCGGGGTGAGCCGAGATGTCAATTTCTGGTTTTCCGACTGGATTTTTTCGAGTTCGAAGTCGGTTTTTGAATTTGAAAATGTTGATTACGACAGAGTCGTTCCAATTCCGGACAAATTGGCAATTACCGTGTCCACCTGACTCCTCTCTTTCCCAATCCATTCTCATGCTCCCTAAATCCACACCTTGATCCATGTCGCGAACCATCTCCCGATTTCTGCAAAACCACTTAGGTCACTTTTACATTAATCCATCTCATCTTTACATAAATGAATCTGTTTTTGAGGGTCTCGGCGTCCACCAGCCGTCGCGATCCCACGCGACGACGATCCTATCGTCCGTGGTCGACGTTGTCTTGCATGTGGGTCGCGCTTCGGAGGATATCCACACCGAATGGGTGCCAGCCATCTTCGCTGCGCCTATCCGGATGCGTCCCTGGAAAATCTTCAATCTTCTCGTCGCGTTCCGTCGTGCGGCGTTCTTTGCGCTCCCTTTCTCGGCTGTCATCGTTTGGGAGTTGACGTTTATTTGGCTTCTTAGTCACCTGTCTCGGCTTTTTGGGTCGTCTAATTCAAGGACAAACAGATCTTCGTGAGGGCAGAATTACGCAGCCTGATTTCAGCTTTCCTGGCTTTAATTTGGGATATTGTTTCCCTTCTTGATATGTCGACCAATTGTTGCCAAGTCAATGTCTCCGTCTTTATACTCTCAATGCCCCTTTAGGACCGTTCACCGACCCACAAGGACTTCTTCGAACTGTCTCCTCAGAGTTCTGTTTGTTCTAGAGCTCCTCAAATACGGTCTGACCTCGCGTGCACTCTTAAAATCCTCGCGCAGCGATGTTTGCGAAGACTTTCGCGGGCCGCCATTCCGATATTCGGCGTTCGTAGAGCAGTTCGCTGGACTCTCGGTGAAACCCAGTTTCCCGGCTTCAGCGCTCGCTCCTCCAAACTCCGGGACCCTCCAAGCGGCCCTTGGAGATCTTCTTCGAGGCGACCCTCAACGAAGACGTCGGCTATGTTTAAAGCGGAGGCGGGGGCGACTTTTCTCGGAGGAGAAGCCGCCGTCGACCGCCAGCCGCCGGTCGGCGGAGAAATCGCCCAAGAGGAGAGCGAGCGAGAGGCGAATCTCCGAGAGAGGCGCTGTTTTTTGTTGATCGCGATTGTCGGTCGGGGAGACGAAAGCGGCCGAAATCGACGACGGAGGAGTGTAATGTCGGAGTCTTGGAGGAGCAACGAGAAGAAGAGAAGAGGCGAGGAGCCCCGGAGGATCTCTGGGAGGGTCGTTTCAGGAACCAGCGAGTATTTATGGAAGTGAACTTGGAGTGGGTTTGAGAAAAAGTGAGGTTGAGAATGCGGTGGGAGGGGTCGAAGAGTATTGAGAGGGAAGCGAGGAACCCATTACCTGACATGAAGACGAGTGAGGGTGATTTATGAGTGGGTTAGCAGGTTTTTTTGAAATCGGGGATTCGGGTTACTGTAATGGAGAGCCAGGATGGATGGGATAAAATGAGTTAAACAAAGCTTGGATTATCTGGAATTCTAATTTTGAATGTTAGCAAGAAAGCTGAAAATCGGGGCTTTCAGGCCTTTAGTACTTAGTACGTCCTAAGTTTCAACTAAAACAACCAGAATAGCGGTTTAAAAATCCGAAATTCCCTGCATCATAAAAATCCGAAAATCCCAAATTTCAAATCTCTGTTAAACCCCAGACCTCCCTCCTAACTCGATCCCAAACAGCCCCTTTACACTCTCCTCCGCCATCTTTTGTATCCCATCGCCATCTCCCAAAAAACCACTCAAACCGCAAAAAATGATTAACGGGCCTCGTTTGCAGCGTCGTCGTCGTCGAGTAGGAGCTGCTAAACATGTGGTTACAGTCTCCACCTCCCTCCGCGCATCCTTACAACTTGCAACGGGAACCTGAAGGAGGCGGCGAACCGCCGCCGCCGTCGTCTTCGTCAACTCGGGCACTTTTACAACCGTTTCTAATATTTATTTAGCACTGTGCGCCTGCATCGATTCACCCACCACACTTCTCCTCGTTCGTCCTCGTCTCCCTCCTACTCTTTCCTCCTTCTTCTCCTCCTCCCCGACCCTCGATGATCGGCCTGTGTTCGCCCGTCGGTTGTCCCAGCTCCGCCCAGAGCGCGTTTCGCGGGTTGTACCGTGTGCCCCCTATAGCACACCATCGGCAGCACAGAACGTGGGGCCTGTGCAGAGAGGAGCAGCAGCTAAGATTAGTGCGGTTGGCGGTGGCGGTGGAGGCGGCCGCCAACGCATTCTCCCGGTTCCCCTCTCCATACACCTCGTGTTGTCCCGAAACCTCCCCGAAGGCGCTCGGCGGCAGCATGTATTTGTAGCTGATGACTGTGGTCAGTCGGAGGCAGTCGGCTTCTTCCTCCTTCGCCGACGACGCCCGCGATTCTTCGCTTGAGGAAGCGATGAAGGAACTGGATTCTTTCCTCTATTATTTGCCTCCCCTAAACGTTGTTTACACGTTCTTCTCCTCTGCTGCTCCTCACCCTCCTCATCGGCGTTGGTAATCGGGCTTTTCTGACTGTAAACGTATTGCTCATGATGCACTTTTGATGTTGAAAAGGGCGACGCGCAGATCGTAATCTTTCGATTCTTATTTGGGTTTTTGGAGGTGTGAAATGGGGTTGGTTTTAAACTAAAAAGGGTTTGAAAGCGAGGGAATTCTGAGGGCAGAAAGTGGCGGAAGTGGCTAACGATTTGAGGATTCTGAGTTAATGATTTTGGACCGAAATTTGATCTTGAAATCTCAGGTCAAAAGTCAGGCTTCAGCTTCAATCATTTGCCGTTTTTCAGTAGCTCTCCTATCGCCAAAACCCAAGCCAAGATCCCCCATTGGAAACCACTCCGGGTAGATCATTTCGCCTC
>KN167684.1:86947-102941 GCA_000757745.1 Steinernema scapterisci
TCCTCCTTGCAACGGGGCGACCTATACGAGACTGGGAAATCTCCTCAATCCTGCAAAATCCGGACTAATCCTAGTTGCACTTTAAACGCTGGTGCAGGCTGAAAAACGTCGTTTTCTTTGTGGACGAAAGAACGCGACGGAAATTGATTTTCCGGTTTTTAGAGCGCTTTAGGGAATTCGATTCGAGGCCGAGAGTTGCAAATAGGGTTTCAGGGGACTTTGGACTCTGGATTTCGCCCTTCGAACGTTTAATTAAGACTGGATTTTGCAGGGGAAGACCTGGAGGATCGGATCTAAGGATTCTAAGTCTTAAAAAGCGAAAATTAGAATTGGCGAATTCAAGTTCTTTGAAGATTAGAATCCCTAAGATCGCCAGCTGCAGGTTCTCTTCAATCAGAACTCCCAAATCTCATTTCCGGCATTCCTGTTTTGACGTCACCGCCTAGCTGTCAACATAAACAACCCCTGGAAGACGAAGACTCATGATCTTGCCCTTTCCTCGGTCATTCTAAAATGCCAGCCCATCCATAAATTTCCAGGATTAAAGTTCAGCCTGCATCTCGTGCTATATTTTCACTTCAATTGTTTACAGACCGTCAGATGAAAATTCCCTCGGGGCCGACAAAATTAAAGAATGAGAATCGATCGGGAATCGACTTTGAAAAAGCGAACGTCGCCGCTGGCGGCGGAGGCGAAAGATGTTCTAATTACCGAGTGGAAGGGGAGATAATGAAGAAGGAGAATACCAAAGAGAGGCCGGGAGGCGCCCGGTTTAAGTGCATCAGCGCAGAAAAAGGTCAAAGTGGAAAACAAAAAACTGTTTTGGAGGAATTGGAGGAAGAAGAGGTCGCCGTGTTGACTCAACGGGCAGATCATCGATTGGGTGGTTGAGTGCTGAATGCTTAGTGGGCAAAGT
The DNA here is from genome assembly GCA_000757745.1 of Steinernema scapterisci. Classification (NCBI taxonomy): domain Eukaryota; kingdom Metazoa; phylum Nematoda; class Chromadorea; order Rhabditida; family Steinernematidae; genus Steinernema; species Steinernema scapterisci. The sequence continues at coordinate 87,864 of KN167684.1, forward strand.
GACCTTGGAAAGGTGATTTTAATGGGAATTTAAGAGGCGTTCAAGAGACCCGAAAACAGTGTATTTTCATCTGAGATCAAGGTCATCGGATCCCCCTAAAAACTGAGTTTTCGGGCTTTTCAAGTTCTACCGATGATCCAATTAAATCTGAACAGTGGCAGCACAAATACCACCTTCCTTATCAGTTCTTCGATCTTCGCACATCCGGGTTTGGCGCGTAAACACCACGGCCGATTGCTATCTTCAAATATTTTGCTGTCGATCAAAAATCCGGAGTTTTTTGAATTCGAATGAGTCAAGAGATTCCTTAGAATTATTTACCCGTTTGCGTAGGCCAATTTTCCACGTCATTAGGGGATGATTGTGCAGCTCTGTTTAAGGTCTTCGTGACTCAGAACGCCGAGGAACTTCCACCTGACAAAGCCAATTAGTTCTTCTCTTCTCGAACCTCTCGTTTTTCAATCAATAAAGCCATTAGCCCCCTGTGCTGTGGCTCTCCTCAGCTGCGTCGTCATCACAGATCGATTCTACTTTTCCCGGATTTCCCTCATTCATCTAAGTGCGTCCAAGGATTGCGTCGCCGCGTGTATTAGGTTAAAGAGATCATCCCTTCGGACTTCCCCTCGTCCAAAACCCAAAAAATCCCTCGGCTTTTCAAAGCCAAACAACGCGAAATTTCGATCTGGAAAAAGACGCTGAAAACAATATTCGTCATCTCGACTTCGTCTCCGTCTTCTTCTTCGAGGCAGCAACAGAGCAGTCAAGAGGACGCTGGCCGCGATTTTTATTAAATTCGACGCTTTGGGGCGTTCAAGTGGTCTCCTCCTCGTGGTATCCCCGTCGCTCCAGAGCCGCTCGAGAAGAACGAATAAAAAATCTGGGCAAACACTTTGCTGCAAGAAACGTCTTCGTTCCCCTGAGGGCTGTTTGCGTTTGTTTTTAAGGCACAGCCTGGGAAAGATCTCGATCTCAGCTCGGATTCTGGGTTCTAGGACACGAATAGGAAGAAGCTGAAAACAGGAGGTCTGGACAGACCTAAAACATAACATAAAGGGTGTTTTTACGCTGTCAGAATCTCCTAAAATTCAATTTGCCTTAATTACCGCTTCCCCCCGTGTCCTTAGAACCCCTTCCTTCCGTTGACATGTTGTTGTTTGCCTCTCCTCCCTCGCATCCAGCTAGTCAATTCGTGTAATTTCGTCCTTTCCCCAGAGTCTAGACCCTCTCGTTCTAACCTCTCTATTTTTGTGCCCAGATCCCTCCCGGAACAAACACAAAATCGCAGTTTTCCAGGACCGACGCGCGTTAAGACGATTTAGTCGCGCCTCGTCGGTTCATCCTGACTCCTGACGCTGCTGCGACAGTCGCCCCGTCGCCGAATCGACAACGCGAAGCTCACCCGGGCCAGTAGCCTCGCCTCGAATCGCGGGGAGTAAACAGAAACGGATTATACAAAAGCCCGGAGCCGGAGAAGAGAACAGCAGCAGTAGAGGAGCAGAGCAGCAGCGAAGACAAACAGGAATTTAATCGAATTTACAAACGCTCCGCCACTCGTCGACGTCGACGATGATGTCGATGATGCGGCATCGAGGCGAACCCGCCGTCGTCTGATCAGGAAGCCAGATTCAGGCCACCCGTGAAACCTCAAATCAGTCCAGGTGTCCAGGAAACCAATGAACACAGAGCGCCAGTCCGTTGGATCAAGATTAGGGAGTCTTTTCTTGGCCCCAAACAGCTGTCAGAGTGTTTTTTAATAAGACTCTTCAAAAAATGGGTCAAGAAACAAAAGGTATCGATCCAAAGCGAGCCCCCTGGAATTAGCAACATTTGAAGAGCCGCGGATTTGCCCCTCAAAGCGCGAATCTCGAAAATATCAGCGTCAAAAACATCGGAAAACCAATAAAGTTCTAATTAAAAATTCAGCTGTCGCCTGAGGCTAAGCAGCCTCGTCCACCTAGAAGACGGGAACGGGGAGAACGGGGAAGGACGGGAGAACGAAGAAGACAAAAAAGCTGATTATCAGACCCGCAGGGTGTAAACCAATAAGGTGCACTTATGAACCAGGCCCGTCGGTGGCCATTAACGCTTCTTGCGTTTGGCCCCGGAGCGTGTAATTTAATAACCCCAAAAGGATAAAAAACCGACCATTCGCTTGCATGGAGACGATCTTGAGCCACGACTGCACGTCTTCGGAGCTCCGGTTCGCCTCCTCGTCAAAGGGGAGATGCGGAGCGCTGATCTTCCAGGCTTCCTTGAAGTAGTCGCTCTGCTCCGTGAAATGGTTCTTGATGGCGTAGAGCGAGAAGTAGCAGTGGCTGGAAGCCGTGTCCGCCACGGTCTCGCCGTTCTGGGTTCCCTGGGCGCGGTTCAGAGCGCGGCGCTTGTCGTGGTACACGAATACCAGGTTCTTGTAGTTCAGATCCGAGACGTCGTTGGACTCTTTGTAGGCGATGAGCTTGAAGATCGAGTCGGCCATCTGCCGGTAGGAGCCCTGCATGCGCGTCAGGTAGGGGAAGTTCTTCTTGGACCCGAGTTGAGCGATCATTCCCGTAGTGGTGAAGACTGGAATCCCGTTGCGGAAGCCGGCAGAGACTTTGGCGACCGTGGCCAGGGAGTAGCTGTCAGCGAAACCAAGAATCGCGTCCAGACGATGCTCGCAGTAGGCCTGCACGACGCCGGTAGTGGAATGGCGTTCGGCGAGGTTCGAATCTTCCCAGAACCTCGAGTCGTGGTAGGTCAGGTTGATCCAGTTAGGCGGCATGATTCCCCAGGCGACGAGATCCTCGACGGCGATGTCGATGACCGGCTTCGCCTTGTCGATCGTGAGCCCGAATTTGTCGTTGTTGGACTCGAAGAACGGAAGCACCACGAGCACATTGTAGGGGATCTTGTGCTGAGTGGCTGTGGTGGTCAGGCGGGTTTCAGCTACTGCTGCTTGGGCTTGGGAACTCCTCGCTAGAAGCAGCACCAGGAGGAGGAAGAAGAGGCCGTTCGCCGAGGCCATCGGATTTCACCATTCAGGTGTTTTTTGCCGTTTGGTGATAAGAGGAGAGTGGCGGTGAAGGTGGTCAAGTGATGTCGCGGGTGGTGGTCATCCGCCGCTGCTGGAGGGTTTAAGAGATCTGCGGCGCTCTTCTTGAGTGGGGCGGAATGTTGCAGAAAGAGGAGGAGGAGGCGGAGAGGTTCGCTGGAAGAAGCAAGATTCTCTTCGGAGGTCTTCTTAAGGGGCTGCTGCTCGCAGAGGAGGAGGAGGGGAATGAGGGCCGATAGGAGAGGGGGAGGTGAGGTAATAATGTAAATTAGGGCGACGTGGTTCTAGGAGACGCCGTCGCGGTCGTCGTCGTCGTGGTCGTCGTCGAAGAAGAAGTCAAGAAGAGGGAGGTCGTCGCGGCGATGTCGCTTCGCAGCAGATGATTTGCTCTTCTCGCGGCGCCGCTCGCACAGTTTCCCAATCGCGGAGTGTGTGGAGGGGGAGTGATAAATACGGGCGCGGCGTACAGGAGTAGAGAGAACACCTCTGCTGCCGCCGCCGCCGATGCTGTTGCTCCTGCTGCTGCTGCGGGGCTGCGGATGCTGCTGCTGGCGGTGGTGGTGGCCTAGCCGCGGAGACACTTCTCACTCTCTTCTCTGCCTCACTTTCGCCGTTCTCTTGGGTTGTGACGGCAGCGCGTCCGCGGTTCTCGCGGCGGCGGCAACGGCGGCAAAGCGGCGGCGCGGCGGAGGAGCGATAGGGCGTGAGCTTGGAGCTTCTCTCCAGGGCTGGAAAAGTAGGAGGAGGAGGACGTTGGGAGAGTTTCGCGGGTCGGCGGCTGCCGCAGGAAGCAGGCAGGAGGCGGAGGAAAGCAGAACCAGCACCAGCCGGCAGCGTCAAATGAGCACAGAGCTGCCGGTTTCGCGGCAGCCGCGGCGGCCGCCCCTTCCAGAGGAAGCCCTAAACCCTAGCTTAGGGTTGCTCGAACCCAACCTCTCCTTGGACACCAAATGACGTCATTCCCTCCTTGGATCATCTGGAGATCTGCAGACCTGTTCAAAGAGAGAAAAGTCGCGCGCGACGCGCTTATCAAAACAATAACAAAAAGAGGGGACGCGGAGAGATTCGCGAAAAAGGGTGCTGATGGGTTGTAAACAGGGGGAGAGGGACGCAGAGAACAAGAGACGATTATCGGCTGGAACAGTCATGCTTGTTATTCGCCTGTCAGAAGACTTTTTAACTTTGTAGGACCAGGAACACCTCCCAAATCCACGTTGTCGAACCCTCAGCATCGCCTTCCTTCAGGTCATTAACCTTATCCCCGAAAACAAGACCTTTTGGTCCCATTTCCCTCTTCTCTCCCTTAAAATGCCAAATTGCGTGACAATTCCGAATTTCCCAAAAATAGCCACAGGTCTTCTCTCCGATACGCTTCGACACAGGCCCTCCTCTCGCTTGCCCCGGGCCCCTCACATGCATATGCATAATGCTGTATCGATTTATAGAGGCGCCACGCTCGAATGATTTGCATAATTGGCGTTTGAAATTGCAATTGTTGGGCTTCTTGGCCTGGCCTTCGTTTGGAAGCTAAGAACAATGAGGTCCCAAGGTCGCTGGGAACCTAAGAACACCGCCGCCGTCGTCAGAAGCTCTCATAAACGTATTTATCCCCCAGGATCACAGGGCACGAAGGCAACATAAAACCGGTGTTTATAGCATTCTGTGTCCCTCGGCTTTCCGTGTTTATGACTTGAGTTCGATGTTGCGAAAGGACTCTTTCTGGCATCCTCCAGAATTAGCGGAAACTCAGCAAAACCAACACTCCGCCATCAATTACACCCCCTAAAAGAGTCTTTCATGATCGATTCAGATGCACTTTCTTCCCCCGGTTGAAACATTTCTTCTTTTCCTAATTTCTCCCCTAAGCAAATGTAGACGGAAACGACGAACGTCTGTCTTTTCCTAGAAGACGTTCTTTAATTACGAAATCTGCCCTTTCGAGCACAAAAAACGGCGGATTTCAGGCATAAATGGATCGCCGTGTCTGCTCGCCTGCATCGCTTAATCGCCGTTTAAATGCCACTCGTCGTCGCAACTTCGACGAACCAATTTTGGCGTCAAATTTCGCTCGCTGCAAAACTTTTGCGGCGGAAAATGACCCGAAACCGGTTCTTTTCTGCAGAATTTCGATGGGCGACTCGATTTCAGGGTCGCCTGTGTTTGAGTTCTGTTTACAGACTGGGACGAGAGAAATGACGAGGATGGTGCAGGCAGGGAGGGGGAGGGGGGAAAGCAGGAAGACTCGTGGCTGGACTTTGAAATGGGATATTATGGGAATAACGAAAAAACGGCGTGTTTTCGTTTATTCCATGAAGAGGACAAGGGGGCTACGGGGGAGAGCGAGAGAGAGGAGAGAGGGGACCTGGGGAGACCCAGGAGAACGGGGGAGTTGGGATACTTTGTGACATTGTTTACATGGTTTGTGAATTCGACCGTTGGGAATTCGAGGAGTCCTGGGACGCGAGCGAGCGAGAGCCCAGAGTTTAAGAATGCAAGGAACCAAAAAGGGCAAATCGAAAGAATCTATTGTGTCCCGATGTTGGCTACGTCTTAGAGGAGAACGCGTTGTCCTCAGTTTCCAGCTGTTTCCCATTGTCCACACCTAACAAAGGAAAGTTCCGACCTGAAACCTTGGGATTCTTATGAAGGGTGTTTCCTGTTTTCACGCGGACCCATTTGGGACTAATTTATGCGTCTGGTTTACAGATGGACGACCAGAGAGCTGTACTTTATGACTCTCGCCAAAACGTTTCGTCAAAATTCTATTTTTGATTAATTCTAGGGTTTCTTGTTTCTCGCGGAATCGCAAAGTTTCCTTCCCGACACCTGTTCTCCCCTCCTCGTCTTCTCCCCAGATATCAAATTACCTCATATTTCATTTCCGCGTTTTGCACGTCTTCCTACGGGCCTCTATCCCGACCACCTGCAGCCTCCAAGCCTGCACCGTTTGTATCCATTGCCTTGATTGTTTATTCCTCGCCTGCACGTGTCCCCAAGAACTCGTGCTCCAGTTTGTTTAGAACTCTTCGCTCCCCTTCGCCTGCACCGCTGCTGCAAAAACGGCGTGTAAATTGACACGTTAAGCGCTTCGCGGTTCCTCGTGGATGTTTGCCGCCGCCGGCGAAGCACCTCCTGGAACATGTGACGCGCTTAGCCTGCACCACGCGGCGCTGTTTGCAAAGCGGAGAAACGCTGATTTCCATGTTTACTTTGTGAGGAGTTCGATTCCGACGTCGGCGGCGACGGCGTTTAATCAAATTTCAGGGCTTCGGTTTTGGGGGAAGCAGATGCAGGCGAGGGGGCGATCCGAAAGGTCACCAGGGCGGCCACATGATTCTCGTGCAGGCTGCTTAATCTTATCACGTTGGATTGGGGGACAAACAAGCCCGAACGTGGGGATCAAACACCAATTGTTGCAGCGCTTACTTATGGGAAACGGAAGTTGAGTTCCATTAAAGATTCATGATCTCTGGGTTCCGGGGTGGTCAACCCACGACGAGCTCCTCGTGAAAAACAGGGCCAATCAAACCTCGTGGATCCCTAATCCCTAACGAATTCTCATCGTAAGCCTCTGGGCTCCTTCTCCGGTTCTCTGGCCCAGCGGCCTCTATTCAGAATTGGCCTCATTTTCCCACATCTGCAAAAACTATTCTCTTCTTCTGCAACGTTGCAGAATGAATAGCAAATTCCACTTAAGACGTCGCTAGGGACCTCGGCGGAGGACTCGTTTGGACATGAGGGGTTATTGGGTGCGAGGAAACAAGCGTGACATCTCAAAATTAGGGTTTAAAGACCGCTGCTCATAAGGGCATCGGCGGTTTTCACGTCCTCTTGGAGACTCATTGACCTGCATTTGCACTTAAGCGTTTTCTGTCTTTTCCTCTTAAATGGGTTTTCTGGAAACGCGGAAACGAGTAAACGTGCTGGCGCCGACGGCGACGGCGGCGGCGCTCTCAATGGCAACCGCTCAGGGAATGAATTAACAATGTGTTGGGGCGAGTTGGAGGGTGCCAATATTGGATTTGGGAAGAAGGGGTGCAGGCAGGAAGGAAGCAGAGTTGGGCTTGGGTACGACTGGGGAGACTCAGGCTCAATTTTAGGGGGAAAGTCAAGAGTTAGAGGGTGCAATTATGATGGGTTTGGACTTTGGGAAAGGGGAAATTGGGGATTGAGATGTGGGTGCAGGCTTAGGAATGGCCTGGTTGAAGCGTGGGAGTAGCGGAAGACCAAACTGAGAGATTGATGATGCCGTTAAGATCACCAAAGATGGTGAGTTTGGGAAGAAGGAAGTGAAGATGCAGGCTTGGAACGGTTAGGTCAGGTCTGGACGGCTTGGAGTACGTCAGAATTCGATTGTTTTAGGTCCTGCGTGTTTCTTATGAAACCTCACGTTGTTTTTGGGCATTTGTGAGGTCCCAAGTTCTGGCCTAAAGACTGAGCAAGGATGGAGACTGAGCGGATTCTCCTAAACCGCTAGATTCTTGCCTTCCTGGCAAGCGTAAGTTCAGGCCTGAACCTGTCCACACACTCCCCTCCACCCTGTTCCCACTCCCCAACCTCCAAGTTTAGCCCCAATTCCCACCAAAACCCCATTTCCCCTCTTCTCCTCGCCTGACCGACCCTCCACCAGAGACTACGACGTCACCTGTTCGTTCTCTGCTCTAATCCCCGCTACCCCAAACGTGACTATCCACAAAATCAACGTGTCCAAACCTCGTCGGGAAACAAAAAGAAGCAGAAATGCACACAAATCGTGTTAGCAAATCGGATCAGCGAGGTTAAATCTCTGGCTCCGGCTTTTGGCTCCACCGCCGCCGCAGCCACTGATGTCATTTTGGTCGATTTGGCGAAATTGGGAATTTCTGTTTGTCTTTCCTGGGCGCATTCGGGGATATCGGATTCGAGAAACCGCCGCCGCTGCCGTATGGATATGTTGCACTTTGCAGGAAGGGGGGAGTGGGAGTTCTTGCGTGCGGGACTGGAAAACAGCGATTAAACCGTGAAGGTCATCGCGTAAACGATAGTTGTGGCATGAGTGAGTGGTTCTGTGGTTGAATCAGGGTTTATGGATATGCTGTCGAATTGGGAGAAGGGCAGAAAACTTGAGATTTCGAATTCATGACGTTCCAATGCTTAGCTGGGCCTTTTGTCCTCTCGAGTTTAAGACACAAAAGATCCGTTTTTGTGTGGTTTGAAGCCGAGATTCTTGGCGGTTGGTCCTCGTGAATAATTCACGAAGCTGAAACGGTTCTTAGGTGGTGAGGGGAGATCTGGAGATGACGTGGGAATGGGGGAAGCGGAAGGTAAACAACGGTTGTATGGCAGATGCAAAAGTGGGGACAGATGTGGGATCTGGATTCATCCAGGAGTTCAGATCCTTGGCTGAGAGCCCGAAAAGACCCAGATCGAGAAGATCCAAGACAGGGAATCTTAAGAGCCAGACTCTTTGTGCATAAACCCCAAACTCCAAAACAAGCCAATTCCGTCTTCCGTGTTCTTCCGTAGTCTCGACCCCCATTTTACGACCTTTTTCCTCTCCGCTATCACAAGTAAACAACAACGCAATCCTTAACTACCACGACGACACCAGAGGACGTCCACACTCGACTACAACATCCAAGGGACCGCCAAAGCAGTTTTGGCGCTGAAAACTCGGTTAAGTCGCCTCTCTTCTGCAGCGCCATGCGCTTATCTTATCGAAGACTCATAAGGATTTAACGACGAAGCTAAGCCGGTGCAGTCTGCAGCAAAAAGCCGTAAAACTGAGTAATATAAACGTTTGCAGGTGCTTATCTCGAGAGCCGCCAACGTGGGCGGTGGGTTTAAGATTGCTGGCCGGCACGGGAAAGGGTTTGAAAGGACTGATAAGCGAAGATAAGGATTCGGTTGTCAGGGAATCAAACGTTTTAATGACTTTTGGGAGCAGAACTGGTTTAAGAATCTACGGGAGCAGAATCTGGGGGTTGTAGAGATCGAATTCTAAGGGTTTAAGAGGTAAAAAACCAACCGTTACTGAGCATGCTGGCCTTCTGCAGGTTTTCCTTCATCTTCCACCGCTGGTAGCGCATCTCGTTGAACATGAAATAGTTGTGTTCCATCTTGTTGAACCTGTAGAGATCCGGCTGCAGAGAAGCCATCAGGAGATAGCACTCCCCGTATGGGATCGACGGATTCGCGGAATCGTGGCGCTGCTCGTGGAAGATATAAGCCGACTTCCGCCAGCCCATCTTCATGAACAGCGAGATCACGGCGTTCTTGACCACCTTGTACGGGCTGGATATCCGCGTCATCAGCTGGTACTCTTTCCGATTGTCCAGATTCGACGTGAGGCCGATGGAGGTGATCACGGGGATCCCGTTGGAGTCCCCGTCCCGCCAGAACGGACTCATCCTGGCCACCGGAGCCAGCGCATAAACGAACGCGTAGCCGATGATGCAGTCGAGTTTGTTCTTCACCAGGTGGTCGATGGCAACGTTGGGTCCGTGCGCATCACTGAGCTTTGTGTCCTCGAAGTGGACCATCAAGCTGTTCTTGGGAACGATGTGCCTTCGATAGACCTCTTCGACGGCGATATCCACGACGGGCCTGGCCAGATCTATGGTAATCCCGAAGGGGTTCATCTCGCGGCGGCCGGTATTCAGCGGCAGTGGGAAGAGGATGTGGATCGGGTGGTGCGCGGAAACTTGGCTCAGGGCGCGCGCGTGGAAGAAGTTGGCTCTGCGGAGTTTCCGCGAATCAGCCGCCGGAGAGTTGGAGACGAGGATGAGGAGGACGAAGAAGACCGGCACCACGTGACGTCGTCGAAACTTGAAGAAAGCTCTCGGTTCTTCTTCTGGCAACATGGTGGTCATCGTCGTCAAGTGCCGGTGTCGAGGAGGACATCGGGTGTAAGATTAGGTGATCGACATGGCGACGGCACTTGGGAGGAAATTGTGGGATTCTGGAAATGGAGGAAAAGCCCGAGATTAGCGCGGTTTCGGACGCAACGCGGACGACACGAGGGCTCAAAATCGCCCAAACACAAAACAGAGAGACCCAGCCAGGATTACCAAATCTGAACCCAGCTTATATTCTGAGCCGTGCAGGCCAGAGCTCCTCTTTACGCGATTAAACGGTCCTTATCAAACCCAGCCACCACAACAACATTTCCGCCTCTCCTCGATTCTTAGAGTACATTTCTAAAGTCACTCTCAGCGCCATTTTCCTAATCAAGCTCAGTCCAGTCAGGCACTTAACGTCAACGATGTCCTTGGCTTCCTTCGCCTCCAAAATACCCTTTTCCTGGACAACCCAGAGAAAATAAACGCTCGTGCAGGCGAGATTTCGGCAATGCGAAAAGCCGATTATGGATTCTGAGAAGAAGAGGACTCTCTTAGATAGCGACGACGACGTGGAGGGGAAAACAAATATATTATCGCCCATTTGAGGCTGTTAATGGCGCTGAATCGTGAAAGTAATCTATGAGCCTTCGGAAGGGTTTAGGGAGCAAAAACAGGAAAACGTGTTCAGGGAAGTAATTGCCGTTTCGTGTCAAACGGCCGCTTATCTAAATATTAATTTCCGCGCGCGCGCGGGGAATTCTAAGAAAACACACTTTTCAAGGTCGGTGCAGGCGAACGGGTTTTGGTTTCGCTGGAGGTTTGCAGCCTGAGATTCTTATCGGCCGGAAATTGGACAGCAAAGTTGGGAATTAAAGTTTAACTGGCCCCGAAATCCTTAAAATGGATGTCGAAACCATAAGGAGAAGTCGTCCAAAATGGGAGGTCTGAAGCCATGTTGGAATCACGTCAAGCTAGGATGAAACAAGAGACAAAGGGAGTTTGGAAAACCCGAAAGTTGATCCAAGAAGCCTTAGAAGAAGTGTCCGAAACCCTGTAAACCATGCGACAAGACCTTTTAGATCTCTAAATGGCTTCATTGCACTATTCCCAAGATCCTCAAGTACAAGTCGCCATGGTGCATAGGTCAAAACGATCTTAGCTGACTCTAAGATAGCCAAATTATCATCCCAAAGGCAATCTGTAACTCATTCTACGCGTCCACAGACCTAAAGTCCCCAAAATCCCTAGCCCTAAATCTCCCCCTAACACCTCTCCCTCCCTCTCTCACCTATCCTTCAACTTCCACCCAATCTCCCCCAACCCAAACTCCAAGAAACCTTCCTGGAAACCCGCAAGCGTGGATAAAAAAATCAATTTCCTAAAAGTGCACTCTTAACGCGCCAAAAGCCTCAGCTAGTATACTCACGCGCACACATACAAATCACATATTAAGTCATCTCGCGCGCCAAGTGGTTTCCCCTCCGCCCCTCGAGTGTCGCCTCCATCGTCATCTTCCTAGGATCGTCTTCTGGGATTTAAGCAGATCCAAAGTTGACTAATCCTAAGAAGCGCAGACGAATAGAGGAAACATTTCCTGAATCGCTAATCCAACGGCTAATTCGGAGTCTCCGGGGAAGGGGGAAAGTGAGTTCAGAACAAGGACAGGTCGATTCCTAAGAGGCCAGTGGAGGCGGAGGAGCATTCTTCAAGACTGCCGCCTGCACATGTACTCCCGACATCGTCGGCTCGCGCGTTGCATACACGGAACATGACTGATGGCGCCTGCGCGCAGCGTCCTGCTGGCGGCACCCAAAAAGAAACATTTATCATCGGTGCAGGCGACCGCTGGACGTGTCCGGGGACGAGAGTCGAGATCAAAGAGAGGTGTTTTTGGCCTACGAACGGAGAGGAAAGAAACTTGTAGGAGGAGAGATCGGCGAGAGTAATTAGGGATTGGGGAGCTTGGCTGGAGCTATTCTGGGAGATGCTGGATTTGTGTTTTGGGGTACTGTAGCCATGGAAATGGGAAAAGTTGTGGGAAAGGCAAACGTGTGCAGACAAAACATTGGGGATTCGTGCCTAAACAAGCCTAGACTGATGTGAGATTGAGTGGGAAAGGCTCCCATGTGCCTTGAGATCTGATTTGGGTGTTTGGAAAATGGCTCTGGAGCAGTCAGAAACTGGAAAAGCCGAATTAGGATCGATCCAGAATTCCCGGTTCAAGAGTTCAAGACTCGAAACCGTTCCCAATCCTCAATTTCCGCAAATTACAGCATCTCCACAACAACTTAAGCATCTTCTAATAATTTAAAAAATACGATAATTTCCTCCCAAGTTTCATGAATCCACTTATCCACCTAAAAACCGCCTAACCCTCAGAGACCCATTCCCTCAAGCACCCTCTCTCTATCCCAATTTAGGGGCACTTAAATCACCGCTGCGCTGCTGCACACCGACAACGTCATCAGCTGACCAAATTGGCCTGCACGTTGCAGAAAGCTTTGCAGAAGAGTTGAGGAGCAGCTCGGGGACTCACGGGACCTCTGGGACGGGGAGAGTCAACGGACCCAAGGAGTTGTTGGGGGACGTTTCACAGCGTGGAAATAATTGCGCGTGGAAATCAAATTGGGATTGTTTGTGGTAGTGATGGGGCCGAAGGGGAAGAAGAGGGCGCTTCTTCCCCGTGGCTCCGTGGAATCGATGAAAGCGCATGGGAGAAAAGCAGAAACGTAAACAAATTGGACGATGGAGGATGAGGCGAAGAGATGAAACGTTGTTTACAATTAGGGAGTTTTTGGAGGAGCCGAGGAGGATCGATTAGGGAACTGTACAGCTAGAAGCCTGGTCTTAGAACCACAGAGCCAGATCTTAGGAATCAGAATAACCGGATTCCCGAAGCTTGGAAACTGCAAATTCCCAGAACCAGAGAATCCCCCAACCCCAAGAATCGCCTGATAATAACGTCTGACTAAGCCAGCTCGAACTCTGCTCACCTTTGCTAGCCTCCTCTCTTCTCCTCCCATCCATCCCCAATTCCAATCCACTCACGTCAGATCTACGCGCGTCGCCACGCGCGACACGATTCTAATGAATCGAGAATAACGAACACCGTCGTCGTCGTCCAAGAGTGAATCGAGCCAACACGTGTCACGGAAACCTTGTCAATCCTCCCAATGACATAACAGGGGCTTCATCCTCATCTTCCCAAACCTTAATTTCCTCTTATATCATATGACAGACAATCTCACGGTGACTAATTAGGTCAATAATAAATTTGTCTACTCTCCTAAAAGGGCGCCAAACAAGACCTCGGAGATTCGAACGTCAGCAGAGTAGCATCCGGAGACCTAATTGATTCCTGAGCGTCGCGGTTCGTTTCGAATTCCGCCGCGGTCGAATTGCCGCTGCGCGAATTTCGAGCTTCGTTAAGCGTTATCCCCACGAAGCCACGGAGCTTTGTCAAAATCGACGTTTTAATTAAGTTGTCATCACCAAGGAGGAACGTCGTCGACGACGACGTGGACGACGCCGAAGCCGGGGAGACATGGGACAAGAATGATCGAGACCGCGAAAGGAGGAGAAAAGGCGCTCGGAGGCGGAAAAACAAACCGTCACGCGAACCGAGCGCTTGGAAAATAGAATTTTAAGATTAGAATTGGAGCTGTTTATTTAATCAAGGAATTGAGGGACGACGAGGAGGACGGCGTTGGGCGATCGGGGGGCAGGAGGGTGGTAGGGCTGCGAGTGTTTTTGAGCTTTGGGGTTTGGGACAGGTCTTGGCTAGTCCGGGCATCTCCGAGCTGAGCGGAATCCCGGACTGAAGAACAGAAATCGGCTAGAAGTCGCCTGCGTCACTGGCCTAGATCTCATCCCAAATCCCTACTTTCCTGCAACCTCCAAAGATCTCAAGAATGACTTTTCAAAATCTGCAAATTCGGAAATCGAGAAAACGACAAAGCTTGAGAGAGTCTGGCTGCAGAAGAATACGTCAGAATCAGACCGCTCCGGTCAGATTTAGCAATCCAACCCCGACCACCTCAATCCCATTTCCCTGCAACCTCTCCCTCTGATTTATCGCCTCCTCTCACTCATTCTAATCGACTCCAATCCGAACCCAATCAACCCGAAAACGTCGAAAAACGTCCATTTGCACTTTCCTAACAGCCCGAAATCCAAAAACGCAAGAATACAAAGCGCCGCCGCTTCGGCCTTTCACTCAAACAACCTTCAAGTGCTTAATTTGAGGCCTAAAAAGACCTCGTCGAGCGGATTGAGAACGACGCTAATTGGCGCTAATGCTCTCGATCAGAGAGTTTTTGCGAGGCTGCGCTCAAGAACTACTTAGGATTCGTAGTCTAGACCCAAAGACGACCTTGAACGCTCAAGTCCAGAAACGATAATAACACCGAAATGTTGTTAATTAGGCGCAAAAGTGGAAGTCGACGACGTCAACGACGTCGGCGACCGAGAGCTAGACGAGATCGGAGACGGACGATAACGTGTAACCCCACGAGAAATAATTAGGTTTGTTGGATGGGAACACCATTTGGAAGAGCAGCGCGCAGACATAACAATTGCGTAAATGGGCGTGATAATGGGAGAGAGGAGGGGAGGGGATATGGATGGATGTGTGTTTAGATTGGTTTGTGGTTAGAAGGGTGTTTGGATTGTGAGCGATCTTGAAGATGGAGGGGATGGCGCGGTTTGGGAGATTGGAAGGTCGGGGAAATGTCGAAAGATGGGGTTGGGGTTTGGGCCCTAACGTTGGACCCAGGAATAGAGAGATTCTGAAGATAGGATTTGATGACGCTTAGGGGACTGAAAGATCCTTGGATTGTCGTGAAACTGCTCTCAAAACAGAAGCCAAAAAAGGTGGATTTGGTAAGCTAAAGTCAACAGCCGGATTTAGCAAATCGACAATCTCTTCGGGGAATTGAAAATCTAAACTTTAGGCCTAGGAAAGATAAACCTGAAAACCTCAAATCCGGTAGAATCGGACCATGACGCATAGAGGACACCTCTAACTTCTTGTCCGCTGACCAGAAATCGATCGTCAGTCTTAGGCTAGACTCAAAATCTCATTATCCACCGTTCCCTACCTTTCCCGAGATGCAAAACTATCCACATCGACCCAAAACAAGCTCCCAACCGTTGCCTACCTCCTTAAAGTTCTACTACAACCCTCCGTCCTTGAAGCCTAATACTCCAAGTCCCACTTCCAAAGAT
>KN167685.1:11076-34053 GCA_000757745.1 Steinernema scapterisci
AGGACTTCTTTTTAATCCCGGCGAACCGGTTCCAAGAGTTTCACCCAATCTAACACGCAAACATTATTCCACCTGTCAGAAGATTTGTTTTTCACGGTTTGACAGAAGGACGTGTTCGCTCGTCCATCACTCGAATTCCGCTTTCCTTGTTGCGCGCTTCTTAGATTTATGATACACGCGCGTTCCGGGCAAACAACCTTCTTGTTCAACAGATCTCGTCATTCAGATCGCAGTCCCGATGTTTTTCAAGCTTCGAATTCCTCGGCTCTTCCAAGTCAAGACTAAAAGCCACGTCATCTCCATGGATCCATTGACGCGAAGGCGCCAAGACTCCATTGTTAGGAGCCAAGCTCCATAGAAACCTTCCAAAATGCTCCCAAACAAAGACCCCAAAATCTGCAAACGCCCAAAAAGTTTCCGAATGGTACCAAAGCCATAAATTTCACAAAGAGGCAGTTACCACCCGAGTTACTCAACCTTCCCGAACCATAAAACGAAGTGACATTGACGAGACGCGCCCAGTAAAGAGTAAAATATGGAACTTGTTTAAAACACTCGTTCTCGTGTGTCAACAAGTCGTTTATGAGCTTTGGGAACTGGGTGTGAGCTGAAGATGTATGGCCGAGTTGGACAGGAGGACGTGAGAGAATGAGTTGTTTGCGAACGAAGGCGAAGAAAGGGCGAAATGACAAAAGCGTTTTGTGCGCTTCCGGAATGTGACTCAGAGAGGCTGCGCCCTGTCTAAACATGATTCCCTCCGTTTTGGCGGATGAGTCAGATTGGAAGATGTACGTTTCTGGTTTCTGGTCCCCAGTTGGTCGACATTGCTGCCTGATGGACGTAGAACGGGAGCGCATCTGGCGCGACCGACCTCAAGCTCGAGATCCGGCGAGAAAGACGGAGAACGGCGTTTCCAGTCTCATGAGTCTTTAGACTGTCTCAGATGTCTACAGTCTGATCGGGGCTTAATAAGCCCGTCCAGGAACCCGACGAGCCATTCCGTCCGGTGGATCCGCGTGAGCCGGTCGAGCCTTTGCCTGTTCTCGTCCGATCGTAAACGCACCCTTCTCCATTCCGATCTCGTAAAACGACGCCTCGTGTGTCACTGCTGTTTTTGATTTCAACGCAGATTTATTAATCTCCTTATTTCGAAAATTTTTAGGATTGTTTGTATCACTGATTTCCTTGTTTATAGATTGTAATACCTTGACTCACGGCTTATTTACGACGTGAGGGCATCTATAAAACCGAGAATTCTGTCTCTGAGACGCATGCACTTCATATTTTGAAGATTTAATTCCGGAATGGAATTATTTTGAACCCTAACCATCCCCTCAGATCTTTTTTGGCTAAATTCGACTCAGAAGTGCAATGTTTGTCACCCTGGCGGACTTTAATCTGAAAAACAGGTTGCGAAAGCCTTTCAGAAATACCTATTTTGTCATGGTTGGTCGATGTTCTCTCGACGCCTTAGCATTTTCCGTCCCGCTGAGAAGATGACCAACATTTTGGAAGCGTTTGTTCTTATCAGCCGGTCAAGGTGATCAGATGAAACAAGCGAAGAGACCAATTTCTCCAAAGCTGCAGGTTTCAAAATGTAAATCTGCATCTTTGACCCCACTTTGGTGCTTGCTTATAAATGTAAAGTCCAAACATTCTGTGAGCGCTTATGAAAGACCCGGATTCCAAGCAACATCTCCTTGTTTGTCCAAAACGCCTGTTTTCCCCTCTTCTGCCTTATCATTCCGACCTTCTGATCTCCGATCCCTTAGCCAACGTCCATTATTTACTCTGGCCGCCTTTCTGCCCATCAAAAACCGTTGCTTATGCAGGCAGTTCCAGCAGCCCCTCTCTCGCCTCCTTCCATCGATTCCCTATCACTGATATCTGCTCCGCTGTTTTCCAGGCCCTGTTTACCCTCTCGCTCGCCTCCTTCCCTCCTCTTCTCCTCCACTCGTGTCGTGTTTATATCCACAAAAACACGGTTGTCACAAGCAAGTTCACCGCTCCAGTCACCGCCGACGGCCGGCCGCAAACACCAGCTCCAGCCGACTCGCTCCGCCCGGTTAGGTTGTTTGCAACCCTGTCCTCCCACTCGCCATTCCTGTTTGGGTCGTCGCACAGTCGCTCTCGCTCGAGCACGCTCAACAGGTTCCGCGTCGTCTCCGCCGCCGCCGTAGATTGCATCGATTCCTCTCTGCGGTTGCCTCGAGCGATTTGGAGTGCAAAGTCGCTAGGAGGCTGCAGGAGAAGAAAAACGGTGTTCAGTTACGCCGCGAGCGCCGAGGGAGATCGAGGGCTTCGGTTTTTGGTCGTTACGCGTGCGCCCCCACTTCTTTGAGAAGATGGGCGAACGGAGGCGAATTTGCATTCGGAGACTGGTTTCGGAGTTTGTAATTAAGATGTGAGTGGACAGCGTTGTTGGAGGATTGTTTTCGGGGTGGAGGACAAGCGAGGATTAGGATTGGGCTTGGATGGGGAGGTTCTTGAGATCCGAGATTGGGGTACTGTATTCTGTTGACGTGTTTTGCTGTTCTCGGTGGTGTTAAGTACACTTCTTAGGTTTTTAGCCGCTTTTGAGAATGCATTTGAGAGCAGAATTGTGAAACTCAGGAACAACCTACGCTTCAACGCCGACTTGAAACTGGCCCTTGAAACCAGCTCTTGACATATCAATCTCAACTCCGAAAGTTGATCTCCTAATCTTTGAATATCCCCGAACTGAACACCGCAAAAAGCGCCAATCAACCCAAAAACCCGACCATGATCTTCTGCCTCCCAGCCCAGTTCTTATCCCCTCCACGTGCGCCCGTTCGCCCCCTCCTCTTCAAGCCTTATGTACACGCAGAGGGCGAATTTGCATTGGAAGACCGGTTCCCAATTAGGGGCGAAAGACGCTTTGCGCGATGATGGACGAGTGCGAAAACGCGTGAATGAAGAGATCGGAACGCGCGGCGACAGTTACGGAGTGATTAGCGCCGGTGGCGGCAGAAGTGCAGTCGAGTGTTTGTTTGTGGTTGCTGTGAACCCGGACGCGGCTGCTCCTAAGCAAATTGTTTGCATTCCAGCCGCTTTTGTCGTTTTTTGTTGCTTTGTTGTTGGGCTTTCTGTGACGTTGAGCGGAGGAATTTTGGAGGAGATCGTTTGGGTATTGTTCGGGTCTGTTTTTGTAGATGAGAATGGCTAGGAGTGGAATTCGGGGTACGGTATGTTTAGCCATAATCACAAGAAGAATCATATCTGCGAGAATTCCGTGACGGGTTTGTGGTTTAGCGCAAACCGCAATTAAAGTCTTCACAGAAACCGCGATGGGACCACGTAGGCAAGCGGGTGATCTAATCTTAAGCTTACGGAGGAACGTAGTAGGGCCGACTTTATGGCTGCATTCCCAAGGATTCTTGATGACGTTTCAATAGAATTTCAAATTGTGTAATCCTCTTTGATTTCGCACTTAAAATGCACCCAAAACCGCTAAGATTTTAAGACGATTTGAAGAGGATCAGATGTGTAATGTGTTCTGAGCCTCTGGAGTCATGATCGCGTGAGCGCGGACAGCAAACACTTCCTTAGGTGACTAAACGCGACATTGCTATCTGCATTGGGAACGTGCTGTCAGCTCATTTCTGTGCAAAGGCTGCGGCAACTGACCTCGTGGGAGTATTTCCTTATCTGAGGTTACGACAGGACGTCATCATTTGAGTTACTGAGAATGCCTTCTTAAGGCGCCATTCTTAGATCCGAGCAGGTCTTCAACAACTCAATGCTCCAATTTTTACTTCTCCGCTTTGCAGGATTTTTCCAACTTTTCTCTCTGCCGTGTTTGAGCCTTGATCTCAGAACTTTCCCCTCCTTCTCCTCCGACACACCCTTCGCCCGGTCCAATTAATTCCCAACCCAAACATGTTTCCCTTCTTCCATAATCATAAAGCGCAACGACGCCTTTGCCCACGCCGCCGCCCCGTGAATCACCCTTCCGAGCCCCTCTCCACCTCCACTCCCGTAGCCAGAAGGCGTTTCAAACCACAAAACGTTTCAATTCGTCCCCGCGACGTCGTCTTCGCCGTCCTGTCGCCGCCGCGGTCGGTCGCCCGCTCGCTGTGGGTTGCCTGCCAACCTCTGAAACCTGTTCGGCCTCTGCCCCTTCCTAGGCGCCTTCGTCTTCTTTCTTCCCAGCGATTCCAACCTAAACTGCCACGAATAACACGAATTCTTCGAAATGTCGTCATCTTCCGCGGGATGCCAAATTCGGGCGACGTCGATGACCCATTTCGGCAACAGCGTCCATTTGTTCGCCTGTTTTCCGCTGTTTTCCCAGGCGTAGTTTTCAATTCCTCGCTCGAAACGCGGCCAACTCTCTCCTCTAGATCGCCGCCAGGATCGCCGATTTCGCCGCCGGCACGCCTTGGCAACTGCGCCCTGCCGCTTATCTCTTGTTGGCCTCGTTCCATGTTGTGTAATGTGAAAGTGGGGTGGGTGCCATCGGCTGTTGCTTCCCGCGATGTTCCGAGAAGCCGTTTGTTGTGTGATCGAGCGGCGATTCGCGGTTTTTCGCTGTTATGGATTAGCCGAGGGGGATTGCGTGATTAGGAGTGATTCGGACGATTGATAATTAGGGTGCTTTCAGGTTAAATCAAATCGAAATGGCAATCGAAGTCCAGCAAATCATCGAATTTATACTTTGTCTTATTCTGCCGGTGAGTTCCTCGATTCCACGACTTGTGTGAATCTGTGAACCTTTGATCCCAGTCTTTTCACTTTCCTACCAGCAGACAGTTCTTCCGCTCCCTTTTCCCATTTGTTTGCCTAAAAGCTGTTTTTGTGCCGCTGTTTAATTGATACTTAACCTTGTTTACACGTTCCAACGGCCGAAAATACCCATGGCAAACAGATGGAACCGGGTGTTATGGATGGAAAGAGTCTTAGGGTGGATAACTCATAAGGGAATTAACCAGAAATAGGGATTTTGAGCTATTGACCTGTTCTTCCAGTCTTGTAAACATAAGAACTACAGCCTAATCAAGCTCCCCAAACTACCTAAAAGCTCCTCTAATTCCCTCTTCTCTTGCAGCCCCTGGCCATCTTCATCCACACCACTGAGTGCAACATCCACGTCGCGGTCAACATCGTCCTCTGCATCTTCTTCTGGATTCCCGCCGTAATCCACGCTCTCTGGTACTGCTTCTTCCGCGTCTAAGTCTATCCACTCGCCTCTCCGCCAACCTATAATCCACACTTAATCGCATTATCCAACTTGTCTTCTCGAAACTCGTCACCATTTTCCGAATTTGGCACCTTCGCGGACGGATTTTCTACTTCGAGCAGCAATCGATCGGGTCCCGACACGACTTCTTTCATACCCGTGACATCGCTTTCAAGCTCGACGTTAGATCACCCGACGTGTCCGAATTCCGAACATTCTGACGTGTTTTCAAAATCGATTTTCCCACATTTTCTGTAAATAATCCTCGTTTCAAACCGCAGAATTTTGAGTCACAATGCGAGTTCGGTCACATCGTGCCTCTCAATTGAGTTTCCGTCTTCTAAATGTATCCGTGCACATCTAATCACAATTTATAATCTTCACACTCGAACCACATTTATTGTCTTGTTATAAGATCTAATCAAATTCAGTTTTGCGCCCGTTTCGTCCTAATAAATTCGATTGTTATTGTGAAAATCGGCGGTCGATTTGGGTGTTTACGATAGCGGAAAGGGCATTTGGAGGTGCCGACAGGGGACACCTGCTGGCGGGGAGATTACGAATTTTGTGGCGAAGGATGAGGGGAATGTCACAACAAGGAGTTGGAGAAGTTTGCGAAACAGATGGAATGAAGCAAGGATATGGATTTGGGAGAGGATACGGTAATGGGCTCTGATGGCCAGAATGGACAAAGAGCGACCGGCAAGAAGCTTTCGGTGCGGCAGGAATGGCGTATCCGGACTTGTTCCTGTGTCTGCAGACAGTAACGGACGTCTGCAGCCAAACGCAGTCTGGTTGTGGACGGCCATTGTCGTCGGAGCATTCACGCTGCGCGGTCGGCTTCGCTGATCTCGTCTCCAAGAATAACATCATGACATCAGTCGATAAAGGGTTCTTCGATTTCGCTGCCAATTCCATCTTCTGCTAATTTTCATGGCTCAACGAATCTTCTCTGAAGGGACTTCTCTTGATCGAAGACAAATTGGACGATGTCGATGGTTCCGAGTGTGTTGAAAAGCATATCTGAAATGAAGACAAGATGTAAAAGTGTTTGCGACATGATAGCCAACCTCTTCTTTTCGTCCTTGTTCTTCTGCCCTCCACGTCGTCCTCCTTCACCATCGCAATCGATCGTCGCCTTCATATTTATCGCTGCCACCACTGAAACAACCGCAATTTATCATCACTAAGCACCCGCGTTCTTGAGTTTCAAACTTACCGAAACTGGACAAAATTGGGCTGAATCTCCTTCAGGAACGTCTGTTTCGTCAGCACCACTGATGGATGGAAATGGAAATCGATGGAAATCGAAGGTGTCGCTGTTAGGCACTGGCTCATGGATCGTCTTGAGATGATCTTCGGCGAGCGGCATTTCTTACAAATCACGACCTTCTGTGGTTGCCCATTGGTCCTCTTGGAAGCTGGAAGTTGGTGGAAGCGCTCACCTGGAATGAAGATGGTACGAAGGTTTGCGCCGCAACTAGCCAACCTTCTTTCTCTTTTCGTTCGCGATCTTCTGTCCTCCGCGTCTAACGCCGGCTTCTCGTTAATCGCTACCTTCACTGAAACAAACACATTTCAACACAAAGCATCGACGTTCCCAAGCTCAGAACTTACCAAAATCATCAGAATTCGGGCTTCCAGATGACGAAAATCGATGAGAAAATCGGCCGCCGTTGGGAGAAAATGAAACGAAGAACAGCTGCAAACGTAAATCAGCGATCACTGTAACAATTGCCGCGCAGGGAGATCGCGTTCGAAACACTGAGATCAGTGAATCACTGAGAACTCGTGCGTTTTGGGGCAAAGGGCAGAAGTGCTTCTGGCGGTTCTACAGGACGCTTCAGTGGATAAATTCAGTTAAGGTTGAGAGAGAATAAGCAGCGAGTTTGGAACACGTTCCCTTAAAATAGCCGGACACAAGGGACAGATTTATTCAGCGAAGTAAATCAAACATCAAAAACATTCAATATCCATAGTGAGGAGCACCATAACCTCCGTATCCGAAGCCATGCCCATATCCTCCGTGCTGACCATACTGGCTACCGTATCCGTCGCCGTGACCCATGCCGTACTTCTCTCCGTGGTCGTGGCTTTCGTGGCCTCCGTGGTTGTACTCGGCCCAGTCGGACTTTTCGCCCTTACCGTAGTTCTCCTTGTGCCCGGCGTCGTGTCCGTAGCCGTACTTGGCGCCTTGGTCTCCGCCGTAACCGTGGCCGTACTGGCTACCGTAACCCTCGTGGCCTTTAGGTCCGTATCCATGGACGCCGTATCCTTCGTGAGGTCCGAAGTCGGCGAGCGCCGAGGCGGCGACGGCGGCGAGGAGCGCGAAGGAGAGGCGAAGGGGCGACATTTCGATGCTGATGAGGGAGCGAAGCAGGGCTTAAGTAGCGAGGAAAATGGGTCGTCGGAGTTTTTGAGAAGCGGAGAAACCTGTTAGAAAGTGGAGAAGCCGCTTGAAACATTCCTAACGGAATAATTAGTTTTCCCAAGCTTATCCGGTTTGTCCAACAGATTCCCTGATCCGGACGGCAGCGACGGCATTCTCAGCTCTTCCATGGATGCGCGACTGCCGCCGGTTCTTCCATCACCAATGCTTCACCTCTCGTCGCCACTCCAGAAATGGTCGCGGTTCGGCTACAGCGTCGCCTGTCTTCGCCGTCGCCCCGCGTCACCTCCTGCTTCGTCGTGGATCCGAACGCATCTCTCTGGCGCCAGCTTCGGCAACCTTACTGCTTAAGGATTCTCGTGATCTTGCACTCCCCACTCAACTAACAACATTCATTTGGACACTTTAAGCGTGGAAACAATCCTTACACTCTTCTTCCTGACCACGAGCCTGAGCACTCGTTCTCTCAGCCTCCGATTCATAGCCAGACTCATAATAGCAAACAGTCCAGAATTCACGATCCAGCCTTGGTTCACAGCTATTTTCGTGGCAAAACGATACTCCGGAGATTCTGTGCCCCAGTAGTTCAGGGAAGTGAACAGAGATTCGTAAACGAAGGAGACGAAAGCGGTGACGAGGATGCGAGTTTCCTTGGAGAAGTTCAGGTTTGTGACGGCGACGGATCTTTTGAGCTGAATAGGGATACTGTAGATCGATTATGAATTGGCTTCAGCTCACCTTGATGAGGTAAACCACTACCACCATATAAATGAAGAAAATGACCCCAAAAGTGATTGGATCCGTAAAATATTCCACCTTCTGCATGATCTTGGAATGTCGATGGGTACTGTAGGCCCACAAGTAGAATCTTTGACCAGCGTAGTTGAAAGCGAATCCAGGAAGCAAGAGAATGACGAATACGATGAGGCTAAGAAGCCAGGAAACGAACAGAAATACTCTGCTGACGATTCTGCTAAATCGGACAGGTTTGGAAAACAAGAACATGAGTAGCCGGTCAACGGCCAAGGCGAGTGAGAGGCCGAGGTAGAGAAACCAGCCAGCTTGGATTAGAGCTCCAAGGACCTGGAATCGGGGTGATTAGGCTAGATCGTCAAAGAGAAAGATACTCACACGTTCCAGTTTAGGATCGATGTTCGATTGGAGAATGGTCATAAAGCTTCCTCCAATAAAAGCGACGAGTTGCATGATTCCGGAGAAGCAGATATGCTTGATAAGGAGATAGGTGGTGGTACGGTATTCCCTGTTCTTGACGAAGGTCTGCAACAGGACATTATTAAGAAACCAAAGATAAGCACTTACCGTAATCAAAGAAGCATTCAAGAACAGAAGCACTGACGCGCTTAGGAAGTAGATCGATCCGAGAACTACGTTGAAGAGTTCCATAATTCTTGTGGATCTGAAATATAAGGAATCACGTTATGCTGGACAATAGAACAACGCTTGCTTATCCCATCGTTCCTTTAAGAATTGCACGTCTTTAAATACGCCCATAAATACTAAATTAATTGTTTTGACTCGACCACGTAACGCTCTTTAGATGGATGCATTTAAGGCATTTGCGTCTGGCATGGATGTATAATTGACCACATCTGAACTGTTGGAGCTAGACAAAACACACTAAAGTAGATTAAAGTGAATGAGTTCAGGGAGCAGAGTAGAATTCCAATATTCGTCGTGTCAGAAACCTCTCAATAGTGAATTTTGGAATCCGTTCAAAAACAATAATTCATAATCGAATGTAGTTTGGTGCAAAATGACGATTGGTACTAAGACCGCCTTCCCACGTACCAAAAGTCGCACCGGGGAGCACAACAAGGTCAAAGATATAGTGGTACGTGCCATGTGAAGCGCCGGTGACAAAAAGCGACCGACTCGACAGTTCAGGTTCAGCCAAAATGACCAATCACGGCGTTTTCGAACTTGTTTCGCTGTCTACAGACCGAATGTGAGCGTCTGGTCGTGCCAATTCCGTTCGATGAATTCACGTGCGATCGGTCGAGATCCAAATCAGCATCTCCCACCTGTGGAGAGCCAATTCGCGATCTGCACACGCAGCATTTATGCAGATTTCTGTATTCAGAAAGAGCAAATGACAGGTTTTTACGAATATGCGCAGCAAAAGATCGACCTCAAGAAAAGGAAACCGGCCAGCGCTATTGCTCCCGAGGTGAGGAAACGAACAAACAACAACATCGCGTGCCTAGGAGCTATTCGCTCAAAAGCACGCTATAAATCTGAGATTTGTAGGAAGCAAGCGATAATCCATAATCATAATATAACAGACCATATTTTGTATCCCTGAGTCAGATTCTTGCCGCATTCGTGCGTCTTGTTGCCTTAGATCAGTTTCACAGTCGCCACGGTAAGATTCGAGCTTCTTGAAATGCTGAACTTGACCGTTGGGATTCTGATCTTCGATGGTTTTCTCGGGAACATCCCAGTGAATGCTTGGCGAAGACGGCTGCTGAAGAAGAGCAAGAAATAGGGAGTGCTCATGGCTGTAACGTCGCCCGTAACGTAGCTGAAATCGGCTCTTATAACGCAGATTCCAAAGATTTCCTACCTTATTTCAATGAACAAATGGTGTTTCTCCGTTAGGACGAAATATCCCAAAATGACGACGGTGCAGTTGAGCGCGTAAAGGATGACTTGGAAGAAAATGGTCATCGAAAGGCGCACTTCGACTGGGATCAGAACGGTCCCTGTAATCGAAACATTGATCAGAGCTTTGGAAACATACCCAACGTCTCCTCTGAGGAGCGAACTTATGCCTCAAGATCACAACGAGGATCCTGGAATACATGAAGAGGCCGAATACGGAGACCACAAATTGGATGAAGGAAATGAAGAAAACATAAATATTTTGGACCGTTTTGTTGTCCATGGAGCACATGGCTTGAGTGATATTCCCGTCGGAGTTCTTGCGGTTGTCGACGTACCTAAATCCAAGGGTTAAATGGTCATTTTGAACGGCGAAGCAAACCTGTTCGAGGATAAGAACGTGATGGGCGCAAATAGAACGCTGGTGAAGACCCAGATGGAGGCGCACATGTAAATTGTAGATTTTCGTGTGAACACCTAAACAACTAAACGTATTAGCATGATGAAAGACAAGCTAACCTTGAGATAAAGCGTGGGATACACAATCGAAAGCGTCCTATTCACAGCTGCCAACAGGATCATGTAGGACTGCAAGTTGATCAGCATCCAGTTCCATTGGTCGCACATCAAGGCGAAGTATCCGTTGACGTTCTTCAAATAGAAGCTGTCGACGAAAAATCCGAACTTCGGCCAGATTTGGTAGAAGTGGATGAGCAAGGTCTAAATACACTGTTAATCTCGGATCAAAGGCCAATCGACTTACCGATCCAATCTCGCTCAAACCCAGCGAGAAGCTGATAATGAAGAACGACGAATTAAGATGCTTGTTATCCCTTTCCTTGATAATTATGGCCAGCACAAGAATGTATAAAGGCCAGGATATGAAGGTGAATGAGAACCAGAAGATCATAGCCACGGAATGCATCGCGACGCCAAGGACACGAATGCATGAGCTTCAGCAGAATCGCGCCCATGGACGCGTCCAAAAACCTGGAAATTGTCGCCGGATGTGCGTCCGGAATGTTGCGTTTCGCGCACTTTTTGCGCAGCTACAAAATAGATTCACTGAATGCGAAAACAGAACTTTGATCCCACGACTTCGAAGAGCTTAACGTATTTATTAGATAACATAATAAATTATACAATTAGGGCGAATTATTAGCCCCACTAATCGCTGCGCTTGTTCCGCTCGTCGATTTGCGCCTTGTCGACTTCCGCGCGGAGCTTCACGTAGTCGATGGGTTCGTCTTGTTCGGAAGTTCCTTCGGCGTCGTCCTGAAAATAGCGGTATTAAAACATGGCAAACGATGACAAACTTACGTTGCTTTCGAAGAACGTCGGATCGTCAGATTTCGGCGGCGACGCGTGGAGTTTCTTCATTCTCTTGCTGAACTTGGTCGCCATGTTCTTGTAGCGAAGGCAGCAGGTTTGAGGGGCGCATTGGACGTAGCCGGGCTGGCATTGGCAGGGGTCGCCGCAACCGACGGTTAATTGGACGGTGGGCGCTGCGGCTTGGACTGAAACGTGGGAAAATGGACGTTAGGAAGTATCAAGAATTCCAGACGTCTATTTGGGTCACGTGAACGTGACAAACAGCAGACAAAATGTCATCATTTCTAGACACAAACAGAGGAACGAGCGGTCGGTCTTCATCTTCAAATGAAACAAAGACCGACCGGTCAACAACGCGCGGATACTCAAAAATGATATCTTTGTCATAAACGCCAGACATCTTCTCAAGTGTCACGTAGCCAGTGTCTAAAAATCGAGAATTTTCGGACATTAGACACATCTTCAAAACTCCATTTTCGCCCTTCATCATCACCGGGACCGGTCGGTCAGTTAATGCACGTGCGCCATCCTTCGACCCCATACCGCACCCGTGCATCTCTGTGCCGCAACCGCAACCATCATCCAGTGCTCCACCGTTCCCAACGGCCCATCACCAAACCTCCACCAGGACCTCCTCACTTCCCGTGAGGCTACATTCACATAAATCCATTTATACAAACAAGGCAAATAATTTCGTAAGACACAATAAATATTTGCATCCAAAAGTGCAACTACGACCATAACCGAGGGTGACCAGGTGCGGACGACCGTTTAAGAAGGTCACGTTTACTTACCGTAAGCTCCGACGCAAGTAGGAGCGCAGGCAGGCATGCATTGAGGCACGCACTGTTGGACTTGAACCTGGATCTGCTGGACGCACTGGGGTTGGCAGGCCGGCATGCATTGTGGGGCGCACTGCTGCTGGATCACGGGCATCTGGATCTGTTGAACGCACTGGGGCTGGCAGGAAGGCATGCACTGGGGAGAGCACATGGGCTGAATCTGGAAATGGGCATCAGTGAGAATTGAATGAAGGCAAGGACTCACCTGGATCGCCTGAACACATTGAGGCTGACAAGCGGGCATGCACTGAGGGGCGCAGGTTGGCTGGGGCATCGGGATTTGAACCTGGATCTGCTGGACGCACTGGGGAGCGCAGGCAGGGCGACACTGTTGAGGGCACATTGGGACCTGGATCTGCTGGATGCACTGCGGCTGGCAAGACGGCATGCATTGGGGAGCGCAGGTCGGCTGCTGGACGATCTGGACTTGGAATTGCTGGACGCACTGTGGCTGGCAGGCAGGCATGCACTGCTGCATGCAGACACGAGGAGGTCCGCAGGCCGAGGGGCAGTTGTTGCCACAGGTGTTACAGGACTGCATCTGGATACACTGAGGCTGGCAGGATGGCATACACTGGGGCATGCATTGCTGCTGGATCGGCTGCTGGATGACGATAGTCTGGAAAATAGAGCGAAATGAGCTGAATTTGGGAAATTATGAAGAAAAAGCCGAGTGACGTTAAGGATGCGTGCTGAAATCATATCTGAAGCTTCCCAAACGCCGTTTTCACCCTTAAAAATCGCTTCACTAATTCGCCCAAAAGTGCCGCTCATCAGTGCCCATTTTCCAGCCAGCAGAACCTCAAAGCACGTTCCAGTCGACGGGAACACCAAAATCGAAATCCACGAATCTCTCGAAATCCCGAAAACCTCAAAAACAAGAAAATTCGACGCCCGTAAAACGTCTTCCGTCAGGTTGAACGGCCCAAGACCGTTTTCGAAGAATTTCGACAATCCCCTCGATTTCCTCACCTGTTGCTGCATGCAGTTCGGGCGACAAGAAGGCATGCACGAAGGTTGGCAAGTCGGAATGATGGCCTGGATGCACTGTGCCTGGCAAGCGGGCATGCAAGGCTGGACGCACTGCTGCTGGATCACTGGAACCTGGATCTGCTGGATGCACATCGGCTGGCACGCGGGCATGCATTGAGGGGCGCAGGTTTGTTGAACCTAAAATGATAAAAATTACCTAATTTCTTGCAGAATCCCTCGCTCACCTGGACCTGGATAGCCTGAAGACACTGAGGCTGACATGAAGGCATACAGGCTGGGACGCAGGTCTGCTGAGGACGGATCTGCATCTGGATACATTGTGGCTGACAGACAGGCATGCACTGAGGAGCGCACTGCTGGACCATCGGCTGCTGGATCACAACCTGGTATTGTTGGACGCAGGCTTGAGTGCACATTGGAAGGCATTGCTGAGGGCATTGCTGCTGAACGACCTGGACACATTGGGGCTGGCAAGCCGGCATGCATTGCGGGGCGCAGATCGGAGCTGGTTGCGGGCAGCCGCCGCAGCCACAGTTTCCGGTCTGGCACGCGTTGCAGCATTGGCGTTTGCGCCGGACAAGGGCCGTTTTCAGGGCCGAGAGACGATCGCCGAGGGCCTTGTTCGAGGATTCGATAGACTTGGATGCCTGGAAAGGAGTCGAGGGTTACGGTAGATTTCGAAAACTTAAAAGAAGACAGGTATGTGTCAATTCGGAGCATGAAACTGCCACTTATCTCTTTAACTCAGATACGGTATCTGACTAGCGATCAAGTAAACGCTTGCAGTTGGAAGCCGAACATGGAACAAGCCCTCACCTGGTCATCCTCAGCGGTAACATAGGCGACGACCAAAAAAGTGGCCAGAAGAAGTCGAAAGGCGTTCATTTTGGTCAACAACAGCAGCAGCGGTCCTTCTTCGAGCGCCTAAACAACCGAACTTCAAACTTGACGACAATAGCCGAAGCCTCTAAAACCAGCGCGCACCGTCCCGCCAGTAAATGAGATCCCGAAAGAGACTGAAAGTGACCACGGCCGGAGTGAATGCCAGCGGCGGCCCCTCCTCTCGCTTAAGTAGCCCCGAGGAAAAGTTTTTGCGGCGAGAGGAGAGCGCAGACGGTGGCCAGGGCGTGGTCCCTCCGCCGCTGACCATTACACGAGCACTGTCACAGCAACCCCGGGTGCTCCTTTGCTCCCGTCGTGTTTGCTTAGGGATTTTTTTTGGCTTAGGACCAAGTTGGTTGCGGTTAGGCGGTGTCAAGAAGAGCGCTAAGAAGCCGGTGCAACGAGAAAACAGATTACTTCTTGTTCCTCCAGAACTGGTCAGTTATGAGTCAGAGGTGGCTAGTCGAAAGTGGGAGGATTACGACGACGACGAGAAGTTGTACGAAAGCCAGAAGGAGTGTTTGTGGTCCGATGTCCTCTGAATGAACAAACACTACTTAAAGTGACAAAACTCAATAGGTCGTCCCTCGTTTGAGCATAATTCGCGCGGTGAAGATGCCCGCGTGAGTTCGTGGGGGACTGACCGTATAAAAAGACTCTTGGTTCGCCGTTTTTGCCTGTTTTGAAGGTTGGAGTGCGGGTTGAGAGGGAGTTCATGAGGTGGGTCAAGGTTGCCTTTTGGTCGTTTTTCTGGTTTATTGTTGTCTGGCCTCAATTTCGACGAATTCTTGGAAATCTCACCGTTCAACGACGAGATCAGAAAGATACCCATCGCTCC
This sequence comes from Steinernema scapterisci, assembly GCA_000757745.1. Lineage (NCBI taxonomy): Eukaryota > Metazoa > Nematoda > Chromadorea > Rhabditida > Steinernematidae > Steinernema > Steinernema scapterisci. Next base: position 26,175 of record KN167685.1, read on the forward strand.
AAAATGTGTCCATTCAACCGCTATCCAAACATTTTACACCCATGAGCTCACAACCCAGAATCTCCGATTTCACTTTTTACAACCTTTCCTCAGCTCCAACGTATCAAAATACCCAAGAACCTCTGTCCACTTTCTGCACCGTTTGACCACTTCAACGTCCTCTCGAAAGACAAATTTACCCAACACAAACGAACACATAATTACAACTCAGTTCTTCATAAAATGCTTCAGCGGGTTGTTCGGCCGCATCGCGATCAGGGCGCGCTTCTTGCGTCCGAATCCGAAGCCCATGCCGCATCCGCCGCCCATTCCCATGCCTATTCCCATGCCGATTCCCATGCCCATGGAGCAGCCTCCTCGCATGCACATGGGCATGCAAACGGGCATGCAGCAGCCGCAGCAGGAGACGATTGGAGGAGGAATCATGGGCATGCAGCAGGGCTGAAATGAGAAGATTAAGGGAAGGTTCTGGAGTGAGGGCTTACCGGAGGAATGGGAGGAGGAATCATGGGTTGGCAGCAGACTGGAGGGATGATCGGAGCGCAGCACCCGAATCCTCCCCATTGGCGTTTCGCTCGGAGGTGGCTGATTGAAGTCGTTGGGGCTTCTTCGATCACGGCGAGCTGCAAATGGAATTCTCATTGAACCGAATATCAGCCAAGATCGAGCCATAGAATTCCCAACTTACAGCAGTGCCGACGTCAGAACTCTGTCCAGAATCCGTTTCATTCCTCCTCGTCGTTTCCACTCTCAGGTCGGATGCGTCGACCAAATTGAGATACAGCTGAGCGAGAGAGATGAGCACGAGGAATGAGTAGAGGAGATGCATGTCGAAGGGGGAGCACGGTTAGATCACAATTCCGTCTCCGCCGCCGACGCATGGTTTATAAAGCCGTAAAAGTTCGTCTCCAAATTGGGTCAAGAACGGCGCGAGAAGCGTTTTGACAAATATGCAAATTGTGTGTTTGTTTGCACTTTCACTTCTCCTTCGGATCAAAGCTGGTTTCGATTCGCCCGCGGGCCCAGGATCTCCTCCTCGAGCGGCGTGCACCTCTTCTCCTCCTCCGGAGCAAACTGTTTCAACAGGAGCTCCGCTGATGACAAGCGGCGAGCGAGAGAACGCAAACAATGCGCAAAGAAGTGTCAGAGCGGCGGAGCGAGGAGCGCCAGCTTTGTGTTGTTGCTTTTCGGAGTGGACTTCACAATGGGCTCTGTTTCGAGCCGAAGCCGAAGATGATGTGTTTCTCGAGTGGCGGACGCGGGATCGTGTAACTGAGGGTCATTAAGAGGGTTTAGCAGGGTTAGCAACGGGGATTAGCGGGGGAACAAGAGCGCGGGGATGAAAAAGTGGTTACACGTAGTACGGTGAAAAAGTTGCGGAATGTGGAGTGTGTGCTAAGGGTGGCGGGGGATTTAAGAGGGGCTGGAGGTGGGACGTGAACGTTGTGGGAGCGTGAGTACGCTTACAGCGGATTACTGTTCAACAGCACCATTGAAATCGTTGTAACGCTGAGGCAGTTTTAACGAGGAGAATCTGGTTGATTAGACACGATCGAAGCGTACGATTTAGGGCAAGAGGTGGAGGAAACTGATAGCGCTTCTAGGCTTTCACTGTCATTTAGCCTATATACAAGCTGAGAACGGCGAAACGAGTACCATGGCTAACTGAGTCTGCCTAAGATCAACTAAGGACCAGAACCACCCTTAACGCGTTTCCTCACGCATGTCAATAAACTGCAGACTACAAACAAATCCTCGGAACCATTAAGCAAAGAAAGGAGAACAAACAAAGAATTGAATTCTAGATTGACCGGAAATGAGACTCTTTGAAACCGGTCGTCCATTTCATTACATAGACCTTGTTCTTTAAAGAATGCTGCTTAAACCCATCAACTACAGTGATCCAAAAACTCCTAAATCACGTTTGCACTTAGCCGTGAAGAAGAAGCTTTGCGAAGAATCCAACCTGAGACCTTGTTTGCTCACGGTCTGCCGCTTGGAGACGCCTGAAAAACTGATTTTGAAGAGCCATCGGAAGCACTTCTTAGGCTGAAACCAGGAAATCCGATTTCAACTATGCGAATCCCACTGTTTCTTGTTTACCCCACCTCGATTCTCCAGAATTCTTCTGTTTACCGATGTCTTTAAAACTGTCCTCAAACGGTTCCAAACACCACGCCGCATTCCAGTTTCTTTCCACCCTGGAATTCGCACCTCAGAACCCAATCGCTTCTTCCCTCAACGTCCGCTTTTCGTCCTTTTTTTGCTCATCCGGATTACGCGCGTCCCGCCAAGAGTCAACAAGTTTAGCGCGCGAGCGCAAAAAATCCAGATTTCTTGCGGAACCTGCCAGGAAGCGAAGGGCGAATCTTGTTCTTGCAAGGGCCGCCCGCGCGTTTGATGTCGCCGAGGTTCTGGGGATATTTAAGGCGACGTTCTGGGTGCGGAGGCATCGAATCTTGCGATGAATCTTAAGGTTACTTGTCTTCTGGCTTTGGCGTTGGTTAGTTCTTCCCTGGCGGTAAGAGATTTTGGTTTCGTGGGTTTTAGTGGATGTGTTTCAGGAAGAGTCGAAGGTGGTGGTGCGAGGAAAACGCCAGAATTGCGGATCTTTGGGATATTGTGGAAGCGTGTGTTGTATCACGATCGAGATTCAGCAGCAGGTAAGACGATGCTAAATTCCATAATTCCTGAATTTCCTGATTTCAGTCTCCGTGCGGCGGATGTGCCCAGCCCCAACAGCAGCCCTGCAATTGTCCTCAAGGTATTTTCATTCCTCCGCTTCTATTTTCTCACTTTCCTCCATTTCCAGCGATTCCCCAGATCCCTCAACAACAGCCTCCATGCTGCGAAGCCGTTCAGCCTCAACCAGCTTGCGATTGCGTTCCAGGTGAGTTCTAAAAGCCTCTCACGGCAACGCAAACATTCGCCTTTTGTAGTCGTCCAACAGCCGCCGTGTATTTGTGCGCCTCCGCAGCAGGAACCTTGTTGCCAGCCCGTGCAACAACAGCCAGCGTGTGATTGCCAGCCTGGTGAGTAAAATCGAATTTAGGAGAGATTTTATGGCTTGTGTTTCAGCTCAACAACAGCCATGTTGTCAGCAGATCCAGCCTCAACAACCAGCCTGCAACGATTGCCTTCCGGTCCAGCAGCCTCCGATGACCCAACAAGATCCTTGTTGTCAGCAGGCTCAGCCCCAGCCGGCATGTAATTGCCAGCCAAGTAAGTCCGAAATCTGAGTGTTTCGGGCTTAATTTTATCTCTTTCAGTCCAACAAGATCCTTGTTGCCAGCAAGTCCAACCCCAGCAGCCTGCCTGCAACGATTGTCTTCCCGTGGTCCAGCAGCCTCCGATGATCCAGCAGGATCCGTGCTGCCAACAAGTTCAACCTCAGCCTGCCTGTGACTGCCAGCCTGGTAAGAATTCTTCAAAATTCAGATGTTATAAGACCATGATTTCAGCCCAACAACAACCCTGCTGCCAACAACAGATCCAGCCCCAGCAACCTGCCTGCAACGACTGCCTCCCCGTTGTCCAGCAACCTTCGTGCGACTGCCAACAGGCTCCAGGCACACAAAACTCCTCCTAATCCCTAATCCACACACGCTTTTCAGCTCCCTCGTGCTGCCAACAACAGCCCAACTTCCCCGTCCAAGTTCCCAGCATTCCGACCCAGTGTTCTCCCGCTTGCCAACCTTCGTGCCAGCCTTCCTGCTCCCAGCAGCCTCAGGCGATGCAATCTCAGTTCGGGGCCGCCACGCAATCTTGCGACGCGAACGTTTGCGTTTGCCAGCGAGGATACGTCCAGTGCGCCCAGCAGACTTGCTGCATCCGGTACCGATACACCCAGGGAGGACGCCGCCGCCGCGCTGCTAACGTTTGAGGAGAGGCTTGGAGGAGATTTTGTCTTGTACAAACAGAGAATATTGTATTTTTGGGAAGTAGATAAAGATTCGTCTTTTGAAAAGATTTATTGGGACGAGGTCCCGGCACTAGAAATGGTAATGGCACAACTTCAACGTCAATTCCTTCCTCAACTCCCTATGCCTCAACGTGTAAATGAACAGGTTGATGGCAGCCTTGAGGAGCGACGCTCGGTAGAACAGAATGTGATATGAAGAAAGCCCGAACATGTTGAAATTGATGATGAGATCGGGGACGAACAGGAACACCAACGTGCTTAAGCAGGTCAAGCCTGAAATTCCACGATTAGGAGCATTTCCCAGAGATGAAATCTTGCCTATAGTCACCGTAAACTTGATGTTCTTCTTCTGGTCGGTGAGCGTTCGGAACGCGAGTCGATGAGTGCTGGAGTGGTTGGACGAGGTGAAGATAACGTTTTTCCGGGATCTGAACTTCATGTGGCAGATTCTGAGGGTGATGGGGATGTAGAGGAGGATGCTGACACCGAGAGTTCCGATTCTAACGGAGACGAGGAAAGAGGCCATGTTGGGAGGGTAGATGTAGGCGGTGTAGCACATCGCGGAGATTTCGACGTTCGGAACGCTGTTTTGGCTGATGAAGGCGGCGAAGAGGGCGACGAAGCAGAAGAAGACGCTGCCTGAAATCAAAGATTAGAGGTGTTTTCGTATCCACGAGAGCCGACTTCCCGGAAACAACCCAAACGCTCACATTCACTCGCGTCATCCTAAGTAATGAAAACAACGAAACTCTCACCCAACATAATGAAAATTCCTTTCGTGCGACTGTAGGAAAGCAGATATTGAAGCGGGAAGAAAACAGCGACGAAGCGTTCTAAGGAGACCAGGAGAGCGGAGATCCCGACGAGCATGTTGGCGAAGAAGAAGAGAATTACGTAGTACTTGAAGAAACAGTCCATTTGTGGAACGTTTGGGGCTGAAATTAGGCTGATTAGAATCATAGAGAAGTTCGTGATTAAGGACAAAAATCGAGTATTCAAGATCCACTCACCAGATCCATTCGGAAACTTCATCAATCGATCCATGGCCGAAACCGAATTCGCCATCGCCAGCAGCGCGTCCACCATGCAGATTCCTCCGATGAGGACCAATTCCTTGCATTTCTTGAGGGTTTGCGACGTGAAGATTATAACGATGACGGGGATATTGACGAAGGCCACTGTGGCGCCTTGAACACAAGAGATTACACCCTTTTTAGGCCAGGATAGAACTCACCGATCAAGGAGAATATCGTCATTTCCGTCGGATGCGCGGACATCTTGTCGATGAGAATGACTGGAGTTCCGTTGGCGACTGCTTCAGCTCCCATGGGCACGCACCTAGGAATTAGAATTCATGCTTGGGAAACGATTAATCACGAAAGGAAAGAATAGTATAATAATAATAATAGGGTTTGGGATCGAGGAAACATGTTCCTTAACCATAACACTTAGGCGAACACACGAATCCGCGTCTCGAAGTGGAAATTCACATACATAATTCCAGGACACGAAACACCCAAATATCCACCAAAACTCAGCCCTAACAATGTCAAGTCAGCCGCTTTCCACTCCCAACAAGTCCATTCCCGCGCAGCCAGAAAACAAGAAAACTACATACCGCAAGTACAAAGCGAGCATTTTTCCACGTTTACCGGATTTCTCAATTCCAGCCGAAACCTGTGGGAAAAGACCGAAAATTAACAACAAGGATAAAATTGCCTACGGCGTTTTGTTGATCAGCAACACTTTTTTTGGGTTCGTGGGAACAAACCTAGAAATGACCAGAAGTGCGAAAACACCTTAATTCGAGATTAAGAGAGGTAAAAAGCAGGAATTAGAAGAAGACTGCTGGGATGGGAGTAGGTCCCGTGCACTGACGGGCTGGAAATAGGGATGAAGCGTTGAGCAACGTGGATGGAGTTTGTAACTCCGTCGAAGGGCGAGAAAACGATGCGAAGAATACCGTATCACGATGGCGGCAAAAGCGGTGAAAGTTGCCACGCGCGCAGGCTCCAGGCGTACATGAGCGAATGGACGACGCCGAGGGAGCTGAAGCGCCTGGAAATCGAGGAATTCCGTGATGGGAAGCGTGCGAACGCGAGTGGAGTCGTTGAAAATCCAGGAATCGGCGCGATGCGCTGGGCCAAACGGAGTTTGGAACGCATCGGCCAAGAGCGCAACAGATCGCAGAAGCCGTTGGGATCAAATGCTAGGGAAAAACGGAAGGAACTCCGTGAGATCGATGCGATTGGGAAATGTTGAAATATCGTTTTCGTGGCTGCCTCTGCGGCGAGGGATTCGGTGTGCTATGTACTGCCCTCGGCTTGGTCGGTGGTTTCATGAGGGAATCCGCTTCGGTTTCAAACGCTGTTCGGGTCAGATCAACAGCCAAAACATTATACGTCATTTGCGCCCAGAATCACCAAAATCTATCGCCTGTAAGCGCTATCCTTCTCCTTCCGATTTCTTCTCTGTAACCGCCTCTGTCAAACGCCTAAAATCAAGGCTTAACAGCGTCTTTTCTGCCTGAAATCTTTCTAATTTTGTGCCCGTTCACAAAACCCCATCGCCGCCAAAGCCGCTAAACCAGGTCAATCAGGTTTGAAACGTTGCAGAGAGAGCTACGAGCTGATTGCGTAATGACCCAATTGAAAACCCTATCGGTTTCACATCGCCCGACTTTGGATTACGCAGCTTTTTGCACTAGTGAACCTATCATAATCGCTCATCTTGAGATCTAAGTTCACGTTTCACTTTTTACGTTAACCTAAAGATCTCGCACGTTTTTTTTTCGAGTTGACGACCTAATTATCAATGCACCGCCTAACATAGAATTGCAGAATTAGATTGCAGCACTCTGAGCATCTGGGAAAACGCGGATATGGCTTCAATCGACAACGTATGTTTTTCAAATCCTAACTTATATTCAAGCTCACCTTTAACATCGTGACATCTCACAGAGAGTTTGTGAAGCGTAAACTTATTTAGAACCACACGCTTCAAGAGTAAGCACACTGTTTAATGGCATCTTCCTCGCTGGGATGGACAGGAAATCCTGGCGGTGACAAAAGACCCGAGAAAACAACAAAAGAGAAATTTCATTTTAGTGAAATACCTGCTTTATTGAACGCGGACTTGTGGGGAGCTTAGAAGAACTTTCAGTTGAGTTTAAAACGATTTCGACGTCATAAGCTCGCTGTATGTACTGGAAAAAGGGCCTTAGGTGTGTCGAGACAAAAGAAGCGCGAACTGTGGAGTGTGGAATGTGCTTTTGGGAGATTTCGGGTTTGCTGAGTTACCGTACTCGTACTGCCGCGTTCTTCTTATTGGTTTAGCTGCCGTTGCTCCGTTACCTGAAGGTCACTAAATAGGCATCACTATGTTTGCTCATCTGGTTTTGTATCAACCGATGGTCACAACGGACTTGCAATTTCTGTCCTGAGCAATCGAGTTCAATAAGTGCACTCCTTGGACAGCCATGTAGCTGTCCCAGATCTCCCGAAATCCCCAGAACTGCCCATTCAAAAACATCGAAAACCAGCCCCTGGGGTCATTCCCCGTTTTCCCAAACACGCCTAGCGACGACGTCTTCCACAAACTTGTTGCTTGCGCCATCCTCTGGCTAAGGAACCCCCGTTCTCTGTCCCCTCTCCTCTCCTAATCAGCGGCTACAAACGCTGCTCGCATCGTCGCGCGGGCGAACGGCGGCTATTTGTCGTTTGTCTTCTTCTTCCTGGGCGTTAAGCCTGCACGAAAGACACGCCGACGAACGCCTACGACGTTTTTGTCGCCTTTCGCGATTGTCGCAACTCCGCGATTAGTTTGTCTTTGTGAGTTCTGAAAAACGCGCTATTTGTTCTCGGCTACGACGAGTGGGGTCATCTCGGATATCAGCTGCCCCTTAAGGCGTTCGCATAGTTCGTGACGCGGCTTTCTTGCGTCTTTTTCATTTTGAAG
>KN167685.1:35243-50287 GCA_000757745.1 Steinernema scapterisci
AAGCCTCTCCTAAGCCTGTCTAAACGTCGACTTTCGAAAAACCGACCGGTCCCCAATTTTTCACCACGGTCTAAATGAGGGAGAGGGAGCTCACAGTTGGAGCAGAGGAGCGGAGGACAACCGGTTCGGCCGGAGCAACTGCTCAAAATGGCGACCATTTGGAGTCACACACAACTCATGCAGAAGTGCCCGTACCGCTTCTCAGTTAGCAGTCGATGTAGGGAGTGGATGAGGTCGTCGCTTCCGGGTATTTCGTGCTTGTCCAAGTCGAGTCCTATCTCTCCACGAACAATCATTTTGGAGTTGCGCATCTGGTCAGCGAAGACGGGAATGACCAGCATCGGAACTCCTCCGTGAGCGCTTTCGGTGACGCTCGCCATACCGCCGTGACTTATGAACACACTCATGCGTGGGTCATCTGCAAATTTCGGCTCAGGTTGAAGAATTGATTGGGTACTTACGTAATAGATCCGTTTGAGGCATCCATTCTGTTATTATGAGGTTTGGAAGATCTTCATCGATATGGTCTTCCGGTTTCTCGTACTTCCAGACGAAAGTAACCTCGGCAAAGCTTCTGACCATGCGTATGAATTCAGTTTTGAGTTCAGATGGCATCGCGCTGCTGGGTGCGACCGATCCAAAGGAGATGAGGACGTTATGCGGCCTCAGCGAGAGAGTTTTGTCCCACTTCTGTAAAGGTGAATCATCACGCGCGTGGATACAATTTAAAATATGCTGATGATCCAAATTTTATTACCTCAGAAAGCGCTTTGGCAGATTTGACTGCGATGCCGCCGATTTGCTTAACTTTTTCCAACGTTGGATGCGGAAAATCAATCAATGGATCCGAGTTCACCAGCACACACGAGCATTCACTGAGTTCTTTCTGAAGTTTTCGAAATTCACATTGTCGCGGATAATTTCAAAATGTTACCTTGACATTTGTCGCCATCTCTCCAAATTTTCCATTTGAGATGTCCTGAATTCCGTTTAGAACCTCGTTTCCGTAATATGCTACGATTCCCATTCCTACGGCGTTTTTGACCTTCTCGGCAAAAAGCATCTTGTCAGTCGACGAAGCGAAGAGTCCTAAATGCATCTTTACTATGGCTATGCCGGACTTTCCGCAGCTGACAAACCTGGTATGAAACTTGGGAACAGAGGGACCCCAACATTTAAATAAGTGTTTTCGAGCATGATCGTCGAACTGACAATAATGTTTGCCGGTATCCCCAGCCATCTAATTGCACCTGAACTTGGGTGGTCCATAGAGTTAGCACTTACTGAAAATAACTTACCAAATATGCAGACATCGAATGCTTCACTAATTACCAAATCAAATTTGTCCTTTCTAAGCTTGTCCATCAATTCAGTCTGGTCGTAAAGATCTGCAAAACTATAGTTGCATCTTTCAAAAACACCCTCACTTTTGCAGTACGTCGAAAACATCCATTTGGTGGTCTGATAGAGCTGAAACAACAGTTGTAGCACAGGCAGTAAATGGAAGAGCTTACGTCTATTTGATCCAAAGGGTTCTTTGTAGTCGCCTTCCAGATGTATTCGCTGATGTCTCCCTCGGCGCCTAGGTACGAAGACACTTCCTCCGACTTCTTCGCAATGACTGTCTTCGCAAGTTTCGTGCCGTTTGTTGTGACTGCAGGGTGGAGTTCTGCCAGAAGCACGGTCTAAAGATTGAATTCATCTTGCAGCTAACGCCGAGTTGTCCAGAAAGATGTTATACTTACCACGTCGAGACCATTTTCAACGAGTACGTCGGCAATCGTTCCCAGGAATGAAACATGGCTGTGTCCCAACTTTGGTGCATAGACTAAAACCTTGTATCCTGAGCACAAGGAACAAAGAAATAGCAAAGCAAACGCAACGAGCTTCATCACAAAGGCCACTGTGATCAGTGATTTGAAACGGTGAAGAAAGATGACATCATTGATGCACACCCATATCGATCGGCCAGTGACGCCAGCGGGAAGGAGAACTTTTGTCTGTTCATTCTGCACGTTTAAGTGATCAAACATTCACCATTCAACTCAGACTACAGAAAACAATTTTATGGACGACCCTTGACGGTGAACTGAGAAAATGCTGAAGCTTTGAATTCTAAGCTTTGCTGCAGAGCTCTAACTCTTCCAACGTTGAAATCTAACAAGAAATCAAAGTACATTGAAAAACACAACAAACTTTAACACATACCGAAATGATCTTTGTATTTAATGAGAATCTGTTCGAAATGAAAAAAAAACCAGATTAACTCAAAGCAACTTAGAAGTCCCGTTTCCGAACCTTCTTCAAAGTATTGATTTCGCATCAAATCCCATCCGGTCTCAAACTCGGCTATCAAAATTCAGCTTCCTCGCTGAACTGAAAAATTGAATGAGCGGCGGGATCAAGAATCCTACGCGCCGCTGGCAAAGGCCAATTGAAACGCGCTGTCAACTTATCGCCGATCGCACTTTCACATGCAGCCAGGATAACGACGGCACGACAAGACGAGGCTAATCAACCAGCTGTTCTGCGTGCTCATTTTACCCGACGAAAGGTTCGTCGTAGGGCTGCTTTGTTGCCACTTAATCGCGTTTTCCCAAACTCAGAGCTATTCACCGAGCCAGTTTTCGCGTATTAACTTCTCTGACTGAAATAGTTGAGGTACTGAGATGTTCCAACTCCACCGCAAGAAATTCAGTATCCGTCGAAACGCCTCCAAAAGGTGGCAAGCTGCTCGCTCGGCAAAGGATCTCGACGCCAAGGACCGAGACTGGAACCCTTCGATAGTCATCAAAGCAACAAATATGTGCGAAGAAATGCAACGCCAATCACTCGAAGCTGTCCATGCCGCTCTAGCAGCGCACAACGTCGAAAACACGGTTGCGTCTTACATCAAAACTCACTTTGATGAGCTACACGGTTAGAACAACCACAGTGAGTTTCCATCTAAAATGATTTTTATAGGCAAAACATGGCATTGCATAGTTGGCAGAAATTTTGGATCCCACGTCAGCTTCGAACTCTACATCCATTTTCTTATCGACAAGATAAGTATTATTCTGTTTAAATGCGGTTGAAACAGCTTTCAATTATATAACATAAAAAACAAGCACGAAGTGATAATATATCACAAACATTAGATAGATTTACATTTCATAAAACGCTTCCCAGTTCTCGTAGAGCTCAAGGGCTCCTTCAGCGCCCTTTTCGGCAACTTCAGTGCGGGCATCTTCGACGATCACGGTTCCATCGGGCTTGATGATACGGAAGGCAGGAATGGTTTTCACCTCGTATTTCTCAAGAAGCTCTCTGTAAAAAAGGAGCATTAGAAACATGCCGTTAACGTCAGATACATACTGGATCTTGGGGTTTCCGAATTCTAGGTAGGTCCAGTCACCGTGGTGGTCGTCAAAGTACTCCACGAGATCATCAGCTTCCCTGTCACGCGAAACGAAGATTACTTCAAAGTTCTTATTGGCGGCCTTCACTTTGTCAAAAAAACGCTGAAAGCGTTTGTTTACAAAAAAAAAAAAAACAAAAATTGGCGTACTCACCTTCAGCTTGGGCGTAAATTGACGGCATGGTGGACACCACCCAGCGGAGAAGTAAAGCCCGACGATCTTGCCCTTGAGAGCTTCACCGGCGTCAACCTTGGATTCATCCTTGCGGACTAGTTCGACTCCCTTCAGCAGCTCGGACATCGTAAGGTGATCGAATCTGAAACAGAAAATAGTCAAATGAACACTTTCGTCAAAGCACGAGATCATCAGCTCATCAGATCACTTCATTGCATCTTTACGATAAGAACGCGTCAGCGAAGAAAGCACCGAGCCTCATTCGGGCCTGTGCAGTTAGTCAACGCGAGAGTCCATCGTGAAAGTAAGCGTCGATTGCGAACCATCCTCAATGTGTCTCCTTCGTTGGTTCGGCCGCCGAGTGCAACACATCGATCGCCGCAAACGCGAAAAAACGAAAAAAAATCGCGAGAGAAACGAAGTAAAGTTATCGCAAAAGTAAGCAGGCGAAAGGTCGTGATCGGGTCGAGCTCGCGATTACAGCTCATTAGCAAAAAAGCCTGCACTGTACACTCTGCGTCAGAGGAATTTATATAGGCAATGAGCTGCATTTTAAGACGCGCGTCGATGGTGCCATTCGCACAAAGTACAACGCGAGCAGTGGTTACATGAATATAGAGGATTTCCCGCCAAGAGATGGGCGGGCAGGATTTCGAAACTCGGCGCGCTGGCAGTGTAGTTTCTGCTCGCAAAAGAACTGGACGTAACTAGTGGAAGATACAAAAGTCACAGAGAAAATAGGTACTTCTGAGAGAATAGTGTGACGATCGTGAAGTGTGACGATCGCAATCGCGTCATTCCCGTGCCAGTTCTTCCGCCCCGTAAAATCACAATCATATAACACTTGTCCACTTGCGTAATAAGCACCGCCAAATACGATTCAAAATGGGAGGAAACGAATGCCGACCTCAGCTAATGTCCCGTACAGTAGGAATGAATCGCGCCGTTAACGCGAATCCATTCGGAACCTACGATCTCGTATTTACCATAAGTTCAAATTTCCACATTTCCGCATTTCTCCGTTTGCGCGTTGCAAGCGCTGGGGAAACAAACGAATGAGGCGGTGTAGCGGCGAGAGAGCCGAAAAAAAGCCAATTTTGAAGAGAGCCGAAAAGTAGAGATCCGATTTTTAAGAGAGCCAAATAGTGAAAAGAGAGCCGAAATGTTTGAAGATAAGATTTGAGCGGTTTTACAGGCACTGACAGATGCAATATTTCCTAGGCATTTCAAGCGGGCTTCGACTTGCAAACAGACGCATTTCAAACAGCGGGGTTAGTACTGCACGGGTACCGTAACTGGCTTGGGCTTTTGCCTAGTTTCTGAAGCGCTGAAGGCGCTGTGAACTACAGGCTTTGTATTTCAGGCAGGCTGCGACCTGCAAACAGCGGGGATAGTACTAGAGGGCGACAATTGCTGCAAGGGTTAGGGTTGTGCGATCAGGGCTGTGCGATACACGATATTTTGGAAAGGTCGATATGATAATCGGTATTTCGATAGTTTTCGAATGCCTCGAAACAATACTCGATACGATATTCGACCGATACGACGCAAGAAAAGAGGTTTCAGTAAAACTAATGGTGAGATAGGACCGAATATTTCCAGAATTATCAAAAAAGCTTTTGTAATATTTCTACAGTCATTGAACGCCACAGGTCAGTCAAGGTCAGAGATGGTTTGGATCCGGATTTCGGACCGGATCCCGGATCGGATCCGGATACCCGAAAAATTCGGATCCGGATTCGGGTCAGGATCCGGGTACTTGAAAGACGCGGATCTAGGCTTGTGTCTACTGTATTGTGCGTTTTAAACTGCACACCCAGATCCGAAAGATTCAGGTTCCGGATCCAGATTCGGATCCGGATACCCGGAACTTTCGGTTCGGATCCCATCTCTGGTCCAGGTCACAGTCGCTATAGCGAAATGATGCTCAATTTGAGTTGGGAACATGTCTGGTGTATCGGCCCAGTATCGACCAAAACAACGATACTCGATATTCAATATCTCATATCGTCAAAAAGTCCAAATATCGCGATACTCGATACGCATATCGCGATGCGTGCACAGCCCTGCTGAGAAGCTACCACAGACGAATGCTTTTTTTCCCGCGCCGTAGGCGCCTGCAGACGGGGTTAGTAGGTCGGGGGCGACACTTTCTGCACCGGGGATGGTGCTGCACGGGTAAAAACTATTTTAGGCTTTGGCTTAGGTTCGTGCTGATACCTATTTTGAACAAGCTGAAAACCTAAGAAAAGCGCGCAAAGCAAATCCGCCTTTCGGCTCTTTTTCAAATCAGCGCTCTTTTTTGGCTCTCTGTGAAAACGGCTCGATTCAAAAATGGCTCTCTTTTACCGGCTCTGTTTGTCCTCTTCGAAATTGGCTCTTTTTTTGGCCCTCTTTTTTCTGACTCTTCTGTCATACATTCGAATGAGGCTTGGATATCACGTTCATTAACCAAAGGAAGCCGGATTTTAAACATAGGAAGCAACATTTATTAATTACGGGATCGGTTTCATTAAATCGATTACAACTGACGATTACAACGTGCTATACATACAAAAACAAGGAGTGAAATGCAAATACGTTCGTGAGCTTCAATGTCTTGTCTCTTCAAGAGCGGCTGACATTGTTCAAACGTGAGAGATAATTGTAGGTTTTAAGATAGCAGATGCAATTCATGGATTGGTAGATGACGGAGAGAACGACGGTCAATCTAAAAATTGTAAAACTCGTCTCTTGTCTGTGATAAGTTTTGCTCGCCTAAAAATTACTATTTCAGCGAGACTTTGCTTGACGGCTGACTCATTCGGCTTATAAACGTATACTTCGCCTGACTGCGTCATCAGGTTTTCGGGTACGGTGGCCCGGGAGCGCTGAATTTGCTCTTCCACATCCCAGATCATAGTGATCGCCATCGATACAAAAGCGCCGATGGTAGCAACGCAGAAGATGACGGTGAAGAAAATGTGCGGCAGCATGAAGCGGCGGCGTTCCCACAGAGTTCCGTAGATGAACCCGACCGAGCTGAGAAAGTAGACGGTGCAGCCACTCACAATGCAGACTATGGCGAATTTCGGTTATTTAACTTCTGGACTTCACTTACTGATCACATCTTTGTTGCTGCCGTGGGAGTTCATCTTTTGAATCTGGTAAATCATGTAGGAGACGCAGATTGATGCGAGGAGGATTCCAGCAACTGCGAATACGACCGATACTGAAGCGACGTAATCAACCCACAGCTGCTATCGTCAAAGAAAAACTCACGGAGTTTTGACGAAATCAGACAGCACGTGCTCTCCTCAACTTCGCTCGATTCTCCGTAACGTCGTTTCCCAAAAGGACACAAAATGTCTTCACTATTGAAAATATTGAACGAAGGGCTCTTTCCGATCGATCTGGTCTTTTCGCTTATAATTTTGGTTTGCCAGTCGGTCGCTGAAAAAATATGGTAAGTGTTTAATATTTAATACAGGACGTAAAAAGCACACCTTTTGGCTTGGAATTCGCTTCAACTTCCTTGGCGGCGTTTTCGGCGTCCACATTGATCGAATGCGTAGAAGTCGAGGTACTTTTGGAGACTTCGAATGTGGTTCCGGCCTTAATGAACTCGCCTCCTCCAGGACTTGGAAGCTTCAGGTGGTCCTTTTTTGGAAGTCCCTCCTCGTTTGGTTCATCGTCCATGCCGAACGTCTTGTTCTCGATTCCACGGCATTCTTTCTCGTCGCTGTCTTCTTCAAGTTTCAGATATGGCGATGTCGCTTCCTTTTGTTCCGCCATCGCGAGCAGTCTGTAAAAAAGGAACTGAGCAAAGGTATCAAGAATCGGGGGTGCTCGAGAGTAAGCATTGCCCGTGTCAACAAAAAGCGCGCAAGGAGTCTGAACCACAGCCTTATCGCCTAAATACTTCCGGGAAATTTCGGGCAATTTCACATGACAAAAGAAAAAGATTAGGTGTCACATCGATCGGCTACCGAGCTGTACAACCGACTTTAGAATCTGAACATGCGACAACAGTTCAGGGGCTGTCTCAGTGGAGAAGCGGTTCATGTTTGCACAGTGAGTGACACGCGTTGGTCAAAGGGGGACGTTGGTTTACGCAAACAGAATGCTGACAACTCAGCAGATGACCGAATCCGGTGAGGCTAAAATTGAATTGTAGGTGATCGAAAACACAGGTTCAGGATCGAAAGGGATACTTCGCAAAGTTTTCTTAAATATGTACCCATATTCTACGTCGTCTAATGACTGTCCGAAACTTTTACATATTGCAAAATGACCTAAAAGGGATTGTACAACTACTATATTGCTCTGCCAAACTTGTGAAATGAAAACCATTCAAGTAAACGTCGCAATAAAACAATAGGATAACATCAGATAAATTCCGTATACAAATGAAAGCCGATGAAACGGTTGACGGTTGGATGGTCGTATAGAAGGTACGAAGTGTTGATGCAAGCGAGTGAACCCGAGCAATTGAGTGACCAACGGTGAGGAGAAAAGCCGACTTCGGACCAGCCGTGAAGGTAAACAATGGGCGCGATCGGTCGTCGCGAGTCTCGAGACCGATTCGCGATTTCGAGACACCTACGTGAAGGCGGAAAACGTGTGTCACCCAAAAAAGCAAAACGGTCTGTCTTTGTCTCAAGTAAGTAATTAGTTGAACGAGTGCAGTGCAAATTGAATAGCGGTTTGAGGAAGAGTCGTTTCCAATCAAGTTCCGTCGTCTGCAATTAAACAAATTAAAAATGTGCGTAGCATGCACATTTGCATGTAACTGTGAACTGGATCCCTCGAATGCGTTTCTCAGCGTTGTCGCGATAATTTTCAATCATTACGTCGATCAAAGCAGTTACTCATTGTCTTCTTGAAAACACCTATTATGTCGAAAAAAACTCTTTTTGTTTTTAAGCTTTTCGTATTAACATTTCGAGAAATCTGGCGAGGCGACGGATAATATTTCCCAAGAAATTGCAATTCTTCTCTGTTCTCAGTTGACTCATCATTAGATCCTCAATTAGCCTCCGCTTTTCAATTTCTTTCCATAAGCGAAAGACGCAAATTACGGTTTTTGCGTTTAAAATGGTGGTTTCCTGCAGCATCTGGGTGCCTTTGTTTTCAAGTCTGTTTTGTGAAAGGTTGGTAATGTCTGGAAAGTCGTTTTGTGATAATGTAATAATGATAAAAAAAGTAAGAGTTTTATAGCAAGACGGTTTTTGTAGTTTCTCATTTTATGTTATTAGGTGACACCACTGAATAAGCACTGCGCTGGGGTGACGTAACAAAATAGGTTAGTGCAAGCAAATTCCGTCAGCAGTGCTAATGTACGGAAAGGGGTTACTGGTATATTAAGCCAGGACCCTCTCTGGAACTAAAAATGGTCTTTCTCGGAACAGATTCTTTTTCCGTTGCTGCTGCCGTAATTATTTTCAATTTTCGAGATCTCCGGCATTTATAATTTTTGGTTTAGACCGTTGTAAGTTGAAACCAATTAAGCCTACGTCTGATCTCTAGGCGCAAGCCGAATCTCCCCGAACTTCGAGTCCTCTTGTGCTCAAAATATCTATTTTTCAGTCAAACTTCACGGCGTAACGAGCCATTCAGTCATTCAGCCGGGTCCTTTAGCCAAAAGTTCTTCGCGATTCTGTCATAGTTCGCTGAAGTTTTACCCAATCCAAACATCTAAACAGGCTGTACCTGAAATCGTCCTTTCCACCTTGCAAAGCTTTTTTGTGGTTTTTCATAAATAACACAAATGGACGGTTTCCTTTTGGAGAAGCGGAATGGGAATGCACCTGCCTTCACGCAAACGCGCGGAATTCCGATCGCACCTAACGCATTCCGGCATCGTAGGTCCATTGTAGATCAAACGCAGAGGCGGCGGGTGGTCTTCAGTTAATGAAGTTCCACGAAGCAGCCTGAATCCTCTTCGAAATGGTCTTTTGGTTCTAATAAAGCCAAATTGGTTTTGTCACGCAGTCTTCTTTTCTGAGCGGTTAAACACAAAAAAACTCAGAAAACGCAAAGGACGTTCTGAGTCAACAACAGTGTGAAACCTTAACAACCCTAAATTTGTTGCCTGTGCGACACTCCAGGGACTCTTGAATGTTTCCAGCGTAATTCCACTTTCCAAACACAACGAAGGCTCGAAAAAGTCATCAAAAAATGTTCGAAATTGGTTCAATGCCATCCGCGAAAGAAGAGGAACTCCGAAATTCGTAGGTTTTCCTCGGCGCTCCAGTACGTCCTTAGGACACGAGGCTGCTTCGCGAACGACACTCATTAATTTGCATCGGCAGTCATGTTAATTATGAACCTCCTTGCTCACAGGGGTCACATCCGTCTCTGGAGAGCGGTGAGTGTGCGCGAGTTTGAGAAAAACTGGATTCTTCCGGTCACAGCCACTTCCGAACTTGAACTCAGGCGCGTTGATCAGATTATTCGCATGCGGTTGTCATTATTCGAGCAGCTGAATCAGTCGCCAAAAGAACCGAAAACAAAAGTTTATTTGTGGTCCGAACGGGCTGCTCCTCGGCCTTCAAGGCACTCATGCCATCTGAATCAGCTACGGGGACAAGCGATATTTGTGTTTTGGATGCATTAATGAGAAGGTTATTTATTGCGAGTTTGATTATGCGACGACGTTCAGAGAACGAAGCTCGTGGAAGACGGTGTCCGTCATTAATATACTGGAGTAGCCCCCTCCTCGTGCGTTCATTTTCAGTTTGCAATTGATGACGCGCCATAAACAGATTAGCGCCGAATTGGCAACGTTATTTCTCACGTCATACGATTAGCATTTTGCCGGTTCTTCTTTAAGTCCCTGCTTCGTCGCGTAGTTTGGGCCTCTGGGCGGAAAATCACGACGAATCTCCCAGTTGACAAAAGAGGGGACTTTAAATTTAGGTTCCCTCAAAATATGTTTAATATATATTATTTATGATAAATGCGAACTGATTTCTGAGTTGAACTTCAACTCTCTGATTCGGTTTTAAACGAGGCCGTCCGCTAAGAGTTCGCCCGCAGGGAGCTTTAGGGAGTGACCAAAAATACAGCCATAAAAACAGTTGGTTTTATAATCAGCCAGCAAAATGACCAAAACCTCATTGAAAGCGGGCCTAATCTCCAAATCTGTCGCGATCCTCTGGTTTCTCTCAAATTTCCTTCAGACCATAATCCCACCATGCTGCATGTTTTCAAGTCGCGAACACTCCTTCATGTGCATATTTTGAAAGGCGACGTATAAATACGTCAACGATTGCAAAATGACCGAGGAGGCTATGTTTGCCGCCTCAAGAAGTAGAGGCTGCAGTACCCGTCCAAGATCCAATTTGATTCCGGGTCCGTCTACGTACGTAGAAGAACTTGTCAGCGGAATCGTCCTCCGGTGGTCGATTAATAATGGAGATGTTTTTGGCGTGTCCACCACGATGACAGTGTCTTCATTGAAGAACGCCGAATGCGCAGAGATAGGTTAATGTGTCTACGCTTGCGTGGGACATGTCAGCACTAGGCGGGAGGGAATCCGCAGTTGTTTTTTTCGCGGTTCTATTTGATGTCTACTTTGCAGTACGGAATAAAACAAACACAGGAAACGCTTCGTTTCCGCTTGTTTGGCTTGAGCGAATCGCTAGCATCGAACTCTTTTTTTGAATTGGATTTTCCCTCGAGGGTTTTGATTTGTGCCCCAAAACTCATTTCGCAAAAATAATTCATTCAGCTTTTGACGTCTAGAATCAGATATTTTCAGTTGCCAAAGTACAAGACGTTCCAAAGGCCGGTGGCACATACAACTTAGTTCAGAGGAGATGGAAGATGGACGTAGTTGTTTTTTGTCTTAAAACTCAGTGTTTCAGTATTCACCCGTCAAATGGCAAACTTTTCTGTGGTACTCTTCCCCTCAAGCGAGCACGAACTTGCTTATTTGTTCAAAAACTTGGGGTCCTCAAGTTAAACTAAAAACAATCCTGCTCGCAAGCGGCGATGCAAAAGAACGTGTAAGCAATACGTGCTTATTACTTATTCGGGACGTACTTTTCAAAACAAAATTTTCCGCTTTTGTGAGTTCTTTAACGAAATTTCCGAAATCAATTTGCACATGACAGAAAAGGTGTCTTGGTTTATTGTTAGATCCGTAATGCGATATTAAACAAATCTGGTTGGAATCTGGCTCCAGCCCTTCGACCTAACTTTGTCATGCACATCCAGAGTTTGCGTTGAGTCGCGCATACCCAATAAGCACCAAAAACGTTCTTTTGCTGCAGTAAATTTTTGCGAATCGTAAAGTCGCTTTATGTCCCTTTTCGTGCATGTAATAAAATCTACAGGCGATCGCAGTTATAAAGGAGAGCTTAGAGGTGGTCTTTCGGGCGAATCTCTCAGTGGGGCAAACTCGAGTGGATGATTTTGTCATTCTTTGTGTCAAACTCTTGTTTTCCCCTAATTTATTAGAGAAACGTGTTAACGAGGCCAGTTAGATTTCGAAGGTTCGGGGAAAGAAGGTCCTTGGCGTCATGCCGAGCTCTCGTTCTTTGCCCTGCTTACGCAGAACTTGTTAGCACCTGCAACTTGATATCCCTCGGGGTCACTTCATTCCAGTGTCGTCGACGTGTGCTCTACGTGCGCTGAAGTCAATTATTCAGCGCGCTCCCGATTTTGGACGATCCTCCCAGCGGCACCTGCAAATGTTGCTCCCAGCACCTCAGCTCGACAAGTTGATTTGGCACTCAGTTAATGTCACGTCGCTTTTCGATGAATACTTGAAGAGCGCTCTGGAAGAAAAAGAAGACAGAGAAAAGGTTAAAGACTAGCTTCTTATTTTGTTTGCGTGATTTCTGAATCGTTTTGACAAATCGACGGAGACCTTGTCTCCTTTCAGCCGCTTCCTTGCTGAGTTCCATTCCGGTAGCAAGGCATGCTCCAGCCTCGTTTGTTTGGATATTTCCCGGCTCCTCGCTGTCCAAGTTAAGTTGCAAATAGATGAGCGTCGAGTGCCTTTTTAGGACTAAAAATAACTTTAGCTTTTACAGATGCGGGTTACGGTAGGCGTAGTAAACAAGTCCAGGAAATCATGTAGAGAAACGGGAAGTGAGTTGCCAGTTGCGTTGTGGCTAATTAGGGATTTGTGGCGTTAATTTGATAAAGGAGCGTTGGTTGTAGCCATCCGGGCGCATTGTGTAAGATTCTGGAAATCGAACACAATTATTGGTTATCGCAACATTTCCGGCGAAAAAGGAGTGACGCGGCGGCGAGTGGCAGGTGGGAAGTGTGGCGTCCGCTTTAAACTTTTGACATTTGGGAGTAAGAAGTTGAGCGGTAAAAACTCGGATGCTAATGAAAGCTGAAAGTGATCTTCAGTTGATTGTTTGACCCTTCATTGACGTCGCTTTGAACGTAGTTTTTGTATTTTTTGCTCTGGAGCAATTATGTCTTCCTACTACTCCTGTCCTGTCAGTGTAAACTCCGAACATCCACAGCGTCCACTGATGCCCAAAATCCCTCAGCGTCAGTCGACCGTCTGCCCTTTCCAGCGTCATTATCAGCACAATGGTGTTATTTAAACTAAATCTAAACGTTCCTCAGGTAATCGCGCAATTAAGACGTGCGAGGCAGAACCATTTGTGGCTGGAAAACTTGAGCGGTACCGTAGTCCCGTTCCATCTACGGTGTCAACTTACCCTAGTTACTTCTCCTCCTTGCGCTACCACCGTTCTTAAGTTGCTGCGTGGCCCATCGCTAATTGCCTCGCAAGTTGGGTATCCTTACAGAATTAGCTGAGCCCAAGCAAGGGAAGCAGGCGCCAGGGGCAAATGTAACGGCCTTGGACCTCGTTTATGAATCGTGCTTTAGTTTTCGGGCTCGAAACACGCCTACAACCTTTAATGCGCTGGTGCACACTCGGCATTGCAGGGAAGCACACTGCACTTGTGTCGATTTTATCCGAGGATTTCGGTGGCCTCTCCCTAACTTCTCCCCTGCTCCCCAGGAGCTGTTTCGTTTCTGAAACATGGTCTCGGTCCACGTTCTCTCGGATTTTGTACTTTTCTTGAATTGTGTAATCAACCTTGAAACGTATTTACAAACAAAAGAATGTTTTCGACTAAACCAAAGGGGGCCTCTTCCCCAGTGGTGGATGATATAGTGACTCCTTCGGGCTTGTTTCTTTCTGTGTTTGTCGGTGGATCCATTTCGCGAAGAACGAAGATGTTGAAAGCCTTCAAATCCACGCAGGTCGAAATTAGATTTATTTATAATTCCGTTCTACAGTGGCGGCCGTATAAATAGGTTCACTAACCCGAAATCTCATTTTGTCTCTAATTCACCAAAATCGTAACCGATTTTAGATTTTTAAAGTCCTATCCGATTTTACAGATCAAACGAAACAATAGGCTATCAACCATAATTTGAAATAGGAAAAGTCGGTCACCAAAAAGTCAAAAGTTCGGTTGCATCGAAAATCGCGGCGCCGTATAAATAGGTTCACCTCAACAAAACGTAACTATTGAGTTGTTTTATAGCCTAAACCGCACGTTAAACGTAAGAAAACAAGTTTATCACGCTTTTCACGCTTTTGTCCTGATCAAAAGCACCCATTTTGACTGAAAATACGGTATGACATTTTGTATGGAAATACCAAAATGTGTCTCAAAACAACCAAAAAAATGTCTCTGTGCAATATGAAAAAGTGATAGGCTTTTACAGCGCATTTGAAAACCCTACAACAAGTTTCAGCTTAAAATTCGAATTCTGTAAAAAGTTATGGACCTCCAAAAGTCCAACAAGGCAAATTACTATGAAAATCTGTGCTTTTCGGTGAATTTTTGTATCCGGATGTCCATAACTTTTTGCAGAATTCGAATTTTGAGTTGAAACTTGCTCTAGGGTTTTAAAATACGCTTTAAAATCTTGTCACCTTTTCACAGTGCGCAGAAAAGTATTATCTGATAAACGCCCAGCGCGACTTACTCTCGCGTTGTTTTTTACTCTCCAGCAAATCATGCGCACAAAAGAAGGATTCAGCGAGCTCAAGTTCTTGGATCTTGGATTATAGCGCGTTTTTCATTGATTGTTGCAACCGAAAGCGCGTTAGAGCGCGTTTTTGAGCATTTAAAGAAGTGGCTACAGCTTTGTACCATTCGTATTTCTTGGAACCAACTGTTTCGGTGGCGTAATGGGAAAGCATGCAGCCTGGTAGTCCAAAGGTCGCGGGTTCGACTCCGCGAGAAAGACGTTTTTTCAAAAGCGCGCTGGTTTGAGCAATGCGAAAAAACGGCGGACATCCGAACACACCAACATACGATTTTATTATGTAGGTGATCATTGCGAAGCACATTTTGGTATTTCCATACAAAATGTCATCCCGTATTTTCAGTCAAAATGGGTGCTTTTGGTCAGGACAAAAGCGTGAAAAGCTTAGAATTACGTGATAAACTTGTTTTCTTACGTTTAACGTGCGGTTTAGGCTATAAAACAACT
>KN167685.1:73823-84704 GCA_000757745.1 Steinernema scapterisci
GTTTCGTTTGATCTGTAGAATCGGATAGGACTTTGAAAATCTAAAATTGGTTACGATTTTGGTGAATTAGAGACAAAATGAGATTTCGGGGTTAGTGAACCTATTTATACGGCCGCCACTGTATCTTTGAGTTTGATCTCGTGCCAAAACGTTGACGAGCTGACAAGCGGTTTTTTCGAGTGAAGTTGAGATTCGAGATAACTTTGGGCGAAAAAACTCCGCATAGGGCAGAGAAAGGATCGCATTGCGTTTGCGAGTGGTATGCAACATTTACGAACGGACGGAAGGGGTGAATTGGTGATTTAGATAAAATTTGTCTTTGTCGGAGTGAAACATCGAGGAGCGAATGTTTCTTTCAGCTCTTCACTCCCATTTTTGGCATTTCAAACGTTTGATCGTCTGATAAAACTCGTTGTCTCCGGGTCGCAAAATGTTTCTCAAGTTTTATTTCTACAGTTCCATTGTCACCCTTTTACAAAGTGTCTGACGTCGGTGCGGAAGGGAGTTGTTTGTGGCCAAATTCCTTTTCCCAAAAGGGTTTTGTGTGGCTACCCCAACCTTTTCTTAATCGAATTCCGTCGAGGAAGTTTCCTAAATTTAGCAACTTTACTTTCCTTTTTTCCATGTCCTAGCTGGGGACTCTGAACGCCTTCCGCGAATTCGTTGCAAAACTTTTGCAGTTTTTTGGTTCGCAAGCTTGGGAAATTCTGTGCTAATTGTAAACGGTGTCTGAGTCGAAATGACTCATTCTCTCGCTTACTGCGGTTCAAAAACATATCCGGACGGAAATCTTTTGCGAACGGAAGTTCCCTTAGCACTTTTGGCATTCGATCTGACCACACCAAATAACCCTTTCCCAGAGTGTTCGCTCAGGGAAGTTTGTGTGCACAAAAATTTAATTTGGCCGCAATGAGTTGGTGAAGTTCTTAAATAAAAAAAAGCGTGCTAAGAACGCTCAGTTATTGGGTTCGGCGAATTAGGCTTCAAATCCGATTTGCGGCTTCAAAAAGGTCACCGCGTGGCATTGACGCGCACGGTAATGGGACTTCGAAAATACTAAAGTGATTGCCACAAAACTAAAATTGTTTGAACACAAGTCGGTTTTTCGGAAGCACCGAAAACCGGCGTGATTCCTTGCAGACTGTCGTTAAACGTGTGGGGATTAAGCAAAGTTTCTAGGCGCTAGAATTGTCCTTTTGAGTTAGCCACTGTTTTCACAAATGAGACGCCGTCGTAAGAACTTCGGAAAGAAGGCTCTAGTTGACTCAATTAGAGGACAATGAGAATGAGTTATATGCATAAGTGCGTCAGGGAAAGCGAAAGAAGCACAAATTCAAAACGCTGTTACGTGTGATATTTTCCGAACATTCTTGTTTTGATAGTCATTTATTAGGAAAGCCTCATCGCGCCTTGTGACGTTTTGCCTGTCGTTTTAAATGTTCCTAGCACCGGAAGCAACATTTATCAACGTGACATTCCTATCCTCTTTTGTTTTTAAAAAACGTCTCAGTATTTGGTTTTCCTATCCATCACGCACCGCCTTACTTCGTACCTGCTCTCGTGATCTCACCGTAAGCTTCAAGAGGCCATGCTCCGATTTCGCGACGCGAAATCGTGGTAAATTCTTAATTCATTATGCAAGAGGCGGTTCGCGCGTTTACGTAACAAATTTTCCCAGACCGAACTTTTTTGCCGGTTTCAGGAAGGAACCTCAGCGAGAGTATTGTCGTATTGACGTACGCCCGCAAAACGTCCACGTAGCCTCCTGTTTACTATGCGTATTTCTCAGCTGGATTCAGGCGACCGTGTCATTATGCTCGTCTCTCCGATGTACCTAGCGCGTTGATTAGTTGTCTTCATTGTTCCCGAGGTAGCCTCTCGCCTCCGTTTCAGGGTTATGGTAATAGAGATGAGCCGGCAACCAGATGCATTCAGCGAAAATACCGTATCCGTATGGCTGACGGTATCACAATTTCTGTACTGGTTCGTGCTGGTCATCGGTTTTATTACTTTGCCGCTTCTATTTCGCTCGTTGGTCAGCATTTTGAAATACAGCAGCAACCAGTATTTTCCCTTCTTGGCTGCTATCATCATAGGTGACTTCCTGATGCTCTTCACTATTTCAACGACGCTCGTTTTGGAACGCTTTGCCATCGACATTCAAGGTACTCTTTGAAAGACAACAGAATGCCACATCCGTGCAGGCGTTTCAGGTGATGTTATGTGCAAACTGACCGCGTTCACGACAAACGCCTCCGCTTGCTTCGTACACTGGGTCTGGGTAGGGATGTTCGTGCAGCGCTTCACCTACATCTTTTATCCGCTTCGCTCTCGGCGCAGTGTAGTCGCCACTCGGAAGTCGATCGGATCCTGGATGTGGTGTCTGATGGACGACAGCTCGAAGCTTATTGCAATCACCGCTATCTGGGCTATTGTCACGCAGTCGTGGACACCGCTTCTGATAGCCGAGAACCGTGTGAGCACGAACACTCAGGACGGAGTTTTCTGTGGTCCGGACACAACCATCGTCGAGTAGGAATCAATACTCTGTTCCTTTCACGTAAACCTTTTCAGCCCTACTATCTTCAAAGTGATCGTGCTGATCGAATCAGCTTTCACTTATGCGATCCCCTTCTTTATCACTCTCTTCAGCGACATCGCAGTTCTATTCTGGCGGAACTCGGTCTGCATCAACCCTCCACAGTTTACACTGATTACCCTGGAAAGTCTGGGAACTTCTCGCTCACTGATGGGTCCGAATACTGACGGGACGGCGCCGCTGGCCGAGAGCCAGTATCTCAAGATCCAGTCCGACCGCAGTATCCAGGTGATCCACAGAATTCTCAAACGCAGTACGCCAGGACTTTTTGTAGAAGTATCAGTCACGCCGCCACCGCGCCATCTGCCGCTGTCTGCTTATGACCTCGATCAACCTTCTCCTGAACCTTCCAACCTTCGTTCTTCAGATTCTAGACGAGTTCCTGGTTCTCCGTCTTTCCGTGGAAAACTCAGTGTTCTACATCTACGCAGACGCCATATCCTACGTTCTTTACCTTCTCCAGTTTCCTCTTGTCAGCGTTTACATCCACTATCTCCGCTACGACATGGAAGTTTACAAGTGAGGAGCAGTCTTTCGAGCGTCCATTAAGTCATAAAATGTTCAGGCGTGATTCAAAAACATATCGCTCGGACGAGCAGACCGCTCTAAACAGTCACAAGCGCAACGGCACCCCTCCGTCAGCCGAGGCCAATTCCAGCGTGACCGAATCTCGTCGTCTCTGAAATCTTGTAACGACGACGCTCATCCGTGCCGGTACTGGACCCTATTACGCATATCCCATAAATGATCTCACGTGTTTTATTTTCGAAACCGCATCCTTCTGGTCACATATCCGATATCTCCCTGTTTATCGTTCCTACCGTATTTAATGATAAATAATATGAACATTACATACATTATGCTTTACGTAAACATCTTCAGAAAACCGATGGTCACTTGGACTGCACCAGAGCTTATAAGGCACTCAGCAGGAGGAAACGAGGAAAGAATTACAATAGAGGAAAGCTGAACTACTGTATCAAACCACACCGCCTTTTCACATAAATACAACAATAAAAACGCAGAATATACAAACTATCACAGATGAATTCAAACCTTGTCTTAGAGACTGATAAGCAGACAGACACGATCTGTCCAGCGTGGTCTCAGTGTCTTGCAGAGGTGGGCTGCTCTTGTTGCTGCAAGTGATTTTTGGCTCCGTGGTAGACGGACATCAGGCTGAACGCAAACGCCGTCACCTCTCGAATGTCCCTGTCCCCCCAGTTTTGAGTGGGAAGATTTTGCAGTAAAAGCATGATGCCCTAAAGAGACGATCGGGTGATCAACAGAACATTGTGAGAATTCGCTCACCTGAAAATCCTTTTCGTCGCGAAGCTTTTGACTGAAATGACGTAAGAACGCAGCGCATACGTAAACATGAAATTGAGAAAATCCATTGCGTTCGCTCTGAAACCATACATGATTGGACGATGACAATGCGAGGATGCCGCAATTACCAAGTACGTGTCCCAAAGACGAATCGTTGCCCGGAGAGGGATCTCTCTCATAAGGACGTTATTCATCCAACGAAACGTGAACTGCAAGTATTCGACGTGGTTGGACTCAAGATGTTTGTGAAGTTCCGCTGAAAAATTAGCCGTGAGATACATACAGGTAGATTAACTTCGGAAAAACAAGCACAAGCAAGACCATTGCCTCACTGAGGATAACAGAAACGAAACACTTACGGTCCACTTTGCACATGATTTGCTTCAACTGCAACACTTTCAGTTGGATTCCAGGTTGTGCAAACGTGTAGTTGTCTTGGATGGTGTCGAGCAGGGCCGAGAAGCACCAGAAGCTGTCCGCTTCGATAATCTCAAGTTGCTCCAAAGGCAACTGGGCGACATCAAACGTTCCAACGTCAATATCTACAAAGGTCTGCGTTGTATTTTCCTACATCAGAACTCACATACCGTCTTGGATAAACTCCGAAACAAACACAACGAAGAATGGAGTCACAAGATCATTTATGCCTTGTACATAACCGCTTGCAGGGTGTCTGATCGCCCAAATGAACAAGATACGTTCGAAAATCTAAAAGCAAAACGATTTCATATGCTTATTTGAAACTCAAGGGTTACCTCTTGAACTAGTTTCTGTTGAAAAAGAGGTATCAGCGGACACATTCGAGGAATATCAATGTGAATCTGAAACACCCTTTCAGCTACATGTGATATTTGCAATCCTCGCTAACCTGACGGAAGGTGTCCTGATACTGATCTTCGAAGCGGGTATGGAAATATTGTTCAACACAGTTCCAATATTCCTCTCGCTTGCGGTTCAGTGTGACTTCCCGTCTTTCCATATTCGTTGGCAAATAACCCTAAAACGGAAGCGTCACAAGACGAACAAATTGAAAAGAACCAGTACCGATAAAATTCGCCAGGCCTGCGGTCTGAACTTGGCAGGGATACCCATCCAGCACGTCTTCCGCAGCTCATCGAGGTCCACATTCATGCACTGCGGCGACGATGGTTGATCGTCAGACTTCTGAAGTGGTGTGGGGGACGAACGCAATCCAAGCATAGTCCTCATGCGGTTGAAACGTGCAATTTCAGAGTCACCTGAATGAAAATGAGTACGCAAAAGCTGTGCAAAAATAGAAGAAACACTTGAAATTCAAATTCATTCTACATACCTTGATTGGACCGTGGTGGCGGTGAACTCGTTGATTTCGGCACTGGCAGCTTGTTAAAGTGCGAAGAATTCTGCGAACTGCTGCCCTTGTCCAGTCTTGGGTAAATGCCTAGACCGTTCACATTAGGACTCGAAGCGGTTGTTGTCCCCGGAATCGGCTCTGAAAGAAGAAACTCTATTTACATTGCTTAACGCTGGGCATGCGTTACCTTTCTGAGTAGCTAACCGTTGCATCGCGTCTACCTTGCTGTTCTTCGATGGCGTCGGGTTGCAGTTCGGCATAACGCTATTCTGGGACATCGCAGCAGCGTGTCGCTCGAGAACCTTAGCTGCACTTGTAGAGGCCAACTTGTTGTCGACGGAGACTTTGGCATCCCAGACGTCGGACACGCTAAAATGATTCGACTTAGCACTGAAGGCCAGATGGAGTTCGTTACCTGCTCGCGTACTTCTCGAACATCTGGCCTGCTTTGCCCCGGATTCCACCGCTGCTGGTAAGGCTGCCTTCGCTGAACACACTGCCATCTTTCAACGTGTATTCCTTCTGAAGCGGTGGGTACTGGGCGCCATAGATTGGCTTCACACTGAAACAGAATTTTTACACACAGGGACGGACAAAAGGTGATATCTGAAAAGTGGAGTTAGCCAAATGGAGAAAGATTACGGACCTTCCAGGAACTGCCCGGTGCTGGCCCCAACTCGCACTCGTCTGCTCACTCTGCTTGCTCATCGCCGACAGAGTTTCCAAAAACACTCAAAAGACGGTCGTGAGCGGACAAAAAGCAGCCAGAGACTCTCGGAATCTCGTCTACGAGAAGAAGACAATGAACATTCCCGACGGATGGAGCGACCGTTTGCAAATCTGTCACAGAGCGTGCGAACAGATGATGGCGAAGGAGATTAGTTAGGAGAAGATCGGAGACAGCGACCCGGGACTTGGATCTCAGCCAGTGAATCGAAGCCAACTCCACGCAGTCCCCGGGCTCTTGCAGTGCAATGCGGATGCGGCAGTAAACATCGCACGTTCTTCCGAGCAGCCTCGCTTTGTTGGATCAAACAAATGTTTGGCTACGCGCGATCGCGGCGCGGCGACTTCGCACGGAAACGGAAGGAAACCGGCCAGGTCTTTGGACTCTATCGTTTATTGCGCAGAACTCGGGGAAACTTCTAAACTGTCCTATGGAATCAGCTTTCCGCTATTGAACATTTGAAAATGATACAAATCACAGATTCCATCAACAATAAACACGGGATTTGGTGTTCACGTCTAATGTAGTATCTTCATTCAAAAATTCAGTTCGTGAGAAAAGGATTCCGCTTATGACGGGCTTCTCGTTTCGCCGTATGTAAAGACGACATTGACACTAAAAACCAAGTTTTACGAATTTGTAAAAGTTAGTAATGAGGTCACAAAAGAAATTCATAGGCCAGAATCAAAAGAGGCGTAAACATTCAGCTGTTTTGTTCAGCTACAGTCGGTTACAGTATCCGCGCATAAGGGTACGTTTAACGATAGCATAGCGAATCCAATGAAAAGCAAACGGATAAAAGGTTGAATGAAATGAGGTGAAGTCTTACTCGTTGTTGTTGAGATCTTCAATCGCCTCCGAAATCTCGTGCTGCTGCTTCATTTGATCCAAATTTGGGAAGCAAAGGTTTGTACACATCAGCACACTCATGGCAGCACAGGAGAAGGCGTCCTCTTCGGTTTCCTCAAGCAAGAAAGTCTGAAATCAAAAACAATTTTGTAAAAATTGAAAAAGAAGCTGTAAGCGATAAGTAAATGGCGATTTTCAGATGGACAGTACACAAAAGGTTTCACTGGTCGGTGCGCACGACAGCTGAAAGTGGTGCGCCCAGCTGGTCAAACCCTCATTCGCTCTGGCTGGCGCGGCTACACGAAGAATCCGGCGGCGTCGGCGATGGTCGAGGCTGGTACGTGCACGAATCTTTTTTCCTTCGTCACGGCGATCTGTTGAAGCGCGACTTTTTTCTCTTTCCTCAATCGAGTCGCCTTTGTTGACCAACTCAGTCTACCTGCTCATTCGAACCGGGAAAAGAAGGGGATGTTGGTTGCTCCGGAGCGCACCAGGACGATCTAAACAAGAGTGGACTAGAGGACTATGCACAGATCCTCAGTGTTTCGGCCAATCCGAAGGTGTCGCGGTCAACATGGTCTCGATTAAGACGCCGACGGCCGTCGATCGTGCGGCACGACGAGTCACGGAATTAAACGAAATTTGCTCAACAAACAACGCAACAACGTTAGTTTATTCCCATCTGAGAAGTGTTCCGTCGTATCCTCTTGCGCTCACAAGTCGGGTGTTTGTTTGCATGATAGTAGCGAAGCAAAAAAGCGAAAAAAAGAGTTAAAGACAAAAGGGATGAGCTTATCAAAATTAAGTATGACTTATGAAGCGAAGAAGTGAAAACCTATCGCCCGCTTTCAGTGAGTTTGTTTCCAAGGAAAAGCGACGACTGAACAGTCTTCTCTACCAACTTCAAATACGAAGAAAGAACTTTACCATTTGAAACCAATTTCTAAGCCATCAAAGGCAAATATTCAACCACAACAAGTTGCGGGACGTTTTATTGCAAACGATACCAACCACGTCTTCAAAACCTCCGGATGTGACAAACGTGTTGGCGGACAAAACAAAAAAACTTTATTGTTTCGTATCATTTCCAGCAAAGAATCCACAAAAAGAAGTCAGTGGAAGATAAGCATGTTAATAAGCATATGTGTGCATCACAAAAAGTTCCAAACAAGATTCGAGCAAATAGCAATCCTTCACTTCTGGAAGAAGAACAAGCGTCTGTTGTACTGAGGCTGGTACGAGCCGCTCTCTTGGGTCCACCATGGCGAGAATCCCAGAATCGGCTGTCTCAGCATGCTGTTCAAGGAACTGCTCTTGCGCTGCCGCTCAATATCCCTTGATCGCTTGCCTCTCAGTCCTGCATTTACGTTGACATTAGCGCACTAGACGGTCAATTATCAGGCATACCGTTATACAAACTATACAGGAATCTTTTTGTCGGACTTTCGTAGGCACCGATAGAAAGTCCAGCTGTTTGTTTGACGAGAATAGCTCCCAGGAGCACAGAAACAAGGAAAACGCTCAGCTTCCGCATTTGACTCTAAATGAAAAGTTCAATGATTTGCAAGAGAACGCGCAGCTGCAAATGAATTCTTCTGTCGTGTCTAAGAGGAAGACTGACGAGAAAACATACCGCGAAGACTTGATAGAGCTTCAAATTTTAGAAACCCTAAGAAAATTTTTTGTCAGGCGTCAAAATTAGTTTCGGCGAACTGAGTCGAAAACTCCGAAATCGCGTCGAGTCACAGGACGTCATCTGCGATTGTCTTTATGACATAAGATGCCGACAACGCACGTACCTAACGCCCATATTGCGTCAGGTGCTATCATTATTGAAAGCCCGGAGTCATAACAAAAGCTAGAAATCTTTGAATAGCCGTTTATGCGGAGAACAACGCACCGCGGATGCTGCAGAGAACACGTATGCGTCTCCGATTCAAAACCTCCTTTCAAAACAACGAGAACTCAAGAGTCAAAAATAGAAACAACTCGGATGCTCGAGCTTCATTTTTGTTGTTTTCTCGATCTCACGGGTCGCATTTTCGAAAAGTCGAACAGAGTTCTGTCGAAGGATGTGGGGATGGAAAAGGTTGGGTTTGCTGGAAATGGGGTTTTGGATGCACTTTGAGGGAGCATTCTGCACATGAAGGTTAGTAAACGAGTAAATTGAGATCTGTAGGGTTTGAAAATGACTGCCAGCAGAGAAGATATGATCGTACGAAGGAACCGTAACTTCTGTTGAAAACATAGTTATCACCGCCAGCAGCTTGTTCGTGCACTTGTTATTAAGCATAGGTCGCCAAAATCCAGCTGAACTCTCTTGTTTAGTCTGCATAAATATTTGGACGGACCCAGCGGCACAAACTGTTTGTTTAGGGTCTACTTCAATTTTTGATTTCCGCTGTCCGCAAATATTTTTGCAGGGAAAACATTTGAACCTGAAAAGATGTGATTCAGTTTGTCAGGAACTCTGACTTTTCTCCAGTAACGATTGTCAGATCCCATATTTTGTGGATTCAGCTAGCACAATCATCCGTTTTAATTGAATCACATGCATTTGTTAGAAATTATCACAGGCTCATTCGGTCCCCCACTAATCTAATATTTGTTTTTTTTTATTACTACACAACGGCTGTTTACGGAGGGTATTTATTTGCGGGTCTGCGACTGCTTGCGTTCGGGTTACGTTGTAAACATTGCTGAATTGATGGTGATCGTGGTCGCGTGGACGAAGATAAACCCCTTTTTTCTTTGCATTTATATATATCCAGAACGGTATTCTCGTTTCGATAAAGGGGAATTGTTCTGAAATGTCGTGAGATGCTTGGACTCGACGCCGTGAACTATTTTGCTATTGGTAAAATATCGTTGTTGGAAAATGGAGAATGTGCGAGGAGCCGATTTGATTGTTTTCCAATTTGAGGACGTGTGAGCATGGCCGATGTTGTTTCATTCAAGTCTTTCCAACCAAGTCAGCATTTTCCTGGTCATATCATAAACACGGCGAATCTCTCTGCTTACCGCTTTCCTGCCCTTTGTCTTATTGAAGCTAACAACAATACCTTAAAAGGCGGATTAACCGTTTTGGGATAGCTGTGGGCAAGAATCTGTCAGCAACCAACCCGTGAGCGCTTCCTGAATGATCCGCGTTTATTGACATCCTCTTTTTGTCATCCAAGAAATTTCTCCTTCCTGACTATGATGCCGGTCAAAGAAGTGCGAACGTTCGTCGACAAGTTCGCGATGTTTGCCGTGCTTATGAAAGCCGAGGAATGTAGTTCCAAAAATTTCTTGCTCCGTTTGGCTAAACTGTTCTTAAGTTTTTCTTGTGTTAACCCAGGCCGTTTTGTCGGTCCATAGAAGATCCAATGGAAATGAAAATGAACATTTTTATCAAATCCGGAACGTGCGTTGGCTGATTCAAAACGCCTCGCTCGTTTAAGCCATAGACATTTAGAGGGTCGAAATCCCAATCCGAGGCCTCTCTATTTTTGATGCAAGCCTAACGGAAAGCGACTTCGCGGCGTCTTATATGTAAGCGAACCCTAAGCGTATTTGCATTAGCGGATTTTACTTATATTAGACCCCACTCCAATTTCGGTCCGAAATAGGAAAAATATGTAGGAAGTGGCGAAATCCAAGAAACCAAATGTCAACGACCACGATTTCCAATTTCTCAGAATTGTCTGGGCTTATTTGAAACCCTTAAGCGGCCTGCTAAAAGACTTTGTAAATGATAAACACGAAGTCGGCTTGCGGCCTAAAAAGAAAAGAGGAGTAGGCAGTTCCTTGAGTGCAGTTTTGGACAAATAATCGATTTTTAGGGTGATTTATTCCGCTTGCGCATATCCTATTCACTCAGTCATTACAGTTTTCGCTAGGATTATGTTCCAAGCGGGAGCCACAAATATCCACAATTTCGCCGATCGTTTATCATAACTGAATGTTGGCCATTTCCAGTTTGCCATTCACAGTGATTAATGACTCAGTCTCAATCTAAGACCCATTTCGACTTTTTGTTTACGAGCCGATATATTACAGCTC
>KN167685.1:84714-100836 GCA_000757745.1 Steinernema scapterisci
CAGCTTGGCCGTCGGCTCCAAATGTCGACTTGAGTGGTTGTTGCTGGTGTCGGTGGCGGTGACCGAGACG
This sequence comes from Steinernema scapterisci, assembly GCA_000757745.1. Taxonomy (NCBI): domain Eukaryota; kingdom Metazoa; phylum Nematoda; class Chromadorea; order Rhabditida; family Steinernematidae; genus Steinernema; species Steinernema scapterisci. Next base: position 84,785 of record KN167685.1, read on the forward strand.
AACGGAGCAGCCAACATCCCACAAACACTGAATCTGGACAACCCCCTTCGGGTTCTGTCGGTCGCCGTCAGTGACCTTTGGCGCATATGCACAATTTCAGACAATCAACTCATTTGTCTAATGCCACTTTGACGGGGAGAATCGGTCTTGCGTGTTTGAAGAGATTAGCACCACTCAAAGAATTTGCAAAAGCCAATTTGAAGTCCCTAAATCTGGTTTAGTCTAGATTTACGTCGGTTTGGTGCGTCCGCTGTCGGCCGCCCGGATTAGCACCTCTTTTCAGTTTTGGGACTCTTCCCCGCAAAAAAGCGCCATTGACACGGTCTTTGCGGCACTTTTATGGCTCACAACTTCCGTTGATCGCTCGCAGCTGGCGATGAGGGCGAAGAAATGGTTGGCGGCGGCGCCGCGCGCGGGCGACCCAGACCGTTTGCGGCGCCATTAGAGCTGAACTAGGATATAAATCACAGCGGCTGCCTTTTTCTCCGTTCCGACCGGGAAACTCTTGTGTAATTTTTCACGCATCATATCAATTGTTGATTAATGGCGCGAGCCGGGCGAAGAATAAAGAAGAACAAAGTGATCGCAGCGACCTACAGAAGCCGCAAACAGCGGCGGCGGCAGCGCGGCAGACGCTTAGCAGATGTAGGTCCAGGAGCGGAAGACGGTCCAGGAGCGGAAGACGGTCCCCGGCACAATCCTTGCAGACAGGCGGTAGGCGGAAAATGTCAAGTCTTCCGGAAGAGAAATTGAGAGGAATATATCTGAGAAATATCTGAGAAATTGAGAGGAATATATTCAAGATGATGGATGAGCGCTTGTATATGCGCAGTTGCTCAACAGCAACAAACTATTATTAATTGGTTGGTGTCAGAAATGACGAACGATTTCGGCCACAACAGGACTCTTTCGTGCGGCGGCACTCTGTCTTTCCGCTCCAAACTGCTTCGCCAACAACCCATGTACTAACATATTTATAAAGAATCAGAAGACAAGTGTCTTGGGTGGTTGGTTGGCTGATTGCGTTAGGAGACCAGCAGACTGCGGTTTCCCTTCTCTTCTGCCAGCAAACTTTCCGGTCGAAGGTGCGCGAGAAGCTCCAGAAGAGTGATTGTTGCGAACTGTTGTTTGTCTAACGGGGACAGCAAAAAAAAAGAAAAGGAAGTTCCGCGCAGGGAAGAAAGTGCAATCTCGCCGAATACAAATTATTCATTATCGACAAAGCGAATCGGTCTTTCGCTCCGCTCGTTAGGTCCTTTCGTGGGTCGCTCGGTCTCTCGGTCGGTCGCCGGTGTTCGCACACACATCACCTTCTCACTCATCAATCTCACAGTTTTTTGTCCGATTCGGTGTGGCGCACTCCAGATGCCGCCTATCAATTTATCAGCGATATGTTATTTTTTGCATCGCGTGCACCTTCAACCCTCCAGGTGTTGGCCGGCGAGAAGAAACACGTTTCGGCGCATGACGGGCGCGCGGCCAACTCACGAAGAACACGACCACGGCGGCAAGATCAAACGCGTTCCGACTGATCGACTTTGACAAGTGATTGATTCAGCTATTGATTGATTGATTAGTGTCAAATCAGATTAGAGCCACCATAAATTTGACGTTAACCAAATCGCACATGCTTTGCTTTGTCTCCCCGAACACCGCGTTCTACGGTTCTTTCCTGTTCGCCCGTTCTTTCGGCTACGGTAGAAGGAGATCTCACGCTCTCCTCCCCGTTCACCCACTCTCCCCGTTCTGTTTGCGTCGACGTCTTCCGTTTGCTGCGGCTAATTAGTGATTAACTGTCATCAAGATTCGCCATACTTGCTCAACCCACATAATTCAATTACACTTTTGCTTCTTTTCTCAAACGCCGCGATCCGTTGCTCTCCTCAAACGCTTTTTAATAGCAGCGGACCCGCAAACTATCAGACTAACTGGCAACAATTTGCCCCGAATCAGGGTCAGTCAAGTCGGCGCCGAGCTTCAAGAGAGGGAAGGAGTGTGAGTTCATTGTCGAGTTGTCGAGGCAATGTGGGGGAACTCCTCGGGTTAAGTAGCTGCCAGGCACTCTAGAAGACGCCGACATCCTCTTGTAACTGTTTTCGGAGGTGCGCAGGGATTCGGCCGACAACAGCACTCCTCCTCCGATAAGACGCGTCCAGCAGTCGTAAACGCCAAATAGCAACATAAAACGAAGATTTACGATGGCACGGATAAAAGCCGTCCGACGAAGATACAATTTCCTACTCAAATACCTATCACGGGTGCTGTTTACGACCTCCCGCGACGTCCAACTGATAGCAGCACATTCACCTGATTTATTTGGGCCACGGAAACAGTAGCGCCGCTGCGCGCGCGGAAAGCTGTAAAAAGCGGCTCTATAAACCGCTCTGAGTGAGAAAAAGAGATAATAATCCGGTCGAACATACTGCCTTTTATGTGTCCGGCGGCCTTCATCTATCTTCGCCACATCCACTCCGGCCTCACCCTTCCCCCTGAGAACGTCCCATGAGTGGCTCTGAGGCCTCCCTTGTAAGACAATACTGTCCACAGTGGCGCACTCTGCGGGATAATCCCATTATCACAACGTGCTTAAGCCGCTTTGGCGACAACGTTAATTAGTTGTTTGGCGCGCTCCTTGTGTTTGACCTCGGATGGGCTAATCTTCTCCGCTTCGCTCGAGTGGTGTGAGTGCAATTACCGACTTAGTTCGATCCATGGCGACCTCCTGTCGCGCCTCATGTCTCCTTTTCAAACACATTCGAAGGCGCACTTAGGGATATACAGTCAAGCGACCTTTCGTCTTGTTTTCCGCGTAATCACGCATCCTCACACGCCCTAATGGCCAATATCGAGGAAACCTCCGAGTGGCTAAGGAGCGCAGGCAGCTCTTTTGGCAGTGATTTGCAATTATAGCATCATAATGATTTGTATAGAGTCGTAAAACCGATTTTTTGCTAATCGAATAAATAATGCGCCCTCGCTCTCCGGGCTTTTAGGCGCTCGTTCAGTTTCCATTTCTCATCGTCTTTTATTAGGTAATAATTCTGAATAGTTTTCGGAGGCAAAAGACGATTGTTGGTGGCGTGTCGTCAACGGGACTTCTTCAGCGTCTTCTTCTTCCTCCTCGTCGTTTTCCTCCTGCTTTCTCCGAGTCGTTTAGCGCCAGACGTTGGAACGCCGCACCTGACCGATCCGTTTCTCCTTGTTTTCGCGCACTGTAGCATAAGGCAAAAGTCGCCGGCGGCCGGATCAGACAGCCGATGTCCTCGCGTGCACTGTCGATCACTCAGCCTCAGTCGGTCAGTGACTATCCTGCGTGGGTGTGATTTTACTAGCTGTCGGGATATCATCAATCCTTCTTCTTCATGTGCGATGAGATGATGGAACGGTGCGCCGCGCGTCTCTCATCGATCACTCTCGCATTGGACAACAACAAAAAGTGATAATTGTCTCTCTTTCGCTCAACCTCTCTTCGGCTTCGACGCCTCTCCTTGCGAGGAGAGCGGAAGGATTTGCGAGACCTCTTTACCCCTTATCTGCTCTGTCATCGGCGCCATTAAATATACACTGCGCGGCTTTTCTTACTGTCTGTCCGCCAAAGCCCGCCCTAGCCCAGGACAGATCAGATCATCCACTCATCATCGCCGCTCTCACCTTGGTGCGTAAATCATAATTTATACGATCAGAAGAAGACGGAGATCTTCACAAAGAATAATAACAGGCGCGGTCGAGAAGTGGCAAAGATGGGAAATCGCCGGTGAGAAGCCGACTGCTGTTCTCATGGAAAACATGGCACGGAATCGTCAGTTATGCTCAACTCACTGTTTACCACTTGGAATTTGCTCGCACATATCGTTTGCCACTTCCGTGACTACGCCCTCGGCTCCACTCAAGAACTTTTCCGCTTTTCGTCTTTCAATCTGTTTCTGAGTTGACATGCCAGCTAACTGCTCTAAAGACAGTCAAAGTCGAACTCGTCCTCCCGGCGGCACGATCAAAGCCCTGAATCTTCTACCTCACACTCAGCGTGAGAACACGGCAGAGATTGATGAACGTCAAAGCGCAGTCGGAGTATAAGCCTATTAAGTAGAAGACAAATTGGGAGATTAGCTTGCGCGAGGGCACTTTCGCACAGCGGTTGAGATGGCTCATTTTGGCAATAGCCTTCACTTATTCTTCTGTTTCCTTGGCCTTCCTTTATCTCCTAGCAGCTTTCTCCCCTTCTGTCGTATGTCCATGCACGTGCCCCTCTTAGTCTTGTTTGAGCACAATTACGGTTGCGCAACGACAACCAGGCGCTTCGCAGCGCTCGGAACCCTCCGACCGATTCGGAAGCGGTTGGAGTCACAGTCGAATAAATCACTCACATTACTTGACCACCCACTCAACGGGCCATAAATTTAAACGTGAAACCTGAAGAAAGGTGATTTATGTGCGATCGGGCGACCGCAAACTATTCCATACAAAATTCTGCATCCTTCCTGATTAATGATCGTTTTATAGCTGTTCCGCGCCTTCCGGGAATCTCTCGATGTTGTTTTGTTTGTTCGCCAAAAGGGAGATGCTCAGATTCTATTCAACACCCATTCACAGGAGCCTAAGATTTCCAGTTACTAGAACAAATCGTTTCTTTTCGCACACTGAGCAAACATTTTCTAAGTGTGAACTTGAAGAGCAGATAAGATTCAAGCACTACATCGACGACCGAGAACGACGTTGATTGTTCTGTTTGGCACCTGTAAATGTGCTGACTGGATTTGGCAGTCCCACTGCGGATCTCGCGCAGAGTTCATCTCCAATGTAAACCTTTTCTATTTGGCGTTTGTGGACTCTTTGGCTGTCTGCTGGGAATCGCGTACGGTCGGGGCGGCGAGACAGCGACGATTCAGAATGTTGTCGTTAGATTGCGATCTGCATCGTTGATCTGATTATAATGTTTTATGATTGATCACTATCAACTTAGATTATTGTCAAAATCTGCTTCTTGCCGTCTTCAGCTTTGTTCACACTTTGCGGCGAGCGGCGCTCTGCGACGCCGCCGCTCCAGGTGGAGCTGGCGGCTCCTGAAGCACGCGCGGGCCTCGGTGCTCCACGCCCAGGAACGCCGGAAGCGAGGACCACCGCGAGGATTTCGACGCGGCGGGGACGAACGGCAAACTGGCCCTCCTCCCTCTTCAATCTGATTGACCGGCAATTGGCGGCCGTGAAGTGAGAAGGATGTTTTGGAGGCGTCAGATGTGTAGTGAAAGCATTTGTCAATATTTGCTACTACTTGTTGCTTTGAGGTGTTGTACCCGCGGTGCGCCGCCCCTGACCGACCAATTAACAGTACTCTCACCGCGGCCGCGGGCTGACGATTGGAGCTTGCGGGGTGCCTTCGAGTGATCAAGCCACGCCTCCCCGGGCGGCGGCATCTTTTCATCTCGCGACGCCCGGAGCGCCGCCTCCTTGAATTGCAGATCATCATCAACACCGCACTGCTGCTGCTGGATGCTACTCCGCGAGTACGCGCAACCGATCTTGTTCTCGCCTCTTTTGTTCTTTCGGTTCAGACGCGCTTCCTCACCCTCTTATCGCCATCTGCTAGCTTGCTGGCGTCTCGTATTTGCATGTTACAACAACATTTGTGTTCGGTCGTTCGTTCGTTGACTCACCCCGGCGAGCGATTAACTGTACACGCGATTAGCCGCTGATCTCCTCCCCAGTTTACAGATCGTCTTTTCCGTGATTCAATCGTTTCTCGTCTTGTTTGTTTTTCTCCGCTGACCCGATTTCTCCCTCTACGGCTCATTCTCAAAATTTGATTTCCATTTCAGGAATCCTCCTTCTTCCCAACTCTTCTTCTTCTCCTCTATCCGCGGGATTTGTTGCAAATTGGTTCCGAATCCGCGTCCGTCCTCCGCTAGCACTCCGTGTCATGGTTTCCACTCTGAGTAGTAACCAACAGTACCTCTCCTCCGAATTCCCATCGAAGAACCCGGTTAGTCATTATGAAGTTGATTAGCTAGTTAGTTGGTTCGGGCGTTTGTGGCTTCTTCTTCCTCCTCGTCTTTTCCTTCTTTCTACTACCTTCTTGTCTACCGTGCCCCATTTGTCATTCGCTTGTCTCCGTTCGCCTCTTCCCTTGAGCCAACTATCCGCTGCTCGCTCGATTCCCCTCCCATCATCTGATAGCGCGACGTCGTTCATCAATCTTACCTGATCATCGTCCTAATATTTCAAACGACAGTTTGCGCGCTGATTGATGGAGCTTTGTTTTTGCCAACCCGTGGACTCTTTTTCATCCACCCGCCCTCTCCCATTCTGCGTCGTATATTTGATTTATGGTCCTTTTTCCAACAGCCAAGCACAACTCATTAATCTTTCGCACAACTAACTGTCATATATTATTCCTCTCTCTTTAAGCGTCGTCTTCAGCGATGTAAACAGTCGTTCCACAAATCTCATCATCGGGCTCTTCTGTGCACAGCTCTCTTACTGTTTGGTATCAATTTCAGATGGACAATAGCAAGAGTCCCCTAGCGATGTTGGCGAAAACGTGCGAGACTATCGGGTTACCCGATCCGCCGGCCAAAAAACTCTCCTCCCCAAAGTCGAAAGACTGTTCCCCGGCCAGTTCGAACGCTTCCGGCGACAAGAAGGACGATATGTCGCCAAACTCGATTAAAGCCAAGAAGGACCTCGACAGCAAGAGCCCCCGTAGCGTCTCCGTCAACGAGAAGAAGGTTGGTTTTGGTGTTTTCTTTAGATTAGTTTGTTTATAATCCCGATTACAGTTATTCGGAAGCGAGCCAAGCACCTCGATGTGCACACAGTTCGGACCTGCTGCCTTTCCAATGATGTCGCGCTGTTTCCCCGGAATGGGCGCCTTCCCCGGGGCCGCTCCCTTCGGAATGCCTTTTGCCTACCCGCCGACAAGCCCTTACGCGATGCCTCCAACGATGCCCTTTCCCGGAGCTCCAGGTGTGATGCCGCCAATGCACGGACACCACAACGGCCGGCCGTGTGTGACACCTGGGTGCAACTCGTGCACTCCGGTGCTTCCAAACAGCACCGAAATGATGATGATGCCGAACCTCGCGCAATCTTTTTTTGCGGCTTACTCCAATCCTCTTATTGCCGCCGGCATGACCGGTCCTACCTCCGTCCCAACCAGGTAAAAAAGCTGTCTTATTTCGTCTTTTAAACCATTTTTGGAAGTTTCTGCTATTTTTAAACAGGTTCTCATCATCAACTCATTCTTCTGTTTTCAGTATGGCTTCCCAATTGGCCGCGTACCAGTCGATGATGGCCGCCGCCTGTGGTCAAAACAAGAACATCTGCAGTTTTCCGGATCCCAACGGCCAGAATGGTCACTGCGGCAAAAGCTTCGCTACGTCCGACGAGCTCACGGCTCACATGAAGTCGCACATGATTACCACTAACGCGCCTTCTTCAGTCCCGGCGTCCTCCTCGGCAACGACCACCCCGGTTCATACCGTCACAAACTCCTCGATATCTGCGATTGCCCGGTCAGAAACTCCCAAGAAGTCCCGAGCAAGTCCGAAGGCGCCCAACATGATGTACGGAGCCAACAACGCGGCCGCGATGAGGTTTCATCCTTACATGAAGAACCCTGCGGCGGCTGCAGCGGCGCAGATGATGGCTGCCAGTGCGGCAAGTTCCCCGGCTGCCCTCAACGCCGCAATGGCGGCCTCCATGGGTGGTGCGGCCGGAATGTCACCGTTCGGAATGCCGATCCCTCCGTTCAATCCGGCCGCGCTTCAGGCCATGTACGCTCAACAGCGGCTTATGGGCACGATCCCGCACCATTAACTAGCCAGCCACCTCTAGTCTTTCCTCTGGTTCACAGTGCGTTCCTTTCCACTCTCGGTTACATGTTCTCACTCTCGTTCTTTCACGAGTAGTTCAACTTTCGGGTGCTTCCCCCAGAATCTACAAAGAAAACACTTTCCCCTTTTTCCTTTTTTTCCTCCCAGTCTTTGTCGCAAAACGGTCCGGAGTCCCGCCGGAACTCCGTACCATCGCACCTTCTCTTTTTTGTACGGGTCATCAAAGTTATTTCTGCAAATAACTTCGCAAGCGGGGCAGTTCTCTGCTCTCAGTTTGTCGTCGTTCCCTCCCTCCACCACCTTCCGCTTTAAGGTTTCTCTTCCGAAAGAATCTTGTACTGTACATAGTTGTCCATTGAATATCTTCCTTCCAAAGTCAGTTATCAACAACTCAAATAGCGTTATCTAATAAAAAAGAGTCTATTCTAACTTATTTTGTGCCTTTTCACGGGCTCTTCGAAACCGCACAACGACCTATAATTAGGCATGACAAGAGCGCTTCGCCAGCTCGATTCCACTTGACGCATTTCGACGCTCTCGATAGGCAATCATTGCTCGGGCGGCACTTGAACCAATCTGTTAGCACTCGAAAACAAACGAACACAATGGTGACCTTGCCGTAAGGGGCGCCAGCGGGAAAACGCGCTAAAAAAGTTTAATTTATTGATGAGACTAATCACTCAAGCGCTCCAAGACGAGCAGAAGAAGATTGTGTGCAAACGCGACGTTTATTTTTCAACTTTTTTTGTGTTGTCAAAACGAAAAAGTTAGCTTGCTTGTGAAGGCGGCAGGAACCGCGAGCCGATGATAAACAACAGGAGCTTCGGTGATGGATTGTGTGATGCATCTTGAACGAATTTATATCGTTGATTGATGTGTCGTCCTCTTTTGTCTTTCAGTGCCCCTAGTGTGTTCTCCTTGTCTCAAAAACCGGAGAACTTGACCATGTCGGTGACGGAGATGGAGTGTGGAACGACTTGATTTGCCCGTAGAACATGGTTTCTCGGCTAACTGAGGCTACAAAAAAGCGACAGGCGTGGCGCTCACAAGCGAACGGAGTGGAAAAGAAGAAGCGAGAAGAGATTAGGAAACGGAAACGAAAACGAGAATCTTTTAATTTGCGTAGCGGCTAATAATCGGCGCTAATCCTAATGTGTGTGACCGTGTTAACGAGCATCGGTTCGGTCGCCGGATTATCCGCCCGGTGGTGTGGTCAAGGGGATCGGCGCGCAAGCGGCGGACGCATTCTCATTTTGCGTCTTTCTGTTCTGACCGATTATCTGATTTGCATCATGTCACTCACTCAAACGAGACGTGAGACCGGGAAAGACTGACTGTGAGCATCAGTTTTCGGTTTGTGTGAGTGTGTCTATTTGCATGTTTGGAGAGATGAGTGACTGAAAATGGAACAATCCAGTGTCGTTTATCTCGAGAACACAGGAACTCACTCAGTCAGCCTTGGCTGCTGGTTCCCGCCTTCTCATCCGGAAGCGCCGATGATGCGTCCTGCCAGACAAGGACGGGCTTTCGTCTTGGCTCTATATCTGCCGACACTCCACGCAACTCAGCTCGGTTCATCGTCACCTTTGTTGCGCACCACTTCTTCGTCTTATGAATTTTCCGCGAGTGCACTCAAGTATAGTAGTGGAGGGGGTCGGGTCGCACCCATTCAAATACAGAAACACTTAACCGCTATTGCATCCAACACTTTCGAAGGCAAGAAAAGTGTTCAACAAACAATCGTCGGAATGATCCTCTTCAACTCCTCAAACAGCATCAGCTGACAATGCAATCAAGCTCAATGGTCTGCTTCCCTCTTGGACCCGCATAAATGGAGCAACAGCAGCGTCTCATCGTCTTTGGAAGCACGACGATCTGGAAACGACGACTATTCGTCGCACAGCTGCCGTCCAAAATGTTGCCATTTGGCGACGGATGCAGCTGCTAAGGTATTGTAAGAAAATCATAAAAAGCGTGCACGGCTTTTTGTCTTCATTAATATCGCCATGTTGCGAAGAATCCTTAGAAGCATCAATTAAAATGCTCTTTCGACCATTTATTATGCTCCCTTCCACTGCGGGCTCCCTTTGCCTTCGATCCACCATCGGCCCATCCATCCACTCTTTCATCCTTTATCTAAAAACTCCGATGTGGGTGCAACCGAGACCAGGAAACTGCTACCGAGGAACAACGACGGTCTGATAACGACGAGAAGAAGGTCGTCTAAGTCCTCATAATCCTTTGTCAGCTCTGGTCGTTTGATCACGAGCCGAAAGAAGGGCGAAGGGATACAGAAGCGACAGGGACAGAGGGATGCGGTGGCCGTGGAAAAGAGTGCCCAGAGGCGTCGTTTATCTACGCCGAAGACGGGACGCTGATTTATGGACGAATGGTCGGTAAGGTAAAAACATTAACGCCACGGCCAATAAAACATTGCTGCGATCACATACGATCGCTGAAGAAGAAACACGGAGAAATTATGGCGTCGTAAAACTGTTTATCAAAGGACCCACACCGATATAGGATGATGCGACATCGGCGAAGACGGAAGGATAAGAAAGACGACGAACGGGTCTGTTTGTTGGCGCGTGATCGCAACAAGGCTCATTGGTGATGGGCCGGAAAGTGGGCCATAAAACACACTCAATTACCTCCAATTAAGTCTTCTCAATGGACGCAAGTTTTCAGTTCTTTGTTCCCCTACCCTTAGCTCCTCTGTCTCGGATTCCGTTCTTCTCTTCTCCCCTTCAGGGGACCGCTTTTTCGCCGGAAAGACAGCTCACTTCCGATGAGTTACGATCTTCGAAAAGGTGTTAAAGACTAAAAGGAGGCCGCTTAGTCTCGTAGTCAAGTAAATCCATGCGCCGTCATCAATCACACCCATCAATTACCGTAGTGCTCACTTGCGCAGATCTTGATTGACAACCGTTGGCGGCAAATTCAAAAGTGCCTTTGACGCGACAAATGTAATTCATCATTGCGAAGTCATCAACTGTTTGCGAGAGGCGCGATTCGCGCGCAAATCTCTGCTCCACACACTCTCCCCTTTCGCCTCTCTCGCGGGCTCCATGGCTCCGTGCGCCCTCTTTCCGCCGCCTGTCTTGCTGCGATTGGTCGTCGGACACCCGTCCGCTTGTCGGCAATCACTTTGAGCGCTCGGAAAATTTATTACGGTTTTTATTGTCGCGTCCGGAAATTAATGTTTTCGTGCACCAAAAAGAAACGGGCGAGGGAAACAGGCACAGTGACAACGCCGCTTTCGGTGCACGTGTTTTTGGGCGGCAGGGAAACAGACGGACGAACGAACGAGGAAGAAGGAACCGAGCGGGAATGGAATCCTTCGCTTTTGAGGGTGTGTACCGTATGCCTGAGAGTCAATAAACCGCACTCTCCAAAAGAAATTGGCTCTCGAGTGTAAAACGGGTGAATTATGTACAAGCATATGACGCTCATCCGAAGGAAGCGAGCCGTCTTGCCGACACATCTCGCTCCTGTCGTCTCATCGTATTATGCAAATTTGCCGCTGCAATTTTAGTCTAATGAAACACTTCCAGATCGCTGATTAGGATAATTGCAAGATGGGATGGGCAAAGGAGACACGGGCGTTCAAGCGGGACATCATCCGGATGAGCTCGGGGATTTCTTCTCCAGCTTTTTCGTGAACCGTCTCGACTGCTAATTTGATAGAAGTTTAGCTGCATCCAAGAAAGAGTTTGTGACTTCACGAGTGCGCATCTAGCTTATGATGAATGCTTGTGAAAACCTGAAGAAGGATTTGACGTTGTGACCCGATGAGTAATTGCAAGAGTCATCGTCTTCTTCTTCTTCTGCTGCTGCCGACCACTGCGCGTGCTGTTGGAAAACAGAGGCCGGCAAACAGTTCTAGCGGCTTTCTTCAAAAGATTTCAGAAAAAACAACAGATTGGCCACTTTTTATTATTAATGTGCGAGAGAAGTTAGTTTTCCGCGAGCAGTCTTCTTCGCTGAGGTCATTTTAGCATTTGGGCTTTCCCATGGAAGAACGGCTCAAGATGCAACCTGTCCAATCACCGTGGCTGCAGAAACGAGCAAGACGTTCTCAAAGCGACCATTTTATCGCTAAATATAATTAGTCACGAGTGTTCGTCTCCACCTGCTAGAGGAAGGAAAAGAACGTACCCAAGGCAATAAATCATGTTTAAGTGCCTGAGAAAGGTACCAGCAGCCACTGACGCGACGGTGTCCTCAAGGTCCACGTTACCATTTCCTTGTTTTCGAACTCAAAACCCGTGGGTCGTTCTGAATGTCCGGTCTAAAAAAGGAGATTTGTTTGCTCTGTGCCTCCTCTCTCCCGACCGTGAAGGGTGGAAACGAGTTGATAAATGGCGAGGATCGAAAAGTCGTTGGAAACCCATTAACTTGTAACTGTGTAAGAGAGGCGATGCTTGATTAATGATAAGAGGCAAGTGAGGTCGGTGCATTCATCACCGGAATAGTCATTAGCATCGTCGAGTCACTCACTCACTTTTCCCCACGGCGGCCATCAGTCAAACGGATTCGCTGCCGAACAGCACATCCATTTAAACCGCTGCCAATTCGTGGCCGAGGGACATTTTTCATTCCTTCTGATCGGCCGCCACCACTGCCACCGCACGAACGGCGCCGCAAGAGAGGCTCCCTGGGCCCGGGGCTTCCAAGCTACCGTCTCCGGACCGTTCAGTTCTCTATCGCAATCAAAACAGTTTACGTTGCTCGCTCGCTGGCTGGCTGGCTCCACTCCATTTCCTTTCGGCTACCAGGCGCAGGATTCGGGCGATAACGTCGACGTTGTCTTCCCGGTTCGGCGGATGGATGAACCGGCCTCATGAATCGCCTCGACAAATAAGAGTTTATTACTTTCTTTAATTACCAACAATAAAATTAATCGCACAGTTATTGCGTATGGAGCAAAACGGGCGACGCCCATAAAACTACTTTATGTGGTGTAATCAAATTTTATATCGTCTTTGCAGGGGTTTTGTTAACCAACGTCCGGGCGGCAGCAATTAAAGCCGAACGTGTGAATTGTACCGTCCTCCCTGTGGGATTCCCTTTTTACAACTTCGGAACGCCCTCGAAGGGTCGTTTTCACTAAAAATTACGGTAGCCAGCTGCCTCCTGCCGGTCGAAAAGAGGTTGACAAGCGGCCGAGTCGGTGAAACAAAAATGTTCTTCTGCCTGCACCGGATCCTCCGTCACTCTCATACATTACATTCCAAAAACATAAATCGATCTTGGCGTTGTGAAAGCTCGAAACGCCTGTTTGCTGTGATATGGAGCACACTCGTCAATAGTAATTAGTCGGTCAGCGAGCGGCGTCCTTTGAACGCTTCGCTTTGATACGGTCTCATCGCGCACTGACGGCATGCCCCTCTGACAGGCGCTGATCGAGCGCGCGGGCGACCGAGCGCAAGCCCAAGACGATCTGTACTGCGGTCGTCCACGCGCCGCCGCTTATGTTGATCCCGTGTGGAGGAGTCTTGAAGAAAGGAAACAACAACGGTGCGCAACTTTGTCTGAATACGACTTCTGGCAATCGTTGTGACAACTGAATTGAACTTAACCAAAACCGACAGCAGTCTAAGAAGTCCGCTCTGTGTGTGAACTGCGAAACCCCATCTGTACAACTGAAATCTGGCGGAAAAAGGAAGGAAACGCATCCAACAAATTAGATCACGCTTTAACGCGCACAACCTGTTTGTTCAATTTTTTTATTTTTTTAGGTCGTTTGAATTACTGGCGACGGAAATTGGGCAAATTAAAGGACTGCGGTGCGGGTTACAATGTTACGGTAGGACTGTCCCCGATTCGGCGTTTCAACCGCGTTCGGGCTCTTCGCAAAGCAAAAAAGAAATTTGTGATATTGTCAAACTAGCACTGTTTTGGCGATTACGACGGTTTATTGATAACTTTGAACCGTAAATTTTATTGATATTATAAACTTTTAACAGCCGCCACGCTACGAGAAGCAAGCAGAAGATGCCTTGTGCTGCTTGCGTCGGTTACCAAAAATAGGTATTTATGGCCGTTGAGGGGAGCGAGTAATCTTGCCCGTTTATCGAAAAAGTAGACGGAAAAGAAAAAGTAACAGCGAGTCACAGATCAAACTACCAAGTTAGATTCATCTGACCAAACAAACTTCACGCTAGTGAATTTACAGTTATGTGTTCAACTAAAAATGTGTCGTTGGCGTGACCGGGGAAGAGATCGGCCGGCTACGGTGAAAGTCAGGATCTTTATTTAAAGCGTTGTTTTGCAACTGCTAAGTCTTGCTCAGAATCTAAAAAAGTCTGGGCTTGTCAAACTTCAAAAGCAGCACAGAGCACGTGTTGGCCCAAGACTTGGTTTCAAGGGGATGCTTGATCCAGGACATCGACCTTAGCGGCAATGCGGAATCAAAGACGAACAGTTGGTGTTTTTCAGCGAAAAGCCTAATCGCTTTTGAAGTTAGGTTTTTAATTGTATTTACACTGCTGAAACAGATTTGATGGAACAACACATTTGTCACTGTGAAGAGAGAAGACAATTTGGTGATAATCAATCACGTCGTGCCAAGTGTCATAGTTGAGAGTACGCCGGGAGCTCAAAGAAGACGAAGAAGACGACATATCGCCTCGGATCCACAACTTGTCTCATATATCTTTGCGATATGGAATGCTTTGTTTTCCTGTTTACTGTTGGGGTTCACATTCAGCTGCCGTGGAAGAGACTCGTTTCCAGCCAGACGAATTGCGTACAGGCCGGAGCACTGGGCGGATAAGAAGACCTTGGAAACCCGGCCGAAAATGTAATAATGTTACGCAGTGATGTATTAAAACAATTGAAGAGTGATGTGTTTTTGTGATCGGGGTGACAGTCAAGCAACAGGTTCGCCCACCGCTCAAAATGTTACTTGTACCGGTGTAATACATAAACATTGCCTCCGAAAGGCGTTCGAACGGAAGACCGAACGAGCTTTGTTTTTCCCGAAAGCCGCGTGGCTCCTGCTCGACGACGACCGAGGATCGTTGACCTCTCTCGGCCGTGCCAAAGTTCAGTCCAAGACACACCGTAGTTTAGCGACGTCGACCTCCCTCTTTGAATTCGGGATTGAGCAGACGGTGACGGGAGTGACGAGCCAGGAGTGAGGACGATGTCTCCTGCCAGTCTCCTGCACCAAGGACTACGGTAGACGGGACTGTCTGCTTTTTTGAAAAACTTTGATGTCGAAGAGGCGCCGGGGTTTTCTTGAAACTTCCACAAATTGATTAATATTCCAATAAAAATAAAAATATTCCAATAATTCCAATAAGAAGCTTTTTTTGCGAAAGCTTCCAGATGGGAGTCTTAAAATGATTTATTAGAGTTAACAAGATTTTTCGTGAAAAATAGGCCTGTACTTTCAATTTCTTGTTGTTCAAGAGAGTGTTTGGCTTCGCTCGCCTCGCACGCTTCGGTCTGTTTTAACGAAAATAGTGATAAAGTGTTCCGGTGTCGACGTCCATCTAAAGCCAGAAGAAATCAAAAACCAAGATATTATTATGATTCTTTACAACTTACAAAACCACAATTTTTGTTTTGTTTTTTTTCTTTTTGTTTTCAGGTTCTTAAGCTTAATTTCCGCCACAAATCTTACAACTGCTTTCAGATTCTCCTCTCCGCTATTCAAGAAGCAAACTCGGTACGCAAACCAAAATGGTGCCTGTCGAGCCAATTTTAGCCGGGTCTCCCAAAACGGATCTCCCGTTCGAACTTTTATGACCCATTTTGTGGTCATAAAAATATCGTCTGTTGCGGCACACGAGCAACGGACGAGAAGCACCTTTAAACCTTCGGGATCATATGTCTTCTGATAAAATCAGAGGTGTGCGTTCGAGAGCGACAGAAGGGCAGCGAAGTGTCGGCGAAACCATCGATCGTCGTGGAGCGATAGAATCCACCGCTGATAGTGAGAAGAGCGGCTGGTACCCATAAATTTTCTTTGTTATCATATTTGATCGTAAAACATGCGAAAATTCCTATCTGTCGTCGATAGTCCAATTGAGCCGAGGACGAGCGACCAACTCAAACGGATGCCGCACACGGACTAAAGTTTAACGACTGTGATTACCGCAAGCGGCAGGTCAATAAAATTTTCGGCCACTTTATTTTTACGACCTTCTTTGTTGCAACTCGCCGGCGCCTCGCCCGGACCGCTGCGTCCTGTAGCGTCGCCGAGTTGCAACA
>KN167685.1:110728-129638 GCA_000757745.1 Steinernema scapterisci
TGTGATTGTGAAGACGGAATCACAGAGCACAATAAATTTACAGCCGAAGAAAACACTCATCGCCCTTGACACCACAATCGCCCTCAAAACCCTCAAATCGCCCGCGAGATGACCAGCCACGATACAATTTACTAGGTCGTCAACCACCCGTATTCACCCTCAAAACGCATACACATCAGCTCTTTGCGCACTCCTCGAATGAATGTTTTCAACGGCGAAAGTGAAGAATAAAGTGGACACTTTGCAATTCGCGGATCTTCACAAAATCCGTCTCAATCACAATTCGTTCGAAGTGTACAAAATGTGAGAAACTTGAAAAGCTTGAAAAAACGTATCTCCAACTGGTGTCCTCAAGTTCAGCCAACAAAACTGGAATAGATAATGTTTCGAAAAGTTTCCAAGCTGAACTCGTAGAACTCCATAATCATTCATCTAGCGTAAACATTTTGCTGAACAACCAATAATAGGTGTTTTTGAATAGGGTAAACTGATAACGCCGAAAAGTCGGTCAGCGCGAAGTAAATTTGTTCTGAACTATCCGAACACTTTTCGATAAGAACGCAGAGGAACGTGGAAGCTGTCGAAGATGCCAGTGACAGAATCTAGGAAACTATGGGCAGGTGTTGCAGCGCATGACCGCAGTAAAAGACCACATAACGAAAGAGATGGAAGTCAGAACAATTGAAGAGGTGTCAACATATGTTCCGACCAGATTAGAATTAAAAATACAGGATCGCTTCCGTGTATGGCGTGGAATTCATGTAAATTACACATGAAAACAGCATAGAGGAGCGCGCCCACATTTGGCATTGAACGAGTGAGCATTTGATAGGGAGGGTTGGAAAAATGGTCTAATTCATAGAGTAAATTTCAATTTCTTTTAAATTCAAAAAACTTAAAAAGATAAAACTCACATGAGAGATGACTGGTCATATATTGGAGAAACCTGGTCACGTCGATCCCACTCGTATATAGCCTCGCGAATTCTCCAGTCAAAGGGTTATCACTCAGATCTAAGACACATGAATCAGTGATCATGTACACAAGTTTCAGCCCTTACTCAGTTTTTCCAGTTGTTTCAGTTTTCCGATTTCATAGGGTATTGTCCGAAGCAAATTGTTGTTCAAATGCAGTTGCTGAAGCTGACTCAAATCGCCGATCTGCGACGGCAATGTCCTGATTTTGTTGTATGAGAGATCCAAAATTTGCAAATTACGCAATTTCATTATGTTTGAGGACAGCTGAGAAAGATTGTTTTTACAAAGGAAGAGAGCAGTCAAATGCCCAAAATTAAAAATGTTTTGGTTGAGATTCTTCACGTTGCCTGAAACGATCCAAAATGGTTTCGATAGAAACGAGATAAGTCAAACCGTGTATTTCAATTTCTCTCCAGTCAGTGCGATATCCTCGCTCTACCTCCTCCGGTGTGAGCAGCTTAAAAGGGCGAAGCATTCCATTCGCAAGCTTCCGTCTGTCCACATTCAGCACAGGAAGCGTAATTTCCTACACGTTTAAATAAAGCCACTAAAAACAGCTGAAGTACTACGAACCGAATAATCGCTAGCGGGAGAGTTGGATTTATCCGATGACGGGCCTGGCGTCTCGCGATCTTTCATTGCTATGTTCCGTCGTCGGGGTTACCCTGAAATGAAAATCAGTTCATTCATCTAGTGAAAAAAGAAAAGAAAAAACGAATAGCGCCTTCCGCGCGTTTATTCGGTGTGCACAATTCTGATCACGCTTTCATTTGACGGCCGCTGTTGCATTCGCCAGACAATCAATAGCACTATTCACTTCTGGTGAGTGACCCCGAGCTTTGGGCGTGTACAGAAAATGCTTTGCCGAATAATGTAGATTTTGAATTACATTAGACCACAACAAGCGAACGCTGCAGCAGCAGTGAACGCAAGTCATTGTTGCACTTTGACACGGGCGATCCGAAATAGCAATATCAGAACTAAACGATCTGACAACAAAAATATGTGTTAAACTTCACAGTGCTCCTGAGGCTTTAGCCTTAACGTTCCCAAACACATACCGTACTGCACATAGAGGATTCACGAAGATAAGCAGAAAAAAGAAACGTTTGATGGTGACGGCAATGTACCAGCTGGGCTATTCAGACCTGTAAGAAGAAAAAACGTATTAATACAATAGACACGGAGGAGCATCGCAACAGGGTCAATCGGGCCGAACCGCGAACTTAAAAATTGTACTGAATTTGATGTGGAAACAGGATCATTACGAGAAAGGGTTACGAATGGGAAATTCTGCCGACGACAGCTGAGAGAAGAGCGAACGCGTTTCAAAAAGAGATAAGAAGATGCTGCTGGTCAGCAGCTGTATCACAGGCCCAGTCGTCAGCAGCCCTGAAGCACAAAAACAGAAAATGAAGAACACGCTGCTCGCCAGTACATGTTTATTGGGGAACGCCACAAAGGAATGCATAAAAGTTACCTGCGGTGAGATTTCGCGCGTGCGCCTGACGATCAATGTGTAAATCCTCATTTCCTTTGTGGTTCATACCGTGAAGTGTGAGCATCGCTTCTGTGGTGCAACAAAAGCATTCGTAAGTTGTGAAAACAAAGCAGAAAGAAAAAAACAAGCGCATCAAGAAGTTGAAGAAGGTTTCAGAGATGAGCTGGGCATGGAGGAAGCAGCAGCGCATCAATACAGCCACCAGACCGTCGCTGTTGCCTCCTGACTGCGTGCACGCGTCATTTTTCGCATATTATATCCCATATTATATTAAGCCGATATGCTTTCTACCAGCAGCCACATCGTTCGTTCGTTGGACTCATTATTGTTTGTGCGAATTCATGGTCGGATTACAGAGCCACGCCGTAGAAGATTTGAGAGCGCCTGTGAGGCGATATATGTTCTTTTCAAACGCTGGGGTCCTAGCGAGATCGCCGGTGAGCAACGTCGCCATCATTCGCTTGTTCGGAGAGATCATACAGCGAACCCGATTCAGCGTTCTATCCGTGTTCCATGTTACAAGATTCGGTAATTTAGCGATCACTATTTTTTCCCGTTCTGATACAAGTTTCAGTTAGTTGTCCGTAATTAATATTTATGACCAGATTTCGTGTGAACTCCGCGTCAAATCAGACACTTCTAAATATTTTTCTTTCAAAGTTCTTTAACCAAAAGATATGTTTTTCTATATCAGACACCTCTAAATATTTTTCTTTCAAAGTTCTTTAACCAAAAGATATTTTTTTTACACCCACGCATCTAGGGATCCGCAGCATCAGCACACGCAACAATTTCAATGAAAGTCAGAAATGTTTTTGGTTAACTTTTTGGCAAGCAAACGTTTTTATATAACTTGAAGCAATTTCCGATTGCAATGCGGAGCGAAAATAGAAAGCAAATCCTTACTTAAATAAACTAATAGCTTACCTTTATCTCATTGTTAAAGTATTCAGGAAGTCCGGTGAAATGGGTTGGAAAACTTGAGTCGAGTCGGAAGCGTTCACTCCGGCTATGGTCGATCAAGCGAGCATTTTCCCAGTTTTCCGTTCAATGTGCGTAAGATTGAGTGTCGAAAAGTGAGTCGAAAATGCTGGAACACCTCAAAAATCCCGCGAAAACTCGGCGGAGGCGACGCATCTTGCAAAGGTTCCACGTGTTTCCACGCGGACCGAACGGAAGATGTGTACTGGCAGTGGCAACGTTTGTTCAGTTGGCTTGCTTTGTTTTTGAGCCGCTTGATTGTGTTTGATCGGTCGACTGTGATTTTCGTAGCAACATTTCGCGTTTGCCTTCTTTTGAATTTCGCGAGTGTTTTATCGTTAAGTTCGGCAAGTTTTCAGGTGATTCGAGATGCATCCGCAGGGTGGAGGGTTCCAGCAACCTCAACCAAGCGCTTACCAGCAACTTCAACAGTCTCAGAATGCTTATTACCAGCAGCAGCAACCGCAAGGTACCGCTTACCAGGTTCCACCTGGGTATCAAGCTCCCCAAAGCACTGGATATCGACCGCCTGCGCAGTACCAACAGCCGCAGAACGCTGGCTACCAACAGCCTTCGCAGCAAATCAACGGAAGTTATCAAAATACTAACAGTTTGAGTTACTCTTTCTCTCAGATGGTAAATTTCTGCCGTAATGGTCGCGTGCTCACATAATCATTTTCTAGGGCTACGGAAACCAGCAGCAACCGCAAACCAGATACGTTGACCTACTGCAAGAAAGGGATATTCTGCAAATTGGGACTGACGAAAATACAATCACTTTGCCGAATGTGGTTGCGAACCCGAATGAGCACTGCTCCAATGAGTAATTTGCTAGTTTTTTAAAGCAATTGTTCCCATGTTCTTTACAGAGTATTTCGCTGCACTATGAGCGGGATTCCGCAGTCGCAAGAGCTCTTGAAGAAATGTCGTCTTCCCCTTGGGTTGACTCTTCAACCCTTTCGTGATCTCAAGTTGCTGAACGTCTTACAGACAACTACAATCGCCCGTTGTCGTTACTGCCGTACTTATATCAACCCTTACGTGTATTTCCCTGACGGAAGACACTGGAAATGCAATTTGTGTTACCGTGTAAACGATCGTAAGTGTCGAACTGAGATATACGCAAGACATGCTTTTTAGTTCCCGACGACTTCTGCTGGGACCCGGTAAACAAGTGCTACTCTGAGCCCATGGTTCGTCCAGAGATAAAATATTCCACTGTCGAGTACATCGCTCCGAGTGAATACATGGTATGTTCGAAGTTGCGGAAGCAATTTGAATTATATAGAACCAAATCTCGTAACGATAATGAAGTACATATAGTAACGCAGACTCAAATGATATCCCCTTTTTCTAGCTACGACCACCTCAGCAGGCAATGTACGTTTACGTTTTGGATGTCAGTGCTGCTGCCATTGAGACAGGTAGTTTCTATAGTGACGGTTTTTGTATTTTTTTCATCTTGTTACAGGCTATCTGCATGCGTTCAGCAAAACCTTTCTTGAAAACCTCACCCTTATCCGTGGTGATGAACGAATGACCATTGGATTTGTTGCGGTCGATTCGGCTGTCCATTTCTTTGAATTCTACGACAAAGAAACTGGACCTCGAGAACTTGTCGTCGCTGACGTTGATGGTAGGTTACGAGAAAGAAATCATTAAAAGTTTGATTTTCGTTTCAGACATGTTTCTCCCGGTCAATGCTGGGTTGTATGTTACTTTGAAAGACTACAAAGATGCGATTGTTAAGTTTGTTCAATCGCTTCCTTCATTGTTTGAAGATACCCAGGATACACAGAATTGTCTGGGTGCAGCATTATCTATTGTTCGACCTATGATTGTAAGAGCAGCATTTGATACGTATTAGTACGAAAATGATCAATTCAGGAAGAGATTGGCGGAAGGGTTACTGTTATGCAAGCTTCTCTTCCAAACGTTGGACCAGGAAAACTGGAAAGTCGAGAAGATCCCAATCAAAGGGCTGCTGCCGATGTTAAGAACTTGGGACCTGCAACTGACTTTTATAAAAGTTTTGCTTTGGAATGCACTGGCAACCAAATCGCAGTCGATTTATTCCTTCTCAGCTCGCAGTACAATGATCTTGCCACTTTGTGTAAGTTCTGATATTTTGTTGTTTTACCTAAATCCTTTTTTCTTCAGCTGGAATGGCTAAATTTAGTAGCGGGTCTGTCTTCCATTTCCCCAATTACCACATGAACCGCAACCAGCCAGAAGTTCTACGTTTTAACAATCTCTTTAAGCGTTATCTTACTCGCAAGATTGGGTTTGAAGCCGTTCTGAGAATTCGTTGTAGCCGCGGCGTGTCGCTGCACTCTTTCTATGGGAACTTCTTCATCCGGTCGACCGATTTGTTGGCTTTGGCTAACGTAAATCCTGATGCCGCTATTGGGGCTCAAGTTCAACTGGAAGACAATTTGGAAGGCACCAGCTGCGTTTGCTTCCAAGCAGCTCTGTTGTACACCTCAAGCAGGGGTGATCGTCGCATCCGAGTGCACACTATGTGTCTGCCTGTGATTGCCGAATATCAACAAGTATTTAACGCGTTCGATGTGAAATGCACCGTATCTTTACTGGCGAAAATGGGTGAGTGCGATTTTTATATACGGCTTGTATTACCGACTTGACTTTGTTACTTTTTAGCGGCTGATCGAGTCATGAGTGGAAATGTGCTGTCTGATTCGCGAGACGCCTTGATAAATGCTGCCATTGATGCCATTGGCTGTTACAACCGCTCGGTTGGCCAGTCGCTTATGAACGCGATTCTGGCGCCTCTCAGCCAGCTTCGTCTTCTCCCACTGTACATTCTGGGTCTCCTGAAACACAGCGCTTTTGTTGCTGGTGGCCGTTCCGTTAAGCTCGACAGTCGTGTCGCAGCGATGTTGCTTCTGAAGAACGCTCCTTTGGAGATAATTTTGTTGGAAATCTATCCTGCTTTGTACGCAGTCCACAATATTTCTGAGGTTTGTTTTATGAGCCGGCTTTCATTAAGAATATTGTTTCAGTCTGACACTGAACCGGTCAGACTTCCACTGACTTACGAAAGAATTAGCAGGGAGGGCATCTACCTCATGGATACCGGGTCGTTTGTGTACGTGTATGTTGGTGCCGCTGTGGATCCTGCCGTCCTTCAAGACATCTTCGGAGTGAACCAATTCTCTCGTATCAATGAAGACGTGAGTGTCTTTTTGAAGTTTCATTATAGACAAACCTTTTTAGGCTGCAATCGATTTTAAAGAGAATTCGCAAAGTCAAAGACTAGCTGAGTTCGTTCGATCCCTGGAAAAACATCGTGGACTGTATGCACCGATCATCACCGTTCGGTATGGCTTCGGATTTGGCCCACTTTATCTATAGCTATTTGTTTCAGCGAAGACAGCCCTAAGCGTGAAACGTTCACTCGACACCTCATTGAAGATAGGACCGAGTCGTCGCATAGCTATATCGAGTTCTTACATCACGTGAAGACGGAAATGCGTCGATAGTAACTTATAATGGAGATATGTACTGCAGATATGTTTTAACTAATTATTAATGTAAGATTATTTAATTATTCTCTTGTGCATGAACGTGTTCGCTAGGGTATCCCGTCACGGTCGGTGGTTTTTGTTTTTGCTCAGTACTGTCCTTCGGCAGGGTTCCGTTACTCTTCTTATGGTAGTCTCTAAATTGTGGTTACGCAGTTTCGAAATGTCTTGCTTGTTGCCTGGGTTGAGTAGCGACTTTACGAGTAACTAACTGTCTTTCCAAATGTGCGGCTATCACTTCTGTTTGTCAGCTGGAACTGGTCAGAAGTTGGCTTTGATTCCCCGTTTATTGATATTTCCAATAAAGTGAATAAAAATGCTGGTGCTGCCAGGGTGACGAATTTTAGAGCAGGCTTTGTAATATTGCAGATTGGCAGTTTCGAGTCAAATTTGGCTCTCCTTCGATTGATAGCGTATGAATCTGAAAGGACCATATATTAATATTGACTTGTATGACTTGTGACTTGTAGCTTTGCAGGAACGGCGTTGAATTGAGAGGCAAAAATTTTGCTCCTAACCTCTAAAATTGGTGTTTTCTGCGTTCCGGAAAAATGTAAAAAAGTTTCGTTGTTTTTTTTTGTCGCGACAGAGAACAATAATTTTGTGCCAGAGAACAGAATTTGTAATTGCATTTGAATTAAAAGTCGTGTAATCATGGGAGGGACTATGATTTAACGTTCACATCGGCCTTAAAAACTTGTTGTTTTTGGAGGCAGCAATTTTTTTAATTCCTTTCAGTTTTCGTTGAAACCATTTTTTATCTCACGTGTGCACATTTCCTTCCGGCGCAAACGGTTTTTCACTATTTAGACACCGCAAATATAACGCTTTAGGGTAGCGCTTCCACTCGCGAGCGCTAATTGATGGAGAGGAACACTTTTTCCCTTCGACCATCGGCTTCCCAACAAATTGTTTTAAAAACACAATTAGAGAAGGTTGATCTACGCAAATGTCACGCGAGCGTTTTAATAACAGGAAAACCGTGAATTAAAACAGGAATTCCTGAAACCGCCCATGAGAATCTCTATTAAGATGGGTTCCCGAACGTGGTCTATCCATTAGCTTGATCTCTATCCTCGTGACGATATGGTGCTATAGGAAACTCGGTAAGCCGCGCTCGCTTACCACTCGTTTTCTCTCCTACATGGAGCGGAGCAGGGCACAAGAATCGAAGAGAACGTTCATTTTACGAATTGAACTACTTTCGTTAATTCAATATTTTAAGTCTAATTTATGTTGGTTTCGCGTTTCTTCTGCTTACATTAACTGTCGCAGCAGCTTCACGGAATTACCAGTCAGAACACGCGCCTTTTCACCCTTCGGGGCGGCGAAAAAGAGGACCGCCAGTACATACGAATTCGGGGATCCCAAAGGTCACTGCTTTCATTTCGCTGTCAAGAGCTCTGTACTCACGCTGGGCGCCACCGCGCTCAGAAGCTTTCCAAGAATGCAAAATATGTTTGTATTTTTTGTAAGTGAAACATTCGTTGGAAGCGGGACGAGCCCGGCGGATTATCCTTACGCATATTTCTTCGGATTTTCTTGCCTGACATTCCGAGACCACTGATTAAGATTTCGCGAGAATTTCTCATCGGATTTCAAGTTACCTGACCTGAAAGTCGTGGGAGCTTTAACACTGTCCCCTTTGGGCTGATTTCAGACTCCGGACGAGATGGATGATTCGAATGCATTGAATATAACCCAGGTTCTGCTCTCTACTTCAGCGACCCTCATCGACAGTTTCATCGTCTATGCGACGGCACGAGTGTCGCCTTCAAACAAGACCATGGACTATTACTTGAACGAGTCGATGAACGGCAGCGACGTCGTGATGACGAGCGTGGACAGGACGTTGGTCCAGGTGAATTTTAACCTCTCGCAGATTTCAATTTTTCTTATTTGTTTCAGATTAGCTACGCCGCTAGCTACATGTACATGCTATTGGCAATTCTGGGTGTTCTTCTCAACTCGTACATCTTGACCAGATTGGCTCAGTTGGCGTACTTGGACCAGGTCAGTGTTTCAGTAAGACTATGTTGCTGAGGCCAGGAAAAGCAAAGGAAGGAATACTTCGCACTGCAGCCGTTAGAACTACTTGTTTTGATAAAATATCTTTTAGGAACGATTTAAAAACGGATGTGGTTTGCCATTAGCCGCAATGTCGTTGTCTGATCTCATTTCCTTGACGGCAATCATTTTTGTTGTGCTGGTGAATGCATACATCCCACACGAAAGCATATCTCCATGGGCGCACTCCCTACACTGCAAGGCAACCTTTTGGATTGAATTTTCCCGTTTAATCGTTTCTCTATAGGTGACTCTGTATCTGATCCATTCCATGACCGGTCTAAGCACTTGGTGCTGGCTGTTCGTCTCGGCTCTCCGGTACATGGCCGTCTACCACCCTCTCTGGCACATCAGCCGCTGGCGTCTCGGTCGCCGATCGCTATGCTGTATCCTGATCCTCTCCTTCACCATGAACAGCTGGCTCCTCTTCGCGGTAAACGGACAAGTTCAGACCTGTGGAGAGGACACTCTTAGTGAGACGTACGATTTGAACAGGTGGGAACGTAAGAAAGACAGGCTAGAAAAATGAGTCATGATTGCTAGATTTCTCCACGGTATGGAGTTGTGCTGGTCGTATATCCTCCCTGCCTGCATCACGTTCGTCCTGGATATGCGCGTTATCATGACGCATCCCCCCGGATTAGCTACGAGCATCCGGCAAACGGCTTCTCGAAAAGGCTGCTCTGACAGCAGCGAACTATTGGATAAATCGCCCAGTTTCCGCTCCAAAGTCAAACCGTGCGATGAGGTCTGCAAGAAAAGTGGACTGGGAGGGTTTATTTTGGGACCGCTCACAAACCTTAAATGCTCTTTCTCGTTGTGGCGCTACGGACGAGAAAACGAAATTTTATCGAAAGTAAGTTTGCACTCTGCAATCGCCAATTGCTTATTAACGCCTAACACTAAGCGATTCATTCTTTTTACATAGAGCCACAAAAGTATGTTGTATAAATAGTCGAAATCTCTAATTTAAGGACGTGCAAGATCTTTTATAGTCGGAAATGGGTGTAATCGAAATGACTGAATCAGCTTGTTTTTGTGCGAACTTCCTGTCTTGTCCACCAATGTTCTGTTTCTGGTCACAGGGAGACAGGTCCAAGGTCTACCGTGTCATAATGAATTTATTTCGCTCTCAACTTCATGGCTGTCTTTGCTTTCAGCCACAGCACGAGCCGGTTTCTCGAAAACTTTCCACTCGGCGGTGCCTCAATGGAAGCACGTTGATGGTTCACCGCGACTTCGACAATAATGGACAATGCAGCAGCGCCTACGCAGTCTCCGTAGTTCAAGCCTCCAAGGCGCGTTCAGCGGTGTGGCGGTGGCTGGCAATTACTACAATCGACCTTCTTTTGAACGCTCCCGATAACTTCATCCGAATGTCTGCGGTGTTCAGCGGAGGCTCTGGGCAACACTTTTAGTTCGTATACAATTACGACTTTTCCGGTTTCAGGCAAATGGGCCAAACACCATCCGAACACCTGGTGGCACTCATAGCCCGAGTGTTGTACTTTGCCCAGTTTTGTTTCAACGCCGCGTACTTGTCCAAGATCGTCTACAAAAGGAACACTCGTCCCAGGAAGCACCCTTCGGCGCTGCACCAACGCACCTCGACAATGGGAATGGTAGGTCTTACAATCATATACAATCATCATATATATAAGCAATCATATTCAATCCTCTGTAGAACCAGAATGAACCATCCGGTCGGAAGTCGACGATGTCTTCCTGTCTGCGGCCCACGTCGTCCAATCCATACGTTTCCGGAGAAAAGCCTACGGTGACGGAGGAGATTCCTTTCAGCAGAATTGGACCTAGCCGGTCGTTTCACGTTCCGCGCGGAGACTTCCATTGTCAGGACTCACTGGTGAAGAACGAGTGGCAGATCTGATCCACAGCATTTGACTGGATGATATGCGTTTGTTTTGATGTCACGAAGTAATGACCTTCTGTAGAAATCCGTTTCTGAGTATCTATGTGTATCTATGGCTATATATGTGTAGCTTTATCGCATTAAATGCTATGGAGAAGTAACTTGTTTTTTAAGCTTCAATGAGCAAATAATTTCGCAGTTTGTTTTGAAGTCTTCCTGACTGCAGCTGCTGGAGCAGGTGGATGCTCTAATTGTAGGAAAATTTCTGGAATGCACAGACAGTTCTTTTAAGCCGCAGACGAGTGGGCATCCGAGATAACTGGCTGTGCCCTCTTTTGTATCACAGGTCTTATCGTTGGTTTCGGTGATCTTCGGCCGAATCGAATGTCGCAATATAGTGGCCCGAGTCCAACACACTAAAACAATAAAGCTGGGCCTAGGAATCTGCGATTCAACTGGACCTCACATCACAATTGTGCCTTGTTGCTGTGTCTGGGCTACCGTCATGAAACACAACTGAATATGCCTCATAATCATTCAATTTAAAAAATTGAATCCAACTTATATATTTATGAAAGCTGTTCTTCGTTTTCTTTGACAACCACAAATTAGGAAGAATTCATTAAACAGCTTGGAATCACTCTTGCATAATTACTCCTTTGCAGCACACAATTACAACTGTTAGCTTCAAACCCCGTTCGTCGCCATGCCGGGAGTCTCGGCTATCGGGGTGCCCGTGACATCGTGCGTGTTTTCGTAGTTGACAATCTCTTCGAAAATGAGCTCTGAAGCATTTGCTAACGAAGTGACTTCTACCCTTCTAGCCTACCCTTCCACTTTTCCACGTTGTGGTCTCCTCGGTCGATTTCATTGTTGTAGTGCTGCGGTGGAGGCGCGTTCACCTCGTTGTCGTCGAACCAGACATGCACGTAAGGATGCTTCAGCGCTTCGTCGACAGAGATACGGTTGTTTGGGTCGATCACGAGCATCCGAGACAGGAGATCTCGCGCGTGGGATGCTAAAAAGTCGGCGATAAACATAGTTCTTGTCTTTCTGGATTTTACCGGTCAGTCTGCCGCCCTCAGAATCTGCAGGGAACATCTCATTGGAGAACAGAGCTTCGAACGCCACCGGACTGTAGTGGGGTCGGTTTTCGACGTAGCTACGGACGCTGGGCTGCAACCTTGCGAGGAACTCACTGTTCGGGGTGCCGAGCAGCTCCACAATCTTCGTCCATTGATCGATGTGATCGCTCCCCGGAAACAACACCCGTGCGCGGACCATTTCACCAAAAATGCAGCCGATTGACCAAATGTCCACTAAAAGTTTCGCTCACTGAGTTCACTGTTACTAACCACCTTCTTACCGTTTTCAGCGTATCCCATTCCCAGGATGACCTCTGGGGCGCGGTAGTACCTTGTCACCACGTAAGGGGTCATCATGAAGGAGTCGGTCGCGGCGCTTCTTGCCAAACCAAAGTCCAAAATTTTGAGTGTGCAGTCACTCTTGACCACAATATTGCTCGGTTTCAGATCCCTGTGAATGATTCCGGCGGCGTGCAGATGCCTGATGCCACAGAGCATCTGGTACAGCAAGTAACTCATCCGCTCGTGGTCCAGTTGCATTTGGATCACCTGACAGAGGTTCGCGTCCATGAGCTCCATTACGATGTACAAATCGCAGAATTCGTCCAGTGTTCTTTGGGGAGTGAAGGCGTTGAGCAATCCAATAATCTGAAGCGCGGTTATGTCATCATTTAAACCTCGTAAAGCTGGCTAAATTACGTTTTTGTGGTTAACGAGGTTCATGAGCTTGAATTCCCGATAGGCGCGTTTTGCGTGCGTATTGTTTTGGAATGGGCGGCTGAGCTTCTTGATGGCCACTTTTTCATTTCTCACCGTGTCGAAGGCAGAACTAAAACGTCGACAAACTGAGAATTAATAGCTCTGTCCAGTGATTAGTACCATACGATCCCTTGAGCTCCAGACCCAATGATGCGAATGTCCTTGTAGCGCTTGAGCACACAAAGACGAGTATCGTTTATGTCGACTGTGTAGAACTGGTCCGAATCGCGCGATGTAGAAGCCATGTTAATGGGTAACCTGCAAAAGTGAGATTAAATGAAACCACGAAATAGAAGCAGACAACAAAAAGGAATTTGAAGTCATTGGAAAACCGAATACAACTACACGATACAAAGTAAATTTGAGCAAATTCGTTTTTTGGCTGTTTTCAAATTTTTGTGCAAACAAAACTACAATCCAATGCAGAATGTAGTGGCTCGGGTGGATTAATTGCATTTTATACTAAGAGGAAGGATTCGGGGAGAACAGAGGAACATGATCGACCGGGAAAGGGTCCACAATCCAAAAGTATATTCAAGATGTTTGCTTTTCGTCAATATTTTATCGGAAATCAATCACTCACCCTCGATGGACAAAACTGAGCGCGCTGCTGCAACTGTCGAGCGAAACGATGTCCGTTTCCTGTTCGCGAACGTTACCCGAAGTCGTGAGCCACTAAACGGGAAAGATAAATCGCGGTGGAAATTTGAACGGAAGCGGAAACGGAGGCTGATTGCAGTGAGTGCGAAAAATCAAGGGAGTTCGGCAAAGGAAATCTTCTACCGAACAGGGCGCACAGGTTTCGCTCTCGCAACACGCATTGTCGTTATCGATTGAGCCGAAGGCACAGACAGCCTAAACTACGCACCCCGTCTGCGAAAACAATCACTCGTCGGAACATGATGGCTGGCGACGATATCCTTTTTTGAAATAGAGAACGAACGCTGATAGGGCGCTTGAACGAGGCTCGACCCGGCTGCTCAAAGAGCAGTCGGGTCGGAGGGCACGGTTCCGCGGAGGTTTTTCAGAACTTTACTATAGACAGCTTCTCTAATCAGATTATTCACGCGTCCGTATACAACAATATGTCTTAAACGAAGCTGAGCTCGCGTTCTCGCGCCAAAATGAAGAATGGCAACCAATACGCAGACGAATTCATCCCTCCAGGGAGTATCTCAGCTAATACATCTACATACATCTAGTAAGACAGCGAGTACGATGGAGCGAGTGCAATATAAATTTTAAGCAAATGTTAGACGCCACTCGCGCGCTTAGAGAAGCTGCTGCTGCTTCGTCTTCTTCTCCGACCGAAGCCGCTGCTGCCGTCTCCAGCAGAACAATCGCTTGGTCCAATCTAGGCGAATGCATACTGGGGGAACCTATATACACATTTTGTATGTGGGAAGAGGGGAATATTAAGGAAATCGAGTTTAGCTCAAGCCAAAGTGCTAAAAAAACGGGGAAGCGCAAGAGGATTCCGAAATTCATCAGCGGGAGCAAGTCGTTTTAAACAGAAGGACGAAAAGCGGGCGCGTCCGCGCACACGACGGGATATTTGGGAGGGAAAAGGGCATCAATTAGCACTGTGCTTGAGACAACAGCCTCCAAATGGAGAACACGGCCAGGGGGCGCGGAGAAGTGGAGGAGGAAGAGGAAGAAGAACAACCACTAGGCCCCGAATACATAGCACGCAGCTTTCGTATTCAGATCGATTGTGAGCGCCTTAGAAGTGGAAGTTGATGAGCAAGCCTTGGTGAACAGCAATTCTCGCTCATAACCCTTCACTCCTCCCACTACCAAATTTGAGAGGCGTTCGTTCCTCCGTTCGGCTAGACGGGGAAACGCGTTCAGCGCTACCTTAAGACTCTTCTCGTTCCATTAATGGAAATGTTTTCGCAAATATGTTTGAAGCTTTTCATCGCAATGAATTTCGACATGAGTTAATAAATAGTTTATTGCAAGGGAGCAAACGAAAATCGCCGCTGATGCAAGCAGGCCCGCGTCATGCAAAAACCGTCGCCACCTCGGTGAATAACGCGTACATGGCCGCAACAATTAGCTTGCGTTTTTCGGACACTCAAAACCATCAAACACTCACTCACCTGTGACACACTTCCAATGAAATTCGACAAATGTCCTTTTGTTCCTCTGAGTATTGAACCAAACGAGCCTACTGTCGGAAGGTCTTCCTCGAGTAAATTGTTCGAGCCACGGTCAACAAATTCTAAACAAGGCATTTGAAGGAGCGTTCGGAATTCGACGGAAGGCGACAATAAAGATCATGCCTCACGAGCTTATGGTAGTAAAAAGTGCATCTGAGATCTAAAAAGAAAAGTCCCAAAAACCAGATTTTTTACAAGACCACTCAGTTTAAGAATGCAATTTCCGAAATCTTCCGGAGGACACAATACAAAATGGACATGCAACAACATAGATCAAAATAACAGTGCGGCACAAGACGACATCGAAACAAGCAAGCACCGCAGAATCTGAACGCCAACCTGTGTACTCGCACATCGGGACTCGGCGACGCTCGGACAACGCCTCAAAAAGCGGAATTAAGGTTAGTGGTGGTTAGAAGAAAGGCTAACAAATCACGTAAAATGAGCATATCGAAAACGGCGGATAGATTATGTTTTGTCATTAAAAGCGTTTAGCGTTGGCATGACAATGCGGTCAGTGTTCTGGGGCCGGCGGCCACCGTGAAAAACCGATCAACTACAAGATTTTCTCAGTCCGCTTTTGTTCTCTCTCCTCCTCATTAACAACCCATTCGGCTGCGTCGGAGAGTGCAAAAGATACTTGTGGCGAGAAGGAAAGTTTTAAGAAAGGCATTTTAGGAATCAACATGGGGACGTCATGTGGCGGAGGAGCATCGGCTAGTCGTAGTTCCTCGCTGGCTGAGAAAGGGAAGCAGAGAAGAGGACGGGCCTAATGGAGAAGGAATCAAAAAGCGGAGATAAGGGTTGGTTGGAAACGATTGGGAATTTAGCAACATCGCACCCTTGGTTCCAAGTATTCACTGTCAGAGGAACAGCATCATGGAATCTCTGATGTTTTCGAGCCAAGAACGCCAGTTCCTTGCTTACTTCGCTCCTCGCCTTTTGCGAACTCTCGCACATAAACTCACAAATCATAATATGATTCTTGCGCGGTTGCTCCCATCAATGCGTCTTCCGGTGCCATTTCCGTACTTTGAACAAAAGCGGACGCATGAATATTCAAGCATTAGCGGAGAGAATCATCAGGCAGAGCCGGGAAAAAAGGCGGCGGTTTCAAAAATTTTTATGTTTTGGGCCAGTATAAACAACTTGGTTTTGTTGGTAAACGACGTGAAACATCGTCGGAAAAGACTGGAAGAATTGGTTTTGGAGGACCACGGCCGGCTCGGAATGTTATCAGCAGCTGACAACGCGGACCGACCGCTTACAGCCGTTTTTGTAATACGGATTGCGAGCGGAACTGCTATTAATGGACAAGAAACCAAGGGCCTAAATGTGTTTGATTCCGAGAAGCTCGGTTTTTGTCCTTATTTCGCCCCTCGAGCGACACGGTTACAAGTTTGATAAATAGCGTTTACAAACACCGGCATTTAATACGAAACATGGAGGCACGGGGAGCGATTGGAATGCTTGGTGCTGAGATTGGCTGAAGCAGAGCTGGTAAGACAAGAAGTCAAGCAATCGATGGCGACTATGCATTTGAGACGAAGGACAAGCAACACAATCAAAATCAAATTTTGAATTAAATGCACTCAGGACGCGGGTAATTTATCAGTCAGCATGGGCACACATTTATTTGCGAGAAACGGCGTGGAAACGGACTTCAAGGACCACACGAAGTCGCGAGAAGACAAGATCGAGTGAAAATTGGTTCGGCCCATTTTCTGTCTGAACGCGTGCTGTGTGCTCTTTGCCTAGCACGTGCATATGATTATGCAGGCTGAAGACAGCGCCGCCGCGGCGTCCTGCTCGAATCGCGGCGGGTGCGAAGACATCGGCGAGGTGGATGGAGGAGAGCATGACCGTCTTCCCGAAAGCGGAGCGAGCGGCAAAGAGATATTTGAACTATCAGTTGCTTATCGGTCCGAACCGCCAGCAAACTATTACTGGGACGCCCACGCGGGTTGAGCGGCCGTGTGGAGCACTGGCCGTCACTAGCTCTTTCTCTGTCTATCTCCCTTCCTCACATATGATGCAAGCGAGGCACACACATCGATTGATGACGCCGACTGTCTTTCAGTTTGCACGAAGTGTTCTCCGCCGACAGTACAAACGCCAAACGACAAGCGAGAAGACGAGCTTCCGCAGATGGATGCATCCCCGTCGGCGTGTTCCCGTTTTGACCCCAGTGCAGCCAGCCTGCCTAGATGAATACGCAATCGTTCGGCAAGCACGATTTTCGTGAAGCAAGACTAGAGGAATTCTTCGAAACCGAAAGGGACACCACTCATGGAAACCCGTGATTTTCGGATATCTAATCCACAACGATTTTACTGACCTAGCAGCTCGGAGCGGCCGGGGACACCTACCGACTGTGGGCGTCGAGCAGAAAGAACTAAACAAACATTCCCTTTTGTCAAAAAAATTTCAGTTCCACTCTATGTTCGTTCGCATAAGTAGAAAATTCGTTGGGCATTCGTTCGAATGGGAAAGCACGCATTGTTTTGACCGCCGTTGATACGCCAACTCGCTCGGACGCCGTTTCATAAGCTCCTCTCCGCTCTTCGTCGCTTCTTTCGCTTTAAAAATTTTTGTTTTAAATAACACAACCCGAACTTCGTCGCTTGGAAATAGTCTCCAAGGAATTAACACGACTTAAAAGCTAAAAATGGATGCTATCATCACGAAGAGGAGCTGGCGGTGAGGCGCGAGGAAGACTGCACAAGTACAAAAGTACCCGGGGCGGCGGTTCTCAGCACTGGGAAGTCGCGTGAACTCCCGAGCGCACTTGTTTACGCGCTGTAACGTGCGTTATGGCTCGCTACCCATAAACACCCACAGAAACCAGTATAGGATTAATGAGAACAGCGCTGAAAGCAGAGGCAGAGTAAAACCAAAGGTTTGTTGCACAGATTGGGATTAGCGCGAGTGGTAGACACGCCGCAATGCGGTCTTCTTCTTCGTCGTTGTCTTCTGAATAAACGATGCGTAATAAGATACATTGATTGCGAAACCAAACTTATCGCCAGCTGCCCGCCCGCAAGGCGACAACACTAGTTGGGAATCAGACAGAGAATTCTTGTCCTATTCTCCCAGACGGCGGCGTTACTGCTTACGTGCGAGTGTTGCGCGAGCGTTTTGCCTATGTGTGGCCCTCGGCGGCTCGTGGAGAGTGGCGCCTGGGTAGGGCCTTTCTGATCTTGAAGGGTACTCTAAACCCACACGCTCAATTATAAATCGTTTGCAAAAAGTTTGCACGACACGGACCCAACTGAAGTAATTGCGCCGGGAATGGAAACGAAAATTACAAGATTTTTGTATCTAAAATTTTTTCTTGTCAAGACTTTTTTCCTTGGGGCTGATACCAGCAGTTGGATCAGCCGCAGGAGAGATTCTTGCCACACGCGGACATTTGTGAACATCATTAGCAGTTATTGAATGCACCACAACCATCCACACAACATTTACGTCAGATTCGCGGGCGCGAAGAGGAAGAGGAGAGGAACCCTCCTGCCGCCGAAGATAGAGTCGACTGCCGGACCGCAAAGGAAAGGACAACTCGAGCGATAAACGCAAATAAAAAATTTGTTTTTCAAACAATAACGTAATAAGTAGAAAATAGCGGCGTATTATCCACAATTTGAGTCTGCGTAGCAAGGAAATTATGCGGCGTGAAAGATGTTTTTGTGCATTTATCGGGTTTTCGGAGAGCTTCAAGGAAATCGCACAGAAACGAACAACTTATAGTCGGCGCACGCACCACATTGGAGCATTCGCGCTACGGTAAAATGTCAGACGTTCGGTCTTAGGCTCGGCTTCCGGGCAAATTAGTATGGGATTCTGGGAACGTGATCTTGTTTGGCCTTAGAACTTATGTCACAGGTATAAAACCGACAAAAAAACCCGACAAATTGTTCGCCATGACCTGGGGAGTGTTTTGAGCCTAAGTTTGTAGATATTGGT
>KN167685.1:134466-147165 GCA_000757745.1 Steinernema scapterisci
AAAGATTCGAAAATACGCATGAAAACAACATAGTTTTGAAAACGCCTACAACGAAAGCCCAAAATGTGTGACCGTGCTCTACCGTTTGCTCCGCCCGAATTCCTGTTCACCTGGTTGTCTTTGTTAGACACAACATTCGCCTTGCCAGTGCTGAGAACAGGAAAGCACATGGTCCAGCAAATCGAAGACGTCATTATCGGAGTACCCAAAAACTACCGTCTCGGAACTGGAGACCAGCCAACAATTGGCGAAGGTACAGAGCACAGCTGGAGTTTGACCTTTGGTGTAAGGAATCAGACACTGGAAACTTTTTCAATTCACATTCTCAACAATTTGAACCGATATAACAACATGTAAGGGATATAAAAACAGTTGCGAGCATAGTATGGCTTTGGCCTAGTCACTTGACAGGGAAACAGATTATGGTATCACGATGCATTGAAGATGGAAGGCACAGATCATTCATTGTATTTACAAATATATATTAAGTTAAAGTGAGCAGTTCAGCAGCCAGTGTTCTTCGTACAAACTATTTACATATAGTTTCCTGTGATTACCAGAATTCGAAAAAAAGAGCCAGAGCGACAAGCGCAAATGAGCAATCACCAGGATACTGAGAAAGAACCCGCTCAGATTCAGAATCGGCTGTTGTAGGTGAATTTCGAGAAGTTCGAAGCAGACGATTCAAACAGATCAGCGTGGTCCGGAGTCGACGTAACTTGCCCGACAGACCACTTCAGGATCTCTCTGCCTTTAGCAGTGATGGGGGCAGTCTGAACAGAACATAAAATTACTTTCACAAAGATTTCATCCGACCTCGTGGTAGGTAATCAGATCGTACAGGTTGCTGTGTACAACTTGGTTCGTACCCAAAAACTGGTATCCGTGGGCTATCTTCTCGATCAAGAAATGCTTGCTGCTTCCGTCTCCAACCACGTAAGATACGGTATATCCCCAAATGCGTTCCGAAACTCGAACCAAGAAAGATCCAGAAGGTTTGTTGGCAAGCAATTTCTCAGACTCATCTCGAGAAATTATTCCTGGAACTACGTCTTAAGCACCTTTCAAGCAGATAAATTTACCGTGGAACCACAAAGCAGGCATTTGGGTTCGAGGATCGAGTCCTGTTCCCCGCGGCAGTTCTTCCTTCTTGAACCACTCCACAATAGCTTTGCGTGATGGAGGTCTTGGGGGACGCGGCAAGTTTTTTCTGAAACGATAGCATGATTTCCAATCAGAAAATCTTAAATATACATCGCATCCCTTAGCGACGTCACATTCGAGTTCTTCAGCGCGGGCAGAATCGACGTCGAGGTCCGCAGGCTCTGTTTCCTGTGCTGCTCACGAGCCTTCATAGCGATTTCCCTAATCTGAGCTTCCGCTTCTCGGGCCTTGCGTTCTAAATCTCAAAATTAAGGGAACCACCTTCAACGAGTACCTTGATCTTCCCAAGCCATCCGCTGCCGTTCACCCTCGCGCTCGGCTTCCCTCTGCAAACGTTCTCGCTTCTCCTGCATCTGCTCGAAAATCTCACTTTGACGCTTGCTGATTTCATCGTCGATCGCGTTTGAAGGTTTCCGGCCGCCATTCATTCGCATGCGAACAATTTCGTTTGTAGAAGGTTCTTCAACGTCTAAAAACACACTATCTTCAGTTACGTTACCTACATATGTCACATTTTTAGTAAACTTCATGGAACAAAATTTTGACCCCATCATATAAGATATACTACTACAGTAACGCATGAATATTTTGGAATTAACAAATTTTAAAAAGTCAATTAACTTAGTTCGTACCCAAAACCTGGTATCCTTGGGCTATCTTCTCGATCAAGATATGCTTGCTGCCTCCGTTTCCAACCACGTAAGATACGGTATATCCCCAAATGCGTATATCCCAAATGCAAACACACTTACGATTTTCGTTGGCCGATGGTGATCCTCTATTGACATTGTTACTTTGGACACTGTGGCTGGTTGGTTTCACAGAAATCGGGGTCGCTGCTGCAGGCGGAGTGTAGCTGTTCCAGTTCTGCAAATAATTACCTTTCTTTTTGAAAGCTTCGACAAAATTACGGTTTTCGGAGGTGACGAAGTGGGAAACCGAGAGGGTTTCGTGGGAATCGGAGGAGGTTCTGGCCGCGAAGCTCTTGCTGGCACTCCGTTTCCGTTCTGCTGCTCGCTCATGGAACTCGACGGGATATCGTTGTTCAGGTCGGAACTGCGCATAAATGGCTTATATGACGCAACCGACTTTGGGTTGTAACTCTCCACCGTCTCCATAGTCCGAGGTTCCGCGTTGTCGTACAAGCCAGATGATGCGGACAACGATACGTTCATCTTGGAAAGCTGTTTTTTCAGGGTTTGTTCGTCGAGACTTGACTCTGAGTGGTCGCCGAAGTTCTCATCTCCTTGGACGGTATCCAACAAAATCTGAACAAATCACCTGTTTATATATTTATTTATTGTGTGTGGATGTCCGCCGTTTTTAGCATTGCTCAATTTTGAAAGGACAGTTCCCTGTGTCGAACCCCACGACCTTCGGACTCCCAGTCTCGACACTTACACGCAACACTACACAGACAGTATAAAGACAAGATAAACAAACTGTACTGTGCTTTTAACCACTTCATTAAATGCGTTAAATTTTATAAAACTAAATATACTACAATGAAACCACTCACCTCGTGTTCAGCGATTTCCCTCGCTTTTGCCTTCTCCTCTTCTTCGATCATTTCTTCGATACTCCTGTCATTGGGATGCTCTCCCATGACCCAAACCCAGACTTCGCCATCAAGTCCGGTAGCCCATCTGAAAACTCGTTTCTTCAACAAGGCCTGGATCCACAGCACTCACTTTACTCGAGGCTTGTTGCTGTCCCTCTTACGGCCGTTTTCGGCTTTCTCAAGCTTCTCTTGCCGATCTTCGTTCGACTTCCACCTTTTCAGTTGCTCTTCACGCATTTTGATAAACAGCATTTGCTTCTGTTCTTCGCCCAGAGCGTCCAGAAGCTCTGGGTCTATGTACATCTGAAATTCCAAACTAATGAATCTATGCGGAACAGAAGGGAATGATACCTTATCTAAAATCTCCTGCAGCATGCTCATCTTGGAAGCGTCGATCGGCTTCAATCAGTTCATACTGAAATAATCACATAAATACGAAAACTTCCAAAACTGCCACACGGAAGGCCATAACACGAACAGCGAAACGACGAAAACGGGCGTTCCGGTCAGCTTCCCGGTCGATTATCATATGAAAATCGTCCCACTCCACATGAGTCAGCATGACGAGAAATGTAGGAAGCAAAACAGAAACATTCGACAATGAGCAGACGATAGAAATACGAATACGCGTCGACAGTCTGAAGAGCGACAAAAACGAAATGGAGTGAACGTTGACACGGAAAACAAGTAGCAGGGTGGCAAGCGAGAGGCTGCCTACAGATTACGTAGCAGCGTTAACTACACAGTTTAGTGAGATTCGTCGTCGTCTTTTTCGGGGAATTCACAGCTTGAAAGGCAGCCAAAATGCTGCGTTCGTTCAAGGCGCGGTGGCCAGTATATAGCATCTTCATAATCCGCGTGTACCCCGAGGCGCGAAAACAAGAAGCTGATTATGCGATCAACGATGCGGCGACTGATAGTGCAATCGCCCGAATCCAATTAACACAGCTGCGGTTTAAGAAAATCGATGTAGGATTAGGAGATCAGGTTCGCAGGCGCGAAAAAATGAAAACATTAAAAGTTACGTGATTTCGCCTCTAATTGCGCGAAAAAACGAAATCATTCGGCGTTGATGGGATATTGATACGCAAGGAAGCCGTCGGTCGTCTTCTCCCGTTTATGAGTCAATAAGCGTGTCCAGGGTGACTGATTTTCCGAGAAATGCCGGGGGAGCGGCAAGAATATAGTTCTACGCTGTAGGCTTGTAAAAAATTTGCATCGGCGATCGATATAGGTGCGCCGTCGTGGATCATCGGTGGTCGCGGAGAGTTGCTCGGGACATTAAGTACACGCAGTCAGCCAGTCGGCCAGCCAGCCATCTTCACCGACACAGCACAGACTGCAGCAAGTCAGTCGACAATCTTCTTCTGCGATGTCGCCGCGACAAACGAGGAAAGACCGAGTGAGTGCTGCTGCGCGCAGATGCATAAGAAGAAGACGAAGGCGAGCTTGACTGTTCCGTCCACTACCCACCTCAGTCAGTTGCAAGTCACCTAAAGCTGCACAATTTGCTCACCGGCTGGACGCAAATAAAGGGTTATATACCATACTGCACTTGCTCTTCGAACAAGGCACAAATTGTTGCTGTAGTCCTGTTTACCCCACATTTACGCGAATTCGCACCATTTCGTGGAACTTTTGTTTGACTAGCTAGCGAGTTTGGAGCGCCGTCGTGGTGACATAACCGTTTGTACTGCGAGAGAGGTGTTAAGCAAATTGAAATGTGTCACTTTGATGGTGTTGATAACGCGACTTGTGGGATTGAAAAACTGTGAATTCCTGTTTACAAACATGTAGGGCGACGAAAAAGACATCGTTGTAATAAGAAACATTTCATGACACCAATAAAAATTTTCACTAAAAGTTTCGAGCCACGTGGATGACATACTAAGGAAAACATGTTGCAGTTTGACTGGATTGTGTACGAGCTAGCTGTACAAAGTCTGCGATGACCCATCGGCCACACTGCACCCAAAAGCAAAAATGGATTTTTATTCCACACTTTCAACATAAAGTATTTAAATAAGAACACTTTAACTCGCAGCCCCGCTTACATAAGTGCGCAGCACACTCGCTCTGGCGGCAGCCACTCGGCAGCATACTGTTTGCTGTTTCGCTGGAAAGCCCATTGCATTTGCTGGAAACGCGACGGTTCCGGGCATTCCGAGTCGGAGAGAGCCAAGTCCTGCAACGCATACATACAAGCAGAGACTGGCTAAACAAGGCAGGCTTACGTCGCAGTGCTCAAACGCGTTCACTCGGATTTGCATTCCCTCAAAACAATCTTCGACGAACCCGACGTCCTTCTGCTAAAACAGTCAAATTGTATGATGAATCATTGCCAAAATACCTTTTTAGGCACTAGAACAGTGTCGATACTGTTGGTGTCATGGTGGAAAGTGGCCATCTGCATCTTGCTGTTGTCGATCTGAGGATAACCATATTCCTAAAGGCTCATGTTACGTATAGTAATAGAGATGCAAACCAACCGAATAGGCCGGCTTAAATTCCAAATCCTCGATCTCCCGCTGCAGACTCTTGACAGTTGTCGCGTCACTCACATCCGTTTTGTCATGCTTATAATGAGCCGAATGAAGCCGATCAACCATCGTTGCCTCGTTAAACGACTCTTCCATCGGCCGACCTACAAATGTTGTTTTTGTTTTTATTGCTCGATGGCTATTGATATTTCATCTCACCTGAAAGCAGCTTATCGAGCATTCGGACCTCCTTTGATCTGATCCCGTCCGCGTGCACAGCTTCGTTTAAAGCGTCAAAAACTGCCGGAGGGCACACTTCGCACACCGATGTCTGCATGATTGATGTTGGGACTGTAGGGTTAAGCGCATGCTCCACTTGGCTTGTTTTCTTCTTGTCACTATCGGTCACGATCGTGTTGAAAAGGATGTCATCCCACATCTGAAGCTGAGCTTCCGAGAGGTCTGGACAAGATCCACCGATGAGGGGCCGGATCTCCTGGCTGTCGTCCGGTTCCTCACTCAACTAAACAATCCGAAATAAGGATTCTGCAACTAAGTAAAACTGAAAGAAAAAAGGCGGAAAATAAACGTCTTGCGAACGCTGCTTTGCTGTGCGCGCTTCACCGTGTTGAGATGCTCCGGGAACGAGGTCGATTGAGTGCCGAAATGCTGGGAAGACTCCCTCGTCGGCAGATCATCGGATGCGGACGTGACGTCCCCTGTCATCTCCTTCGAACTCTGGCAGATCTCGGACTTCGACATTGCCTGAATGGTCCTTGGCTCAAAACACATATTCCTGAAGCTAACAACAAACCTCATTCGAGTCTTTGACTTTCTTATGGCGTCGTTTTCTTTTTTTTTTCAGAACTATCGCCGGGATCGCAACGCCACATCCGGCTGAAATGTTCATTTACATAAATTGGCTGCAATTCGGGGGTCTGCGCCTCACTGTTAAAAGAAGTGACATTCGCGGTGTATCCGTTTGGAACAAAGCTCAGATTCGGAGCTCCGGGACGCTGGGGCGTAGGGACGATGCCAGGAGGACCCGGCACGATTGGAGGAACTGAAACTTCGGGTTCATACCAATCTGCACGTACACTCGTAAAACTAACCTTGCTGCTTCAGGAGCGGTGTCGGCTGCGCCGGTCTAAACTGATGCAAACTTTGGTGCATTCTTAAGTTGTTGTGAAAGGTCATCTCAGGAAAGAAGCTGCCATTCGGGAACGGCGGAGGAACATCTGCGTGGAAACTGAACGACGGGTCAATCATGTCGCCGAGGACGGGTTCGTTGGGCACCCCAAATGAGTGAGCAAGTGTCTTTCGGTGTCTCGGAACAAATTCGGGCGCTTTTACCCATTCTGGAATTTGTCCGTTAAGCGAATTCTTCGTTAGTCTCGAGGGGGCGCATGCGCATTTTTTTTTCGGCACCGTACCTTGGGGATCAATTTTCGTTTTAATTCGATTGCCGTCGTTTGAAGAAGTCACAACTATGTTGCTTTGTGGGGAGACCGCCTTAGTTGACTGAAGCGGTGGAGGAGTCTCGGAAGACGACGAAGCGGTCGAGTTTCCCCAGTAGGACGGCGGAGGACGATCCTCGGCGTCGAAACAGATGCGCCGATATCCCGTCTCCATTATCCGAGCACGCGCTGAAATCATTGAACTAAACGTGGAAGAAAATTGGGTCCCGGAGGATATGATCGGAGACAGATAGTATCGTCATCGGAGGCACGACCAACTATTAGCAGCCGATGTAAGTTAGTCCGGCCGCCGATTGAGGCAGACAAACGGTGGTGCACTAAGACATCTTTCCAGATGTATGAGAGGCTATGAGGCGATGGAAAGAAGGGACAAGAAGGTGTTGTATTTCGGGGCCAGTGAGTGTTGACTACTGCTACCCGTCGAGCACCGAGTAAGCGTTCCAATCCTCTCTCAACTCACCGTTCTACTGCTTGTTACTTTTGACCCTGCCGGTTTCAGGGTGAAAGTGAGATAGCGAGGTGGAGGGAGGACGGGCTGAAAATAAGTTTCGGTGCGTGATAATTAAAAGACAAGCGCAAGATGTGAAGGTTCGGCTTCGCAATACGTTTTCATCGAGCCACACTGAACATGCCGCGAAGAAGTTGAAAACAAAAACATCACTTAGTCCACCCGTCTTCGGACTTAACTGATTGATCCAGGCCGCTATCAGCACCAGAGGCGGCAAAGTGGCCTTCAGTTCACCCGGCAGTCACACACTCACTTAGGAGCAGCAATCCAAAACTTTCAGCAGCTCATCCTAATCCAATGACTAAACAATTTTTACTAAACGATTTCGCCGACTCACAAAGTATCCCCTCAGACGTGGTCAGCGCTGGTGGCGGCAGCTGTTCTGAATATCTACCGCCACTTTACAACTCTCGTATTTTGTCACTCCGCCTATCACTTGCTATCTACAGGATACAAATTGACCAGCGTTTGTGATTGCTGTTCTTCACACGTCAATATATAATCATGCAACAATAAATAAAGCAATCAATAGGTTTCTCAGCAATCACTGTCCCTCCAACTGAAGATGAGGAAGAGGTGACAGAAAACAGACAGGTTGGAGAGGGGGTCGGCCATCGACGACTACTGGTTCACGCTGTTGTAGTAGGGCGAACCGTTTGTTGACGCCGGTGTAGAGTTACACATTTTGCTGGAAGAAGAAGAATTCCGTTGTCCATTAATAAAGTGCACTTGCTGAGGCACCGCGTTGCTAGACGACAAGGTTACACTGTAGGTGGGAACAATCTCAGTGGTGCTAGTTGATTGAACGGTTTGCTGACTCTAAAATTTATGATGAACAATAATGTTTTTATAACGTGCGAAGCAACCTGCAATTGAGTGTTTGCTGTTGTGATGGTTTCGGTGCCAGCGCCAGAATTCGGACGTTGGCTATGCTGTGATACGGTAAACATCGGAGCGCCGTTAATAGAGGAGCTTATTTGCACCGGCCATAATGCTTGCTGACCGTTAGGTTCTAAAAGGAATGAGAAATGATTTACATCATTTACAATCAGAACGCGGAGGCGTCGTTGATTGCACCGGTCATAGATTGGTAATTTTACAAAAACATCAATCTATCAAATAATTTGTCGCATAATAGCAGTCAAAACTAAAGAAACAACTCACGCTGAACTGTTATATATTGCTGGCCGGTATTCTGGTCAACTACAATCGGGAGGGACTGGAATCCAACGGATGAGCACATTGAGCTGATGGTGGCCTTAGAATTATCAGGCTTCTGAATGCCGCGCTGTAGTCCCTGATCGATGTCTTCTTCATAGCAAGTTTGAGACTCCACTGATTTCGATGCCGGCTGAATATTCCTTATTCCTGACGTCGTAGGGGTGAAGTGATGACTGCGATTCATACTAGACTGCGTCGGAATGTGAATTGCAGGCTCGATATGTTTCA
Source organism: Steinernema scapterisci (assembly GCA_000757745.1). Lineage (NCBI taxonomy): Eukaryota > Metazoa > Nematoda > Chromadorea > Rhabditida > Steinernematidae > Steinernema > Steinernema scapterisci. The sequence continues at coordinate 143,107 of KN167685.1, forward strand.
CAGCCACTACATTGGGAGACTCCTGCGAGTTCACAGAATGGAAATTGTTCTGTACCATATTCCCAGTAGCTTTATCAAGTTTGTTGGCTTCTCGGTATCTGCAAAACACAAATGAGAGGCGAATACTCTTCATCAAACGCACTTTCTCAGATATTCTTTAAGAGGATCATAGTAATTGTCAAATCCCAAGTTTCGAAGCGCGTTAAGCAAATCTTCGGCAGTGATCGTCTTCCTTTTTTCCTGAAATGATGTAACTCAAACTGATGTAAATCTGATGTAAATCAAACAAACGTTGGCGCAGTTTTCACTTGCTTCCGAGGCCAGAAAAGAAATGAATTCTGAGACACTTTCTTGGATGCACTCTTTCGCTTCCTTGGACAGTTTTCCATTCGCTGGTAAGTTCCGTTTCATAATCCGAGAAATGTTGGCTGGAAATAGACAAAAAAAAAGATTTTCTAATGACTAGAAGGTGTTGGTGGTCTAACAAGCCAAGTTATCTTGCGACTTCGCCAACAGAAATAGGCCACCAATACTTTCTAAAGTCATTAGAAAATCTTACCGATGGGCAAAAAGCGTTCCTGTTCAAGTATCATTTTCTGCTTTTTCAACGACGGCTCAATCGGGTCGTCATCGTTTTCAGCCTCCGACAGCAACACCGGGCCGGCCTTGTCCGAATATTCGTCCTCGTCGTCAGACATGATCATCCGTGAACAAGCCAAGTTATCTTACGACTTCGCCAACAGAAAAGAAAGCATAAGACGAGATTTCAAATGAAGCGCGCCTTTCAAATAGGCGCCTGATGTATCGCAGCCAAACAAGATCATGCAAATCCGTCTAGGACTTCGCGCAAATAGACAAGACCGCCGTCTATGCACCCCAGCATTTTACGTCGAATGCGGACCCTTCAACGCTAAAGTAGTTTGTTTCAGCTTTTTTATTTTCAACAAGGCACAATAGACCTGAAAGAAAACGAAGACAACAATACTCTGAAAAAATTGGACAAAACAAAGATGGTGAAGTGAAGTTTGAGCAAACAAATCAGAGAAACAACTAGACAAGCGTGAATACGTTGTGGCGACAGAAGGCAGAAAGTGTTTTTGTATTTAAGGCAGGTACTCGCACTTCTCGGGGTAGGTGCAGCCATTCTGCTGTATGATGGTGCTCGCTGCGAAGTTTCCGCACTTGATAGCGTCAGCGACCGGTTTTCCGCGAATGAATTCAGCCAAGAATCCGCCAGCGAAAGCGTCTCCAGCGCCGTTGGTGTCGACGAGCTGTTCCTTCTGAAGAGGAATGATGGGGAACTCAAAGACTTCATCGTTCTCGATCACGATGGTAGGCTCGTCACCCTGGGTGATAATGACTATACGCTTGCGGTTCTTGTTGACCTGAAAAAAGTAGTTTATTTAACCATCCCGAATGCAGATCTACCTTGGGAAGGGAAGCGATTTTCTTGGCGATCTCCTTGACGCAAGTGGTTTCAAACTTGTTTGCCTCAGCAAACGCGGCGGCTTCGCTTTCATTTCCGAAAAGAACGTCGACGTACGGAAGGGCCTCCATAAGGGGTTGAGTGAAGAATTGCGAAATGAAGGGAGCGGCCAGGTTCATCATAAACACTTTGTTATTTTCGGCGGCGTGCTTGGCAACGCGCATGATGGCTGGAGGGCAAACGGTGAGAAAGAAACCGGCAATGTAGTAGTACTTGGCCTTCTCGACCAATGCCTTGTTAGCATCGACATCCAGATGATCGATGGTGAAGGTGTTAGCGGCAGCCAAATGAGCGCAGAGGGATCTAAAAAACATTTAATTCCACATTTTTCAATGGTCGTACCGGAAGTTGTCGTAAAGAAGGACGCCACAGGTTCCAGTTTTGGTAGACTCGTTGACCTGGTAATGAACGTTAACTCCCGAGGCCATGGCTTTTTCCCGGAGCACATCGGCGTACTTGTCCTTTCCAACCGCTCCAAAGAAGGTGACGCGGTTGGGCTCATTGAGAATCCATTGACAAACGCGAAGAGCATTCTGGGTGGCTCCGCCGGGGACAAACTCAATTTCGTGAGTGTTGTCGAGCTCCTCGAACCTATAAAATTCACTAGTAAATATTTTGACTCACAAGAATGCTAAGTTTAGGCACGCGTCACCTGCGCTCGCAGAAACAGATTAAAATATTTTCGAAATTTTAAGTCTTCGCCTTTGCTACTTCGTTCCGGGACGCCAAGGGTATTCAACTTACATCGCGACGTGGGAATCATCAGCAAGGATCGCGTCGTTTTCCTTCAAGCTCCATTTCTCCAAAAAACTTTTTTCCACACGAGTCTGCATGTCCAAAAGAGGATTACCCATACCAAGAAGAGTGCCTTCGGCAAGATCAAAAGTTCCAGTTGTCATTCTTCAGGAAAATATGAGGTACCTTATCACTGAAATAGATTCGTTATATACGATTAAATTCACGAAGAATAGGTCTCGTGTTATTGGTGTAAGTTCGCGACTGGCCGAGTACGTCGGTAACCAATTTCTGAACAGACTATAACTATAACCAGTCATCGGCTTTCAATATATACACAACTTTCACGAGTTTGGTAAGTGCCAAGTGGTATCAGTTGCAGTTTCCTGTCAACTCAAATTCACACTGATCTGCTTTAATTCAAATCGTGGCGAGAGACACGTTCAAAAATATCGTCTGTTCAGACGGGCCCGATAAGGCCGATGAGATCTGGAGCCGACAAGAGCAGACAGGCGTCTGGTTTGGTGAACACGGAAGAAATGCGTTTATATATAAATTTGTTTCAACCAGCGTGACCCACAAAGGAGGCGCCATTTGTGAAGAATCGAATAGCGTTAACAGGCTGAAAGAAGGAAATCGCAAATAGCGCCAGAGCGATTCGTTCCTCGGGCGCTCGTGACATGAGAGCGGACGGACTATAGAAGGAAACGACGAGCGACTAGTGAGAGGGCCTAGTTGGCAGATTCCACTGTGGAATCTGCGTGGCACCAAGTGTGCTGTATTTATCAGCGAGTAGAAAACACTCTCCACCCCGCATGATGACTCCTGCCCGGCCGGTATATACTTGGCGAGAACTGCTGCCGACGTCGGAAGCCGTCGAGAGATTGGCGCGCGTGTCGCGAGAACGATAGGATGTGACTGTCGTCGTCGCTAGGAAGTGCTCGCCGATTACCCGGCGAATTAACACTGGAGCAAAGCAGTATTAATGAGCTGTCAATCGTCAACCCATCAAAGACCATTCTCAAATAGAATGTACTCAAACGGCGAACCTGAGGAAAAGCTTAAAATTATGCGTGGCACCAAGTGTGTTCTATCTGAAGAGATCAACAAAGGCGTCTGTTTGCTATTGCATAGAACTCAAGCCATATGAGATTGAAACTAGTTTCAAATTCTTGGAAACTCATTTTAATACAAAAGTTGACACAGACTTAGCGAAAATCGAGCCGTATTCGTATTTCTGTTTGTAAAGCTGTCGCACTTGATTCACGTTATAGTTTGCCGAAACAAATGGGCTCTGGAACATGATAATACTGTTTTTATGACGTTCAGATTTTTATGACGAATCCGAATATCCGCTCCCTGTTAATAATCATTAAATTGTAGTTTTGTTCCATAAAAAAAAAGTTCATTGATTTCACAAAAGCCTTTGATTTTGTGAATCACGAATTACTGGTCTATAAACTCAGCTGTTATGGTGTGTCTGGATCTCTTCTTAACTGGATTAGGAGTTTCGGCTCTATTAGCGTATTTGGGCCCATTCAAAATAAGGAGGGCCCAAAAAAGGGAGGTGGGCCCTTTGACGGGTGATGGGCCCAAGAATGGGAGACGGGCCCTTTCGATTTTTTCTGGGCCCATAGGTCGCAGACGGCCCCATTCGATTTAACTTGGGCCCTTTCAAGGCTGTGAAGGGCCCATTCCGGTGTACTTGGAACCTGCTCCATAGACGCTGAGGAAACAAAGGACAAGGCCGTAAAGCACTTGTAGCAGCGATAAGGAACTAAAAAAGCAAGGAACAGACACGTGTTCATGGGATCGGGTAGAGCGGAGCGCGGCTTAGG
>KN167685.1:155269-168707 GCA_000757745.1 Steinernema scapterisci
GAAACTGACCGCTTTCAGAAATTCTTCTCGAACTCTGTGATTCCCGTGTGGAATCCTTCTTGCCATTGCTTTTGCTAGTTGTATTCGTTTTTGAATTTGTGATTTATTGATAAGAAGTTTGATAAGCTGTGTGATCGTGTTCGTCTTCGGATCCGTTGAGGTGAATGGTTTTATCTGTACAAACCGAACGAAGCAACAGATCAACTTCCAATATGGCAACGTGTCTCTTACGAGATTACGGTAGATACGAAATCGTATATGCATAAAGACTGACAAGGAAGAACCCGTACCGAAGGGCACCATAGAAGGAAGAGAATACAAGGAACTGATTCAGAAGGGGAAAGAGTCAAAATTTAGATGCGAAGACCCGTGTGCGACAATTCCGTAATGGGCAAGGTTGAAGGTATACTGTAGCTTATTAGACTTGGACATCTTCCAGGAGCTCTGTGGACTCGTCCATCGTCTCCGTGGTGGAGAATTCTTCTTTTTTGGGGCTTTCCTCTTCGCCTGAAACGGCCGAAGGCTGGTCTTCGCTGTGGCTCTGCGCCATGCCCTCGTTCGGGTAGAACTTCCGGACGGACGTGTTGGAGCCGACGACGGTCATCGTGATCGAGCGCTCGGACGCGTTGTTCAGGTCGTTGCACGTAGAGTGGATGTTCGTGTTCAGGTAGGTGCTCTTGGTGAGGACGCTCGTGTGGGACGCGGCTCGGATTCGTTTCTCGATCCATGAGGAGCACTTGCTTGGGAAACAGACTCGCCGGAATTCCTGGAAAAGTCGGACTTCAGAAACTGTTCAAAATTATGATTCTTACCGTTCGGAACTGTCCGCTCATGGTGCAGTAGATGATAAAGGTGGTGCAGGCGCCGCAGAGCGACAGAAGATCGAGAATATCGCCGAGGTTGTTGTACACGTGCCTCCGGTATTCCTCGGCCAGGAATCCGCTTAGAATCGCCATGACTCCTTGGGGAGTTTCGGTGACCACGTTCACCACGACGATCATGATCAACATCCGCGTTGTCCGGTCAGTTCTGTCGCTGGTTCTGTTGTGGACTCTGCAAGCATTCGGGATTAGGAAAAGTCGGCTTTTGAAAAATAAAGTACCGGATAGAATTGGTCCTGTGGTTGTTGTTGCTGTGCAGCGAGCGGCAAGATCCGCGATGGGATTGCGAGACCTCGGCTCCTCCATTAGTTATGAGCGACGTGGTGCCATTTCCAGCGTGGCTTCCGCTGTGGTTTCCGACACGCGATCCCTTTAAGAGTTTCATGCGGTTGTTCTTCACTTCCTTGAGCACTTTGGAAAGCCGATATGCGAAGAAGCAGAGCGCCATCGATGGGATTATCTTGAACACGATTCCTGAGATCCAGAACGCCAGCCGGAAGACCTGAAAAACACCATAGAATGTCCGTTTTTTGGAATTTGAGTTTCTTACCAGGCAGTTCCAATGAAGCGCCATTTCGGAGACGCCCGGCACGTAGGCAGGAGCGAATCTGACGCTCTCGTCCACGCTCACGCACGTCTCGTTGAGCCTGAGTTCGATGATTTGGTAGGTGAGGAAGTTGGGCGCGTTGAAGATGGTCACGGAGACCAGAACTAACGCGATCGCACAGTAGCTGTGCTTCAGACCGATCTGAAACATTAAGTTCAGGCCAACGATCCGTTTCTAAGACTCACATTTCGGTGATTAGAAGCCGTCTTCTTCCGGTTCTCCAAGGTGAGAAACCTGATCAAGCCCAACATGACCGAGAGCCACACGCTGGACGAGTGCCCGACGAGCGAAAGGTGAGCGTGGGCGATTAGGAACATGGCCCAGTTGTAGCTCCAGTGGCGAGGATGGCAGTCGGCGAAGGCGACGAACGTGTAGTGGGTTGTGTAGACCAGGTTCGAGAAGAGGACTACGGTGTCACAGCAGGCCATGGCTGTCAGGACCATGTTGACTGGGGTCCGCATTTGTTTCCTGGAAACGGTTCAGGGTTAGAATTGGTGAACTAGGAATATGCTTTAAGGATAGCTTCCCAAGAGTGTCAACTTTAAAATTCTCGGATCTAGGACTCAAAGATGGTTCCTTGCAAACGTGATTTTAAGGAGTTGGTGCCCGGAATCCGACTTCCAACTCCAAAACAGAACAATCCCACCGCTACTCCCCAACCCCGAATGTCTAAGATGCCCGCACTCCTTTCAACCCCAATCCTCACCACCTAAGACGATCTCTTGCCCAGCTTTGACATCTAATTAACCCCACATTAAGAAAATTGCTTCTTCTTCTTCCCCGTCGCCCTCCACATTAGATAAACCATGTACTATTTACAAGTCCTGCCAGGGTTTTCCCGAAACCCTGAGGACGACACGTCGGCTGCGAGTGGCAGCCGCGTTAATTATTTAAAAGACGAGCCGACTGACAAACGATCCGAACGCCGAAAAACGCTCGTGGTCTCGTGTCCACGTGGGCGCTGAAGTGAGCAAAGTTCTAATCTCCGACCACTTAAGACGGTCAACTTTTCTTGTGCGGGTGAGGAGAGTACGACCGCTCTACGGGGAAGCCAAGGCACTAATTATGCGTCGTTGCGTGAGTCAGTTAGCCGGAAAACGTGATTATGCGTTAAGCACACGAATCCGCCGCGTGTAAACAAAATTTTTAGGGGTGAAAGATCTTGAGAGAGCACGGATTCCGAAGGGTCACGGATTCCCGGAATGGATTTACATCTCATTAGGTTGATTTAAATCTTAAGCTTCAAGGAACGTTGTGCTTTTTGAAGGATGGGAATATACTGAGAATCAGGACAACGTATAAGGCTTCAAAAACGGCGATTTCAGGACTTGGTGTAGGCAAGGGTAACAAGGTTACGGCTGCACTTTTACACGCTCAATCTGTGTTTAAAGCGTTTGAAAAATAATCAAATTTTAATGCGGAATTCATTGATTTTTCCAAAGGGAAAACAGCCGAACATAAGACAAACTTTACATAGTGACAAAAACAGGGTAGTTTGGGACGCCAGAACTGCTGAATTATGAATAGGGTTTCGTAGTTTCTGTGTTTGGGGATAAGTGTCGGAATCAAAGCCGAAAACTAGGACTGGTAAAACTTGTCTTTGTGAAATTTTGAGACTTTAGATTATGACAAAAATCACTAAAAACCAACCTCGTGAGAACCACAATATTGCAGAAGTTGCAGAGCGTGCCGACGATGCACATGAATATGGACAAGTAGGTATGAATCGGTCGGTAGAACGTGTGGACATCGTAGAGAAGATCGTAAACGAAGCTCTCGTTGGGAAGTGGGATCGCGATGAGTTGACACGTTCCAGCGATGTCCATCGCGGTCGCCGATCGCCTAATGAACGGCGGGCTTTAGCCCCTTGCGATGAATGACAATATTGAAAACGAGAGTCCCCGAGCGGAGAGGAGCTCTCTCTGCAGAAGAAGCGGCACAACGGCGGCGTTTGGCTAGAGGATAAGCGGCGGCGTGTCGGTGGTCGAGCCGGACAAGAAGAACAAAGAGTGTGGAAATCGAATTTGTCAATCAGTTTACGTCACTGACATCACGGGTCTCCGGCGACCGAAGAGACGCGGGAACAGCTTCACAAACTTTGGGCTGGAAGAGGAGACGGAAAGGTGTCGTCGGTGGTCTCGCCTGAGGCAAGGCGATCAGACCTGAAATTGGCGAATGAAGATTAGAATTAGGGCCTGACGCACGATTGGGGCTCCTGACGCGGCGCGATTTATGTAAAACGGTCCGCGTTCACGGAGCAATCATCTCGAAAACATTCTATTTAAGGATTATCGCGTGTCGTCCACGAGATGATGAGGATGATGAGGAGTAGAAGAAGAAGAAGGAGAAGAAGAGAGAAGATGCCCACGCTTCAGGCGCTTGGCGAACAACCCGTTCGGCGTTTCGCCTGAGGGGAGGAGACGAGCTTTTGCTGGGATACGAGGAGCCGATGAGGAGGGGGGAGACGAAAGTATATTGAGTTGGCCGAATTGAGTTTTGGTTTATTGCAAGGAGAGCCGCGGAGGAGAACGACGGGGGAGGAGGGGAGGAAGGGCGATTAGGTTTTTGCGGCAGTTGTTTGCAACTTTTGGGTAATAATTCTAATAATAATCTCAATGAACAATTTTGCTATTTTTGTAAGCTTTTAGAAATGACGAAATACAGAGTTTGGTCCCTTAACGTCATGATGGAACCCACGAAAACAGAATAAATTTCAATACATTTAAAGTGCGTGAACAAAAAAGTTCCGTTTTGTCACGTTTTTTCCTCTATTTTTAGAAAAACAAATCTAATTTTGGTATTTTTAGAATGACCAAAAAACGTATTTTGTCATTTGAACATTTCAAGTTTATGACTAAGTTTATGAGTTGGTTAATGACTGAATGTCTGATTTTTGACGTTGACCACTAGACGTCAAAGTAGCATGTATTTTGATCTCCGTAAGACCCACAAATTAATTCTTATTTTTAAGACGCATTAATTAGCCTGTAGGACCGTCTACTAGACACGAATAACTGCCTAGAGTTTTGGGACACGTGGGGGTCATTCTAATTTTTTGTTTGGCGCAAAGCGGTTGGTCTTAAGACTGAGACAGGGTTGTCTATGAGACCTTAGGGTGGTCTAAAGAGCGGTTTCATGTCTGGAACAGTCATTTAGATCTTTCACAGGACACCCGGATCGGTCGGTTTCAGCAAGCCTGCACTGATACCCGTTGTTACAGTCTCAAATCCTTCCCAGAGACTCATCATGAGCCGTGACCGTCTATTAGACCCAGAACTGTCTAGGGTTTTGAGGATCGCAGAGTTCATTCTGACTATTCGTCAAAAAATCGAGTTGGTTGGTCCTTTAGGATCGTCCGCCAGACATTAGGGGTCAGCAGCTACGGGGCGCTCATTCGGACCCGTTCTCAAGCAAGTGGAGCGGTCGGTTTTAGCAAGCCTGCACCGATACCCGTCTTTTAGGCCTGAAATCCTCCATATAAGCACGTTCCTAGAGACATTCATTCTTAGTTCCGTCTTTTACACCTAAACCAAGACAGCCCTATCCTTCCCACTATCTCATAAATGACTGCCAAGTCCCAAATCCCATTCACATCTAACCCCACCAAATGTCAAAACCATATCCACTTATTTATGATCTATTTAACAAGTTAATTCTAATTTTTCAAAGCGCGTCATTATTCAAATTCCGTTTCCTCCCATCCTTCCTGAATTTCACAAACGGAAATTTGCACATCCAGAAGAGACGAGCGCTAATAATCCAACTGAAGCCATTTCGGTGTTTTTAAGTTTCGACGTGGGTGTTCGCTACTACGCATCAAGTATATTATGATCCTTTGCTCTTAGAATTTTTTATTTGTGACCTTAGAAGGTTCCTTGTTTATTCGATTTGCTATTTTTGAAATTCTAAGCTTATTAGGGGGTGAAAGAAAGCTTTTAAGATGTCGCCTTGAGAGGTCACATATACGTATGCACAAGTGGGTTTTGAGCCTAAAAGACCCTTGAACCAAAAACCACAAATTTCCCCAAAAGCGGACAACGGACATCATAAATCCGAATGCGATACGGATGAATCTCATAAAAGGATCCGCTTCTAGACCAAACAGGCCAATTCCACGCGTATGACGACCGAGAAACCACGTGATTCTCTAAGGTCTCCAAGGAATACCAGCAGACAAATTTAGACTCTTTAGGCTCTTTAGAGATAGATCCGCCACCAGTTCTCTGACGAACCAAACACGAAAACCGACGAGGACGAAATGATGAGCGAGAGGGGAACTGTGTCCTTTCATGTTGGACGGAAAAAACAATCGAAACTAATGACGAACTCCCGGGGAAAGAGGAAGTGGGATTGGCCGCCTGGATGCCCTTTCGGTCTTTACTGAACGCTGCCTAGAGCTGCTACGCGTAAGGAATCTGTGCGGGGAGGAGAGAAGGAAGGAACGAACTTAGGATGAACTTGGGTCGAAGAACTTTGGATTCGGTTATGAAAGTGGCATAATTAATAAAATTTTCCGGAGAGTTAAAGAGAGAGAGACGAATTACTTCTGGGAACCGCGTTCTATCCAGGACAGAAACGACAAATGCTTAAATTGATTTGGCTATAACGCGTTTTCGTCCTTTGGACGGTAAACAATTCTGACAGGAAAAACAAATATTGTGTTGAGAGGTCTCTTTCCTAAGGATACATGGCCAAAAGCGTCGCGGGCTGTCAAAATAAGAATTTCGCGAGGGATTCTACGCCCGAAAATCTGGGTTCCTCTTGCTTTGTAGGGTCAGGCGCCCAGAATAGCAAATAGGCCAATTTACCCCAAATTGGGTTTTCCTCGTTCTGAGACTTAATCCACTTGTCGCCTCTACAAACACTAATATCAAATTCGTTTCCTTAAGATGTTGTCCAAAAGAACAACACAAGAACTTCCCGTCGTCGTCTTCCGTGTCTCCGCAAGACAAGATCCATCACAATCCATCAGCGCCGAATAAACTTGCCACATTTCCGCGTGCTGTAAAGTAAACTTGGCAACATTTCCTGTTGTCGAATCCGAGAACCACATGACTTTACACCTCCAAAGTCTCCTGGGAAGCCCCGGAACTCCGGACAATAATTGAATAGGACATAATCTAACTGGTCTCGGAGGAAATCCGCGCGTGACAACTTGACGGATTAAGGCCAGTTAGTGACGTGTCGGGAGGAGGTCAGAGATTAGGACGAACGCCAAATTTTTTGAGCTTCGAATTGGTGATTTTGATTGATAAGGAAGGTCTGATGGCACAAGAGAGTCTAAAGGATTGGGTATTCCGATGACAGCTGACCTAAAGTGATTCTATCGATCTCCCGAAATGTCCTAAAACTGAGGTAATCTGAGAAACCGCGACGGCGCCCGGAAGAAACACAAATCATCTTGTTTTCGGATTCAAATGTTTGTCTCCAGAATCACTGTCTGTGATTACACATGATTAAAGGGCGACACGGAGGAACCCCGTCTCCCCCGCTCACAAGAGATCATCCGGCTTTCAGTCTGTCCTTGTTTTCACGCGCGTCTCTTACACGATAAATTTAATTTACATGTTTTTGTGTGTTTTCTAGGTTCGACTCTTGTTACTACGCTGTTACGCTGCTGCTGTACTTCTGATACGTACAGCCCAGCCAGTCTGGGCTGTTTGACGAGCACGCCTGAGGTGTCAACAGCGCGGGGACATCAAAACAAGCGCGCGCCAGGAGATGATTTTAGGAGTTTAGGCAAGGTTGAGTGAACGTTCCGCGATAGGGAGATGCTAGATGGATTCGGTTAGAGGCTTCACATAGGTCAGATCGGGGATTCTTGGTTTAGGGAATTTAGCTTGATTCGGAGAGGGCAGGAGAGTGAGGCTAAGGACTCTTCAGAGGTCTGGTTTTAGGGATTCCAGCGAAGCTAAAGCTCTAGATGGGTTAAGGACTTTAGACAGGTCAGATCAGGGATCCTTAAGTAGTCTTACAAGATTAAGAATCCTTGAAAAGTCAAACTTTCAAGCATCCAGATTTGGTAACTCATGACTCTCTTGCCTTTGCGGCCGGCCTGTTTTGGCAATCTTAAGCGAGCCTTAAACCTCCATTTTAAAACCCTGTTTACATAAGTCAACTTTCGTGAGAAACTGGTTTACTACGGCAAAGAACAACACGCCGAAGCTGAAGTTCGAAAAAATTAATTTTTGATGACCGAAAAACAGAGTTTTGGGATCTGGTGACCTTAAGCATGGACGGACCGAAGAGTTGTTTAGGAGAACCCAGCTTGGAGGTAGTCCTGAAACCATACTCATTCTATCAACTGTAATCAGAGTCTATTCAGAACACCTGGAGACAACGTTTTTACCAAGATCCATAGAATGGGATTTTCTTAAAATCAGAAATCCTGACGTCAATCTTAATGATAGCGTAGGATTTCCGAAACCTTAGAATCTCAACCGCCCAAATAATAATAATTAAAACGCCGCTTCAAACCCTGTCTCGTCTCTTGTTTCGGTTCTGGTCACGAGGTCGGAGGCGTCTATAAGAACATAAATTTGTTTTTTCCTAATAATAATTGGCAACAAGTAGTCAGAAAACAAGAGGTTTCTGGGGAACGGAGGTTAGGAGCGAGGCGGTTAGGGGAAAGCAGTCCAGATTGGAGTCCAAATTGCGGTTTCACAAAACAAAAATCGCTCACAACTTGGGCCGAAATCTAATAAATTCCAAGATCTGCCAAACTAACATCTCAAACTAACATCTCAAAATAACAGAATGAGAGACAAAAATGCGGAGTCCAAAAAATCCAAAAGTACAAGTCTTTCCATTGGTGGTGAACTACAAAGAGACAACGAAAACCAGAACGACAACTGCTAATGTATTAGTGTGCTAGGACAACTGGTTCAGTCAAAACAGATTTATCACATCTGTCGTCTGAATAATTGATTTAGTTCCTTAACGTTAAGGCGTTGCGATTAGTTTAGAGACTACGGTTGATCAAGTTAAGGGGTGAGGGAAACTTGGGTTTAGATGGGTTCAGAATGTCAGGTTAGAAAGAGGACAAGCCAAGCCATCAGGAGAAACCTCTCCTTGTTCACTCTTTTTGAGCATTCCTTGGTCAAAAAAGAGCTTATTTACATATATTCGCCTTGTATCCAAAAACGTATTGAACTAAGAATATATTCATTTCAAGTTCAAGGGTAGGTGCTCTGGAAAACTTACTTCAAAAGCCTACAAGAGTACATCAGAATTTTAAGAAAAGTGAACATTTAAGGAACACAGCAATTAAGAAAATTATTTTGATGGGTCTTTTGGGTTTTGGCCAGCAAGATGGCGGAATCGAGTTTAAGCCTATATGTAGGTCGGTAGAAGCCATCCTCAAAAAATTAGAAACTTAATAAGAATAAGGAAAATATATAATCAGTTAATGAACAAATCGGATTCGCGCAAAAATTACATCTTTATCTAAGCTCTCTTAGCTCGCACTTCGCCTTCAAAGACTCCCCAACAAAAATCCCAACCTCCATTCCCTACAATCCTAATGCCTGCACTCATAACAAAATCAGGAAAACTTGTTTGCTCGCAAACACCTTCAGACTAAATACATAAAATATGCATGCACAAATAAATGACGCCAAAGCAATCTGAAAATTGGCAAAAACCCATTTTCTCACAAAATCTGGAATTCTAGGACTTCTTCAGATTCAGTCTTTCGTGTTCAACACCAACGCCAAGGATAAATAGTGTTGAACTCTTGAAACACAAACGACGAAAACATGCAATTAAGGCGGGAGAGCTGTTTTTAAGACGCACGCTGAAAAGCGTTTTTTCATAAAAGAGGCGGCGGTGGTTAAATGGGTGGTTGGGAAAATGTGGGAAGGAGGCGACGAAATTTCCAGGAAACGTTGAAGATGTCGTTGAGACTAGTTGAGAAAAGGAAATGCGGTAATTAATTGAGGCTAAGGGAGAGTCCAAAGGACGTCAAAAATGCAAATTCATAGGCAATGAATTTATCACCAAAAAATGCAAAATTAGGCTATTCCGCAGAGGGAAGATATAGTTGAGCAGAATAACTGTACGGTTAAGCCCATATTCAAGGCAAGAGCCATAGGTAATGTGAGAGCTATAAGAAGGCAAAAATGCAAATTCATTAGAGGACCAAAAAGACCAAAAATGCAGTTCTTAAAAACTGAAAATATAGCCAAAGCTTACGACTTCAAATTTCGACTTCAAAAATTTTAAGAGTGTATACCGACGATCAAAAAATCTAAATACTCAAATTTCCAAGAACCCAAAAGTCCAAACCCAGAATGCCGCTTCGAAAGAGAGCGAAACGTTTCTAAAAATCACATCGTGCAACTAGAATATTCTAGCCAAGAGCCATATACTGAACACGCAAACCATCCGTATCTATGGCTCTCGTTTTTAACGTCATTGTTGCTAACATCAATTGGGGGAAAACGCGGTTTTAAAATTGTGGGGTTGGGAATGGGATCAGGCAAAAAAGACAAAATTCTTGTTAACCAAGACTGGAACAGAATCCAATCAAAAATTTAACGTTACTATAAGTCAAAATTCACTGGACTCGTCGGGTTTGAACTTTTAAGATTATGAATGGCTCGAATGATTCAATTGACTCGCATAACTCAATTTTAAAAAAATCAGGACTAAAGACAAAAAATAAGCATATGCATCACGTGCGCAAAAATACACTTTAAGAACAACTTTATACACTTGTTAAATAACTGATCAAATCCAACGTGAGAACGCCAGAAGCTTTGCAACACCGTTCCACCCTTCGTGCGAAGCTTAGGAAGCCGTAGCTCAATAATACGCTCGGCGTTGAAGCCATCAAATCCGTCAATTGATCTTTTGATCTGCAATGTTAATAGCGTTATAGTTCCTTATTTGAAAACTTAGACCGTATTAACTTGCCAACGAAAACCTCAAAAGTTGTTATAAGATGCTCTGAGGGCAGATATATCGGCTTACCAATGCTTCAAATCAAATTGAAGCTGATTGATCAACCAAAAATACCACTTCCAAGTTCCAAGACAAACAGCTTCAGAAACCCCGAAATTCAACCTTACAGAGATCTAAGAACGGCTCCAAAAAATCACCTAACCAAAACCGATCTCCAACAAACACCCTCACAAACACAATCTCTACTGCCTCCCTGACCTCCACAGTCACAAAATCAACAGACCCAAAATCAAAAAAATCTTTAAAATGTAAATCTCGCGCCGTCAACACGACTACCGCTCGGAATAAATCAAAGTGGAATCCGCGACTCGCCGGCACTTTAATCTCTTCGGTCAACATTCCTCACCCACCACTTAATGCGAATGAATTTCGAAGCCAATTGATAAACAGTGGGAAGGCACTTTTTAGCCGTTGCCCTCGTTTTCCCCTCTACTGGGGATTGATTCTCTCTGTGGGAGAGTGTGTGTGTTGTCCTTCCCCAAGAGGGTGCATTCAGAGAATGCAAAAGTCGCATTTGTAATCAAGCTGGCAGCAGCTGTTGGGAAGTGGGGCCAAGGGCGTTTTTGAGTTCGCTGGGATAGAATTGCAATCGCAACTTTAACGAGTCGAGTGGACCTCAATTAGAGTCCCACATGGCCGCTAGCTCACGAGTGCATGCGGAGTCGTTAGAGGAAGCGTTGGTTTGGGAGAGGGACCAAAGATCATGGAAACGTGGAAAGGACAGAGGCAGATTTGAGGTCACCAACATCCTCGAGAGCCAAAAATACATTATAAATTCAAGAAACCTTAGACTCAAAAACAAAGAACAATACCTAAAACTTCGATTCAATAGACTTGCAAAATATTGACTTTCAAAGGATTTCCTGTGACGTAACAATTCTCAACGACCACCCTTTTGTGGTCTTAAGTGCTCTTCAATTAGAGAAGAGTTCGACGTAAGCAAATTGCGACGTTCACTAAAGGACATCTCAAATTTACCCGCCTGAAGTGTTTTCTATAGGATAAGGCAAGATCTTGGAAATGTTATTCGCCTGGGTTTAGTCATTGATTCGTTTAACGTGGAGATCATAGCTTAGAATTTAGAAAAAGAGGAGTCATAACCGAGCCTCAATAATCTGCTTATTTGAACAAGGAAAAAGCTCTGTGAGCACAAAAATCTAATAAATTTAAAGTCTGACTCAAACCAATTGTTTACATCCGTCAGCCATCCCGTATCCATAAGTCATAACAGCATTGCCGAACCGTAAAAAATGCAATCAAATTTTTTTGAAGAAGGATTCTCCGGGGAACCGTGAAAAGTCATTAGATTTCATGCGTAGATAAACCAATCACGCGCTTCAAAGAAACGTCTTGACCAATATGTCAGAAATATTTTGGGGGATTGGGTTTTGCAATTTGAATTGGATGTGAAAAGCACCGGAAATATCAAAAATCAAACTGCTTTCAAGTACTTTTCGAGTGTCAAAAATCAGAATTTTATGTTGAAATAATACTTGTGACAAAAATTATAGGAACTTTCAAAACATACTGTACTTGTCAAAGCCGTTAAATCGAAGATCGAACTGCCCTGAAGTACTTCTCGAATGCCAAAAAGTAGAATTTTAAGTTTAAAAGTGTTAGTTCCGAAAATCACAAAAATTCCAAAAAAAATACCTTACTCGTTTAAGCCGTTAAACAGAAACCTAAACTCACTCAATTGATCTCAACCCTTCCCTGCTTTCCTACAAACTCTGTACGTTTATTTTCAAGCGCCCAAACGTTGCTCAGCGACAAAACCAACATTGTTATCTTTAGTGCAACTTTCTACACTTTAAAGATTTATAGATTTGAAGACAAAATATTTGCTTGATATGTGAAATTCGCCAAAAATATGACCTAATCAAAAACAATTCCAAAATTCACTAGATGTCTCTAGAATCTTTGAATCTTTAAAGTCCCAAACTTAAAAACTCCTTTTGCAAGATCCAAATCCAAGCCCAAGGCCAACCAAGACCCCGGGCTGACAAAAATATGATCTCAACCTCTCTTACAAGACCCAAGCTCAAGGCCAACCAACACAGACCCCAACTAAGATCATCCTCTCATCCCTGGCTTCCCCTCTCCCTGATCCAAAACAACCACAAACCATCAGTGTTCTCTAATCGCGCAGATAAATTTCAACCCACACAAAAACGGCGTTAAAAGAGCGGCGCCAAAGTCGAAAAAAACACTCCAAGAAGCCATAAAACGCAATTTGCCGATCGACGAGAGCGCACACACATCCGGTAGGAAACCTCAAAGCTGCTTAAAGTGAATATTGACTCAGCGAAGGGCGACTTTTGAGTGACAATTTTGCGTCCTTGTTTTCGTTTCGAGACTCTCCTGTGCTCGCGGTCCTCTCCACCCTAATAACTCGCGGCGAGATGGGACCCACGACGAGATGGACGGCGAGGAGGACTAGGACGGAGAAGCCGACGGGGGCGAACTAGCCGCGGGCGGTTCCTATTCCGCCGCCGCCGTTCTTTAATGTGCGCGACGGAGAACTCCTCTTAGGAGAGAAGATGGTGTGAGAATATTTGCCGCTGCCGTCGTCGTCTGAAATGTTGTTTTGTAAGATGCTATGCATAAAACATCTTAGCGCACACAACACATGGGAAACGCCTGCGCGCCCACACACGGCGAACGAGAAGACCGGGGAGTAGGAAAAAGAGGAGGGAAATACAGAATGCGCCTAATGTGAAAGTAGGCTGGAATGTTGTCAACAAGCGTGTTCTGTTCCCAGCTCCTGAGTGTGGTGCAGGCAGACAAAGTGGTTCCTTAGGAGGGGAGAGTGAAGAGCGTAATGACCGAGCCACTTTAGAATTCCTGTTTCGGCCATTATGCAGGATTACATATGGAAGGAAACTCTCGACGAGGCGTTAGGACGGAAGGAGCAGGGGAAAAGCAACAACAACCAACAGCTGCGGCTAGGAAACGCGTAAAAAGAGAAAAATGTTGGAAATTAGGG
>KN167686.1:11607-26211 GCA_000757745.1 Steinernema scapterisci
CTCCAATCCTAAATCTTAGCTATTTCATCATTAAGAACCATAAAGAAAAGCAATTTTGCGAATCGAATTGCGATTCAGTTTTAATCGCAAAAAGACGTGTTCTAAAACAAAGTTCATTGACTTCCAAAACCTTCGATTCAATTTGAACTCACATTTCCTTGCACAGAAATCTTAGAAATTGTTGACTTTTTGGAGAGAAGGATAGGAATTAACCCTGAAAACACAAAATTCTTAATTCCGCTCTGAGAATAGCTTCGAATCCGGAAGTTCGAAACCACGAAAAGAGCGAGCATAGTATAAACACAACCCGGACGAGCGGAGCGTTGGAGTATTGATCGGTTGGTGCAGCCGCTGACGTTTTCGCGGACGGCTGTGGCGCCTAAAAAACTACTGCAAGAGCGTCCAGCGAGAGAAAAGCAAGGAATGCGCTCGTGAAAACGGCGGCGGATTTTTGGCGAAGAGAGGGAGTTAAGGAATGGGCTTTTGGGAACTAAATCTAGGGTTTGAAGTGAGGATTGTTCAAAGGCGAACCTCTCAGCAAACAAATTTCGGAAAGTTTCGAGTTCAATTAGATCAACAAAACCAAAAACGATGGTTCGTCAGATTATAGGAGGAGATGAAACTGTGGCCGTTAGAACAAAAAGCCCTCAAATGATTCGAAGTTTAGTGCCCGCTTTAAGTCGACCTAAAAATCATCAAAAAGTGTATAACTCCTCTGATCGTAAGGGAGTCTTAAAGCAGATAGATGAGGTTAAGACAGATAGATGAGGTTATCAAGTGTTAGGACAGATGTCCTAATTGCAACTGTGGTGGCGGGTTCTGGAGTTCTTAAATCATCTGCTGGTTTATCGTGTCAGACAGTTAATTACCAATGTTATTTATCTATGGGGTAAGTAGGGAATAGTTGAGGGGGATGCCTTGGGAGGAAATGAACAACACCGAGAGAGGTACGCAGGACGGCCCTAGGGCCGCTTGCCCATGGAGAGGCGCCGAGACGACTAACTGGTGAGGCCAGCGACGACCGTTCTGATGTCCAATACAAGTTGAATCAAAGCGGCGTGCAGAAAGTCGATGCGCTCTTCGCTGCTGCTTAGGGGTTCACGGCGTTGGGCCTGGCGACGATTTCCACGGTGTGCCATCTGGAAGTGAGTTTGGGACGACTAATACAAGCAGTGAGGTAATATTTACAGAGGCGCGGGGTGTAAAGTAGCGAGGATAATGGCATGATGATAAGCGTTGATGTAAAAATAAGGACAAAATCAGTGATAGAAGACGAGGTAATATAGAAGTAGAGTATAAGTAATGCGAAGTGAGTATCAGTGGCGACGGGAGCCGGGAAGAACGGGTGACGTCTTCTTTCTTGCCGTGGGTTTCAATGGAGCGGTGATGCGGTGCTTCTTCGTCGGAGGGACGCTGGAGACAATGGACACATTTGGTGGAAGGACGAACTACCACACGACGTTTGGTCAGGCTTTGAGTTCGACGGGGTCGCCCACGCTCATCTCTGGCGAAGCCCGTTCGGCCACGAGGGGACGTTATTCGGATCGTAGACATCTCTGCCTTGGCCTTGGACGCTGTGCTTGAACACTGCGAGGTTCCCGGACGTCTTTAACCGGGCCAGGCCGATCCATTCCTGATCAGGGTGGGGCTCCAATGTCCGATTTACAGACTTCGGTAGTCCCTTTGATGGCCCATAAGAAAGCTTACTTCTCGACGTTTCGTTCCCAGCGCGTGGTTCACTTGATCCTGGATGGCGATGAGGACATCCCCCGGCTGCTTCAGAGTGGCGGGTACGCCCTGAAGGGTCTCGATCGTCCCGGACAGGGTTTCAGCCTGCTTTTGGAGCCCTTTGACAGCAGAGCGAAGGGTCACTGGCTCACCGAAGAGTCACCGAAAGGTCGCCAAGATAGCAAGAACGGCGCCTAGGGGACACGGAATGGAAAGCCATAGAGATAGGGGGCGCACAAATCTAAAGAATCAAAATTATTAGAAGAAATGGGACGCCGTCAAACTTACCACAAATTGAAGACAAGGCTTATCATGCTTAAAACGTCGATGAGGTCCAGATGACCGGCCTCATTCAAACACACAATAGTGTGACTCAGCACGTGGCAATATGACACATTGCGCCGTTTCTAACCACGTGCAGTGCTTTGGGACACGTGGTTTCCACAGCGACAAAGGGACTACGGTAGGTAGTTTCAAAGTCAAAATCTATAAAAAGACAGTTCTAGCCGTGGCAGGACAAATTCTGACGGTGACGCATTCAGGCTTAAAGTCAAGATTTTGGACCTTTTTGAGCCAAACATGTTAGAGGTATGTTAGAGGTGAACTGGAATTTCGAAAATTGAAGACAAGGCGAATCACGTTTGGATTGCGTTGATGCGGTAGAAACCACTGGGGCGCAATTAAATAGGCCACTGAGTGACACGGAATGGGTCCGCTGTGGTCCAGATAAGACAAAAGATCGCCAGGACCCAAGCTGTCAGACCTCGTGAAGCATGAAGAGCATACGGAAAGAGTAAAGTTCTGATAATATGACATATGAGGCATTTATTCTAATCACGGAACTACCAAACAAGAATGTGATGAAGTCTAGCGGCAGAGTGGTTTTCGTCTTGAAGGGTAGAACAGGGTGTAGCAGACATTCCAATGAGCCTTTTGGCTAAGATAATGGTTTGGTCGTGACCTCAGAATAAAGTTCCGATCAGGTACTCCCCCTCTTTGTTAATATTCGGATATAAGGATGTCACCTAAACTCGAGCACACCTAACAAACTCTAAATAACAAACTGAACCTGCATCGTAGAAATCTAGAAACTTAGCAAAGCGAGTTTCTGCTGTCGCTATCGTCTCTTTCAAGGTTTGCATCACCTGTTCGGCCGCCGAAAAAGGCTTCTCTTTGGAGCGAGCGGTCAACACGCTGGGATTTCAGTTCGAAAAGTGCACCTGGTTGCTAACGATCGAGCTTCCTCCTTCAAACTTTACTGGTCTTCTAAAGCCCCAAGCCAGCAACAGGACAACCCTTCCCTGACCAAGTTCAGTTTAAACTCCGAACCTTGCAATCAATTAAAACTCAAATCTAATTTTAAGTGCTTTATTAAACTCCTTAACTTGTACAATACATCGTGAGAGCCTAAGCTAAATTCTATAGCAAATCGCTTAGTTCTTTAGCCGTGAATCGTCGTAACCAACTCGTGTCATTTGCCCTTCAGTCGTGTTGAATTCCAACTCGCATTATTGTTGTGGATGATTGAAACAGGGTTTAAATCGCTTTTTTAGTCTCAGGTCTTCTGAAAATGTCTTCTAGACTCATAAACTATGATGGATTTTGAACTTACATTAAGATCAGCAGTTGAAGCGTTGTCTAAATCGCTCAGTGAGTCTACGGATTTCTCCTTAATTGCAAAAGGGCGACGTCTAGATCAAGATTCATCAGATATGAGAAGTTCTGACTGATCTTAAACTTACATTTCCTTGCACAGAAATCTTAAAAGTTGTTGACTTTTTTGAGACGAATAGGAATAAAACCTGAAAACATGAAACTCTCAATTCCGCTCAGAGATTTGCTCCAAATTCAGAAGTTCGAAACCACGAAAACAGCTTGCACAATAGAAACACTGCCGGCGCAAACGAGATGTTGCAATATTGATCGGTCGGTGCAGCCGCTGACGTGTTCGCGAACGGCCGCGGAGATCCAAAAAACGACTGGAAGTGCAGCGGACAGAGGAAGTCAAGCAGCGGGCCAGTAAGAACAGAACGCGGTTTGCTTCCGGCTTGAACCAGGCGTCAAATAGAACCTTTAATCTTGAAACTTGAATAAAGCACAAATCCACGTAACACACAAATCCACGCTTCCATCAAAACCCAATCCTACTTAACCCGCCTAGCCACATCCCTCCTCTGCTGGCTGAAGTACTCCTTCATCTCCCTGCTGCACATCCGTCTCTTGCTCTTCGTGGCATCCTTGCTCCACCCACGCGGACAAGCCTTGGGTTTTGTGACGGCAGGCCTCTCATAACCGCGGAACTTTGGCTTTTTGGGATCGTTGTCTTGCCAAGCAAATCCTAAATGAACCATGAAAGTAGCACCCGTTTTGGGATGACGCATAAGCATCTCTATTCTATGGTTCCGTCGCATCCGTTTCCATGTCTTAGTAGGCTCTCGAAACTCAAAACCGACTTCTTGAAACTGGGTTAAGACTTTCATTGTGTGTTCGCACTTTAGAGGCCACGGTAGATAGTCCCTAGAGGTCACGAAGAGGAGGTCCTTGGCGTCGTCGTGTTTCAGCCACTCCTCAGCGGCAATTTTGATCACGGGTGGATCGATGTTTCCTGGATAACAATCCTTAGTGGAGATGATCTTCAAAAGTGGATTCTGGGTCACGTGCCACTTGATAACAGACCGAAGGTTAGCTACAACCCCAGGTGTATCTTCACAAACAACTTGCAGTTCCTTTGTTGGAATTTGCCACAAGCACTTCAATCTCTCTGTAAGCGACTTTCCAAGTTCCCCTTCAGGAGAACCTTTGATGAACATCTTATCCAGGCTGATCTTAGTCAAATTCTCTTCAAAGTTCTGAATCTCTCGGACCACAGAATCCACTTGTTTTAGGTGTTTTCCCGGTGTTTCCCCAAAATCTTGTTCAACGGTAAGATACTTAATCTTTTCCAAAGCCTTGTTTTGGGTCTTGAACTCGTGCAAACTCAGCTCTTCTATGGGATAACCGTAGGTTTGGTAATAGTTCGGATAATCTAGATTATCGTAATTGAGTAACCTCGACATAACTACGTTGGTTTCGATGCAGCCGTCCTCCCAAAGGTGAAATGTAGTGTTTAGGTGGTACATGGCGTGGATGTATCGCCTTATGCGCACGACGTGGAGTAATAAGTAAGGGTCTCGTTCTTCTGAGATGCATCGGATTTGGCGACTGGAAGTGAGGATAGGGGAGAAGAGGGCTTTGGCTGGATGAAAAGGGAAGGACGGGAGGAGGCGGGAGAGGGAAGCAAGCGCCATGATTCAAGCCAAGTTTAAGAACAGTTAGGCAAAAGCACAAATTCAGGAGCTTTTATTAATATCAAGCTGAATAAAGCGATGCGACAATTTGAACTTCCTAAATCCACTTAACCCACTTAGCCACATCCCTCTTCTGCTGGCTAAAGTACTCCTTCATCTCCCTTTCGTGCAGGCGTCTCTTACTCTTCGTGGCATTCTTATTCCACCCACGCGGACAAGCCTCGGGCTTCCTCCTAGCCTTTCCCCGACATCGTCTAAACTTCGGCTTCTCGGGATCTTCATCATCCCAGGGAAACCTCAGGTCGACAACAAAGGTGGCGTCCGTCTTGGGGTGACGCAGGAACATTTCATACCTTTTGATGTACTTCATCCATTTCCATTTTTTAGTCGACGATTCCCGTAACTCGAATCCGGTTTCGAAGAACTTGATTCTTGATTTGAACCCTGAAAGAAGCCTAAGACTAAGAGGGTTTGCAATAAACTCAAGACACAGCAAGAACGTAATGCTTGAGATGAAACTACACTTGTCCTGGGAATATTGATTAGACTGAAGCGTCGGTCTGTGTTCGCCGCCGACAAAAGCGAAAAGTGGCTGGCGAGTCGTCGCTAGACTGTTGTTGGCTGACGTCACCGCTGTACTCATCAGCCTCTTGAAAAATTTGACTTTTGAACTTCGTGTATTCTGATTCCAAAGGACCCAAAGGAGAGGATTAGGAGAGATGGGAGCACACAGGAAGGGAAAGCGGACTTTGGAAACTGAAAGACGTGGTCAAGTTGGGATTCCTGAAGAGATGCTAAAAATGCTGCCAAGAGATTCATAAATTCAGTATTCTTTGGGTTCCCTGGAGACTTGCAAAATAGCGGAATTTCGGCTTTTCGGGATCATCCACTTGCCAATGTAGTTTGGAGTTCTGCTTACCAGTGAAACACGCTTCTAGTAGTCCAACTGTTGACGTTGCAGGCGTTTTTTGCCTCCCGCGGCCGCTCACCAACAGGTCAGTGGCTGCACCAGCCAATCAATAATGCAAAATCGGAACAACTCGGCTGTCTGAGCGATTGTTCCCTTACTAGTGTATATTCTTCAAGCTTTATTACAAGATTTGAAAGCGAGCGCGCGTGTCCAATTGATCTGATTACTTCAAGACTACCTATTCCTTGTTTTCAGGCGCTAAACCAACTCAGTTACTCTGAAAGGCAGTCAACAGATTAAGAGATGTTTGCACTAAAATGTGAGTTTTGTGAGTTTTCCGACCCGTGCTAAATGTAATTTTGCCATATTCGTCCATATCCCGACTCTAAAACCTCGTTTGGCTCTTGATCTTTTTGATGGCGTTTTAATTTTTGATTCCAAGCGAAATACAAATTCTTAAAACTGTGTTTAGAGTCGATGCAGCGAGAACAACGATGGGAGCAGTTATTGCCAGACTTGTTCATTGATGGCAAGCTCGAGGCTCTAGTGAACTTTAGTTACATCGGGTTTTCGATAAAGTGAGCTATGCGGCAAGAGAGTCGAATGGTCATAAAAGGCTGAATGTTAGGTAAATTCAATTTGTCTTTCAAACCCTTACTGATTAGTTTTGTAGCTCTCGACGCTCGAGCTACCGCCTGAAGGCCATTTTGGGATAAACAAGACGTGCGCTACCTACGTAGAGTTAATCTCAGGTCTAGCACATGACGATGTGAGTGAACGCTTTTTTTGACTGTTAATTGTGCAATGATTACAGAGAGAAACTAAACCGATTGGGATACATTGACGTTATAAGTGTCCAACAGCCTCCTTCCACTTGCGCCTAACGATTAGGACTCATCCCCCCGGATCACTCAATGGATAACATTATGGACAAGCATGCGGAACACGTGGGTTGCAATCACCAAACGATTCCATTTGGGGCAATCGATGTGGATAGGATCCTCAAAACGAGATCGCCACTCGTCTCAACTTCTTAACTGTTTTAATGTAATAAAATAAAATTCAAAATTTTATTATTTTTAGTCGTATCTATAAGAACCCGTTGTCGTCTTCTCCTGGTCTCACATTCTGTCCTTCTCTTCTTATCAGCTCCTGTCCACCGTCTCCGCGGATGATTCACCCCCGGGTTGTTCCACCTCTGCCCGCCTGCACTCCCGATGAAAAGTTCATAAGATCACAAAGACGGCTTGAGTGTTTGGCGCTTCTAGGAAGACAGATGTAACCGCCTGACAACACGGCCGCACTTTGGATCCAACAGCCCCAAGTTGACCTTCTAACATGGAAATTTCGACACACCCTACGTTGGCTTCAGTAGACCGAAATACAGATCACAATGCTTTTATTAACTTCAGCACAACTGGTTCTACTATTTCTACCATCATGTGACCGACGTTCGGCACCTCACCCGGTTCACCAGAGCTAAAAGAAAGAAGTGATCATAAACAAACATGAATGAGACTTACATCCAAGGTCGGATCGAAGTTCGACCGCTGGTGGCGAGGGGTCCTTCCAAACGCACCCCACCTGCAGCGGCGTAGTGGACCAGTCGTGACCCGCGGTGGAACTCGTCGACGAGTTTACGGCAGCTGCGGGACTGCTCTCTCGCAACCGGTTCCAGCCGCAAACTGGCGGACCTTGAGAAATGCCCCGGCGGTGCAATTTAGCCCTTTTGCCATTTGTTCTGAAACAAATAACCGAACGAAGGAGTTTCATAGGGGTTAGACAATAAAGGGTAAGTGAAACACGCACACAAAACTCAAAAACTAAAATAAATAGAAGTCCGCGCGCGCCACCAGTACCCTTTCGTCGCCATCGCTTGGAGGACGCCACCCCCAAATTTTCTTTATGTTCGGGTTCCCACATTTACTCTGTTACTCGCACAGGCAATTATGCTGCGCCCCTCACTTATACGACGTGCCCTATTTTGTGCCTATATAAACATAGCACAACTCTCCGCACTCACACTCGCCACGATGTCGAAAAGTGGGTCGTCGTCACTGCCTAAATCATCATCATCAACTAAGAACACGGATGTTCCCTCCCCATCCCGTTCTTCGGCCCCCTAAACGCCACTATTCTCCGACGTTCTGAACTTCATCACCATCTTTACGTCGATCAGCTCCAACAAGAGTTCCACGACGATCAACAGCCACCGAAGTTCGAGAAGGATCAACCGAGACCACCGGAGTTCGGACACGACCGTCCACAACCACTGGAATTTCTCCAATTTCAGTAACGTCACACCACCCTATCTCCATCGTTTCTCCTGTGCAAGTAACCCTTCTCGTTCAATTCCGTCTTCGACGCTTACAACACCAACTAATAGCTCCGCGAATCCCCGTGTTAACCCTCAGAGAATCCCCAATACAACTCCTCTGACACCTTCATATGCACATCCTATCCCTTTTTACGGAAATTGGGCACCATACTATCGTCCGATATATAGTAAGTAAAATTTGATAAAACCCATTCTACACCGGGAGGAGGTTTTCCGCACCGATAGCCACCTTTCGATTTGTCTATGTAGTCGATGCGTCAACGATACTATGCAGTTAACTACTGGCAGAATAAATAATAATCAGATATTTTAACTAATCTCGAAGAACGTCGACTTCCTTGATTCTTGATTTAAACCCTGAAAGAAGCCTAAGACGCCTGAGCTAATATCTTACGGCTTCTAAAACGCGACTTTGAAGGCCAAACGCGCCTAGTCAAATTGGACAAAACTACACTTGTCCCGGGAATATTGATTGGACTGAAGCGGCGGTCTTTGCACGCCGCCGCCAAAAGCATAAAGCGGCTTGAGAGTCGTCGCTAGACTGATGTGGGATGACGTCATCGATGTGCTTGCTCATCGGGAAACCTTGAGCACCTTCACAGCTTCTTGATGCCGCGTCTGGAGATCTCTCATAGCCGCCGCCCTCGACTCTGTGTACTGCTTTACAGCTTCGTCCATCTTCTTCCAGACCTCATCTTGGTCTTCCACCTTCCTTCGAAACTTCTTCTGGTATGCTTCTGCCATATCTTGAGCCAGTTCCTGCTTCCCCTCGAAGCTCTTCATGGCTTCAGCCTTCAGCCTCATGTTTTCATCGTAACCAATTGAAGACACTGGTATGACGTCGCTGAACCTAACCTGCACCAGTCCCAAGTTGACCTCGCGGACTCGCATATAAAAGCGTTCATAGGATAGGATCCTGGTTGGTGGGAACACGCGGGAAAGGAGTGCAAGGCGCATGGTTGGGCTTCGGAAAACGAAAACATGGTAAGTCTTAAATGGTGAAGTTGGAGCGTTAAGCAATGCCTCCGACGGCGAGATGTGATGCGTTCAGTTCAACTCCGCATCAGGATTTCCCACTACGGACACTTCATCCCAACCTGAAGCTCTATGACAAAGCATAAGACCCTCGGAACCGTTTATTCAGTGACACGTTTTAATAGAAACAAAGCTGTGACAATGTGGATGGAAATGATTCGTTCAGGAGATGGTGCAGTCGCCCATATCCTCCCCCAAATGCTGCCGGTGGAGGATCATCTTGTCGACATCCTGACCGGCGTTTGGCGCTCCTTGGAAGGTGGAAGGCGAGTTGCTGCTGAAATCAGAAAGTCAGAAACGAATATTTCAAGGATGACATACTCAGCGGGATTCTGGGGAATCGAGTTCTCCTCACGGTACTGCGCTATCAGATCTTCCGCAAGCTCCCTAGCCGCCTTCAGGATCTTCAACGCTTCCTCTTGTTTCATCTGGGCGTCTTCCAACTTCCGCTGGGCATCTTCTTCCTTGGCCCTGGTTGCCTCCATCATCGCCTGCGCTTCCTTGCGGTCCTGTTCGGCTTCAGCACCCAGCGCTTTAGCCATCGCCTTGGCTCGCTTCAGCGTTTCTTTGCCTTCCTTTTGTGCCGCTGCCTTCAGATGCTGGGCTTCTTCCTTCAGCGCGGCGGCCTTCTTCTGCGCTTCTTCTTTTATGGCTTGAGCTTCCCTCATCGCATTCTCCAGCGTTTCTCTAGCCGCCTTCAGGTCTTCAGCGATCTTCTCCTCGGCTCCCTCACGTTCCTTCAGGGCCGCCTCCATCAGTTCTTTCAGCTTCTTCGGGTCCTTCTCTCGACCTTCCATCAGTTGTTCGAGGTCCGCTTGAGTTCGTTCGAGCTTCTGGCTTATCTCAGTGCTCTTGAGGACCTCAGCGTTGTACTTGCTGCGCAGCCATTCCTCGCTTCTCTTGATGCTCTTAAAACGCAAGCCTTTACCCAGCCATGCTCATCAAGCCTACCTCATTTTCGCGATTGGTGGACTGAATCTTGCGCTCGGCTGCGTTGAGCTTGTCCCTCAGATCCTTCATCTCCCGACTGAAACCACAAAATTCATAAATTCCCATATCTGAACTCTAAGACTCACCTCGTCTTTCGAGCGCAGGCGTTCTTCTCCTCCATCTCCTTGCCCAGCCTCTTCTCCAAATTCGCGATTTCTTCATTCAGCAGCTGATTCCGGGATGCAAGGTTCTTGTCCTGCTGGGTTCTACGGCCGCCGTTCTGGAAATGTTCCTGAAGCGTCCAAGCGTTGCGTCGTACCTGTCGGCGACGATTGAAGACCCAATCCTCGATCTTCTCAGCAGGGATGCCAATCTGCCAGGAAACGAGGGCGATTTCCTTGAACGATGGCTCGAGATTGAACCCAAACGTCTCCTCCAGCTGTTTTTCCTGGTCCGGCGTCAGCATTCTGAAGAGGAGAGCAAAGTCAAATGGTGGAAATTCACAAAATCGGATTCGCGAAATATGAAAAGATTCAAGCGGCACGGTTTCCAACCAATTCCAGGCAGAACAGAGCGCGTATGGTGAGGATGAAACGCGAAAACAGAACCGCGAAAATGACGAAAATGTTGCAGAGAATGTCGAATGAGGCGATCGCAAAAGAAACGGGACTTCAAGTTTGCGCCAACCACAAATCGTGTCGGGAGATTTAGTATTTACGGCATGTATCCACGATCCGTTGCTTGCACACGTGCAAGGACTACCCACCACGGACTCCATTTCCGCGTGGTTCCGGCCAATGGACTTACTCAGATAGGCAATCTCTTGCCCTGAAACACACAAGATCCAATAGAGCACAAAACCCTCGAAACCGTTTATTCACACGTTTTAATAGAAACAAGGTTGTGGCAATATGGATTGAAATGATTCGTTCAGGAGATGGTGCAGTTGGCCTCATCGTTCCCCGAATCGCTCCCGGTAGATGATCGTCTTGTCCACTTCCTGGCCGGCGTTTGGCGCTCCTTGGACGGCGGAAGGCGAGCTGCAGCTGAAATCAAAAATACTCAAAAACGAGTATTTTAAGGAGAACTTACTTAGCAGGATTCTTGGAAGTCGAGTTCTCCTCACGAAACTGAGCTATGAGGCCTTCCGCAAGCTTTCTAGCCGCCACCAGGATCTTCAAGGCTTCCTCTTGTTTCACCTGGGCGTCTTCCAACCTCCGCTGGGCGTCTTCTTCCTTGGCCATGGTTGCCTCCATCATCGCCTGCGCTTTCTTGCGCTCCTTCTCGGCTTCTGCAACCAGCGCTCCAGCGATTGCCTTGGCTCGCTTCAGCACTTCTTTTCCCTCATTTTGCGCCGCTGCCTTCAATTCTTCAGCCTTCTTCGCCGCTTCTGCGCTCTTCTTTCGGGTCTCTTGTTTCAAAGCTTCGGCCTGCTTCTGTGCATCTTCTTCTATGGTCTTAGCTCGCTCTTGTGCCTGAGAGAGCTTCTGTAGGCCCTCTGCCTTCATTACCGCGGCGTGCAAGTAAGCTCCGTTCCGAATCCGCTCGGCTTCCTCACGATTTTCGGCGGCTTCCTCCGCTTCCATCTGGGCGTCTTCCAATTGCTGCTGGGCTTCTTCCTTCAACGCGGCGGCCTTCTTGTGCGCTTCTTCTTCTATGGCTTCGGCTTGCTTCATCGCAGTTTCCAGCGTTTCCTTGGCAGCCCTCAGGTCTTCATCAATCTTCTTCTGGGCTTCCTGGCATTCCTTCCGGACCGCCTCCTTCAGTTGTTCTTCCAGCTTCTTCAGGTCCTTCGCTCGGTCTTCCATCGCTTCTTTCAGGTCCGCCTGGGCTCGCTGCAGCTTTCGGCTCATCTCGATGCCCTTGAAAACTTCAGCGTCGAACTTGTTGCGCAGCCATTCTTCGCTTCTCTTGACGTAGCTGACATGTATCTTAAAACGAGATCTTCAGTATCGATCGACAAGTTGACAAAACCTTACCTTGCTTTCGCGGTTGACGTGCTGCATCTTGCGCTCGGATATGTTCAGCTGGTCTCTCAGGTCCCTTATCTCTCGACTGAAACCAGGATCTCATGAATTCCCACATCAAAACTCCAAGACTCACCTCATCTTCTCCTCACAGGCATCCTTGTCCTCGGTGATCTTGGCGAGCTTCTGCTTCAGTTCCTCAATTTCTTCCTTCTGCCGTTTGTTCCGGGAAGCGAGGTCGCCGTCCTGCTGGTTTTCGCGGCCGCCGTTCTGGAAGTGTTCCTGGGGAGTCCGAGCTTGGTGGCGTCCCTCTAGGCGACGGCAGTAGAACCAGTATTCGACCGTTTTGACATGGACACCAATCTGCCTGGAAATGAGGGCGAGTTCGGCGAATGGCGGGTCGGGATCGACGCCAAAAACCTTCCTCAGAACCCCTTCTTGGTCAGACGTCAGCATTCTGAAGTTGAACAGAAGATAAATGATGGATATTCGCGGAATGGGAGCGCGGAATGGAACCTGTCGTCACGGAAAATGCCGCCGTCGCGTTAGGAACGTCGAAATCAAAGCGACACGACTCCCAACCAGTTACTGGCAACACAGAACGCATATGCGAGGGTCAAACGCAAAGACGCAAACCACGAAAATGACAAGTGTCGTTGAGAAATTCAAATGAGGCGATCGCGAGAGAAATGGGTCTGCAAGTTTGCAGCGAATCGCAGATCGTGTCAGGAGCCCTTGCGTTTATGAAATGGACGCTTCTACAGAGCTTGCCTCCATTCTGGAGCTTTGGACGCGGCCCGCTTTGAGTGGATGCCTGCTCTGGCCATGGCAGGAACGTTCCGGCCGTCAAAGACGATGGAAAGAGAGATAGGTATAGGATGCTGGAACAAGCGAAACCATAAGTGAAGCAGAAGAACCTCGAAAAATTTTATTCAATGACGCATTTTAATGGAAACAAGGTTGTGACAGAGTGGATATAAAGGACTCGTTTATGAGATGGTGCAGTCGTCCTTCTCATTTCTCGAATCGCTGCCGGTGAAGAACGTCTTGACCGTCTTGTCGACTCCATGGCCAGCGTTTGACGCTCCTTTGACGGCGGAACGCGAGCGCTTGGAAGGCGAGCTGCAGCTGAAACCGGAAAGAGTCAGAAACGAATATTCCAAGCTTGACTTACTTAGCAGGATTCTGGGAATCCACGTTCTCCTCACGGATCTGTGCCATCAGTTGGTTCTCAAGCTTTCTAGCCGCCTCCAGAATCTTCACGGCGTTTTCTTGTTTCATCTGGACGTCTTCCAACATCTTCTGGGCATCTTCAAACTTCTGCTGGACGTCTTCTTCCATGACCCTGGCTCCCTCCATCATCGCCTGCGCTTCCTTGCGGTCCTTCTGGGCATCCACCTTCAGCGCTCTGGCTTCTTTAAGCCATTTAGCTGCCATTTCCTTGCCTCGCTTCAGCGTTTCCTTGCCCTCATTTTGCGCCGCAGCCTTCAGTTCTTCAGCCTCTGCGCTCTTCTTTCGGATCTCTTGTTTCAAAGCTTCGGCCTGCTTCTGCGCATCTTCTTCTATGGCCTTGGCTCGATCCTGCGCCTGGGAGAGCTTGTCTCGGGCTTCTACCATCAGCGCTTCGGCGTGCATAGAAACTTTGTTCCAAATATGCTGGGCTTCCTTCTGGGCGTCTTCCAACTGATGGTGGGCTTCTTCCTTCAAAGTTCTGGCCTTCTTCTGCGCTTCTTCTTCTATGGCTTGGGCACGTTCCTTTGCCGTTTCCAGCACCTTCCTAGCCTCTGTCTTCAAGTCTTCATCCATCTTCTTCAGGGCTTCCTGACGTTCCTTCAGGACCTCCTCCTTCAGTTGCTCTTTCAGCTTCTTCAGGTCCTTCGTTCGGCCCTCCATCGCCGCCCATTCCTCGTTCCCCTAAAGGTAACTAACCTTGATCGGAGCATCAAGCTGCACAACCTTACCTTGTGCTCGCAATTGATGTGCTCCAGCTTGCGCTCGGACATGTTGAGCTTCTCCCTCAGGTCGTTCATCTCTCGGCTGAAACCACGAAATTGATGAATTCCCATCCCATAACTCCAAGACTCACCTCATCTTCTCCTCACAGGCGTCCTTATCCTCGGCGATCTTGGCCAGCTTCTGCTTCAGTTCCTGGATTTCTTTCTTCTGTCGCTTGTTCCGGGAAACAAGGTCACCGTCTTGCTGGTTTTCGTGGTCATCGTTCTGGAGATGATCCTGGGCCGTCCGAACGCCGCAACGTCCACCTTGGCGACGACTGAAGACCCAGTCCTCGATCTTCTCGGTAGGCACACCCATCTGTTCGGAGACAAGGGTGATTACCGAGAACGAGGGGTCGGGATTGAACCCAAATGCCTCCTTCAGCTGCTCTTCCTGATCAGGCGTCAGCATTCT
>KN167686.1:31546-45042 GCA_000757745.1 Steinernema scapterisci
CGATGTCGAAGTGCGTCGCGGCTTCATCCAGCATCTTCTGGGCTTCCATTGGCTTCATCTGTGCGTCTTCCAACTGCCTTTGGGCTTCTTCCTTCGATACGATTTCAGCTTCAAGCTGTTTGCGCAAGTTTTCCTCGTTTCGCTTGAGGTTGTTGATTCTGATCTTAAAAGGCAAGCTTTCACCAAGCGATGCTTATGATACTTACCTCATATTCGCGACTGATGCGCTGAGATATGTTCAGCTTATACCTCAGATCATTCATCTCTCGGCTGAAACGACAAGAAATTCATGAATCTCGACCTCAGAAATCCAAGACTCACCTCATCTTAACATCATAGACTTCCATGTCCTCGACCACCTTGGCTAGATTCTTCTTTAATTCCTCGATTTCTTTCTTCAGTTGCTGATTCCGGAATTCGAGGTCGTCGTCATCCTGGATTTCGAAGCTTGAATCAGGAGAGGAGGGCGATTCTTGTTGACAGCTGTTGACCCAGTCTTCGATCTCTTTGATAGAAACACCCATCCGTTTGGAGAAGCGGGCGATGTCCAATGACGATGGCATGGGTTTCGTCCCGAATGCCTTCTCCAGCCGGTTTACTTCGTTGGGCGTCAGCATTCTGAAATCGGGCAAATAATGGGAAACCACAAAATCAAATTCGAAATTCACGAAAACGATCACGACATAACGCAGCTGCTAAAATAACGAAAATGATGCACAGAACGTCGAATGAGGCGATCGCAAAAAAGCCGCCTAACGCATATCGTGCCAGGACCTTTGGTACTTATGAAGTAGCCTCGGAACGGTTCATTTAATGACGCCTTTTAATAGAAACAAGGTTGTGACAATGTGGATAAAAATGACTCGTTTAGGAGATGGTGCACTCGGCCTTCTCGTTCCCCAGATTGCTGCCGGTAGATGATTGCCTCTTCGACTTCTTCGCCGGCATTTGGCCATCGTCGGGAGGCGGATTCGGACGCTTCAAAGATGAGCTGCAGCTGAGATCAAAAAGGTTGGCAAAAGGTTATTTCAAGAATAACTTACTCAGAGGAATTCGAGGATTCCAAGTTCTTCGTAGCTCCTTCCAGCGTCTTCTGATCTTCCACCTGCTTCTTGGCCTCTTCCAACATTCTCTGGGCCTCTTCACGCTTCTTGAGAGCTTCTTCCTTAATCTCTTCGGAGATCTTTTTGACCTCCTGAAGAATCTCCTTCGCTTCCTCGCGATCCTTGTGAGCTTCCGCTTGCTTCTTGAGCGCTTCCTCCAGTTCCTTGCGCGCTTCTTGTTTCGTAGCTTCCGTCTGCTTCAGAACCGCTTTCGACGCCTTCTTAATCACAGCCATGAATACTTCCTTCTCGTTCACTGCCAGTGCAAAATGCTTCGCGGCTATGTCCATCTTCTTACGGGCTTCATCATGGGTCTTCTGGGCATTTTCCAGCTGCTGCTGGGCTTCTTCCTTCAGCGCTTTGGCCTTCTTTTGGGCGTCTTCTTCTAAGTCCCGGACTCGCGACATCCCCACTTCCAGTGTTTCCTTGGCCACCCTCAGATGTTGCTCACGCTCCTTCAGGGCTTCCTTTAGGGTCGCTTTCAGTTGCTCGGTCAGGTTCTTCTCAGCCTTCAATTGGTCCTTCAACAAGGCCACTTCATCTGCGGTTTCCGCTTCGAAAAGCCTGTGCAACTTTTCCTCGTTGCGCTTGAGGTGGCTGATTTTGATCTTAAAACGCAAGCTTCAATCGGGCGATAAGCTGAACAACCTTACCTCATATTCGCGACTAATGGACTCCAACTTGCGCTTGGATGCGTTGAGCTCAGCCCTCAGATCGTTCATCTCATGACTGAAACCATGGAATCACTCAATAACCAACTCAAACTTCATGACTCACCTCATCTTCAGATCGCTGAAGCTCTTCTTCTCGGTCATCTTGGCCAGCTTGTACTTTAATTTCGCGATTTGCTGATTCTGGAATGCAAGTTGACCATTCTGCTGGGCTTCGGAACTTGAATCTGCAGAGCTTCCGTAGATTGATCGCCGGCATCGTGTGACTTCTCGAGGCGACTGGTGTCGAGGACTGTGGCTGCCGTCCTGGAGCTGCTCCGAAGGGTTCTGAGAAACCTCTTGGCGACGTCTTTCAGCCCAGTCGAAGATCACGCCGACGGGAACACCCATCTGTTTGGACACGAGGGCGGCCTTCAAAGGTAACGGTTTCGGATTCGTCCCGAATTCCCTCTCCAGCTCCTCTTCCTGGCCAAGCGTCAGCATTCTGAAATTGAGCAGAGGGCAAGTAAGAGAAATTGGCACAACACGGAGTGGAAATCGTCTTTGCGAAACATGGTCAGGGTGCAGAAGTGAGCCCATTTGGGTCACAAGGGTCAGATATCCTTCACGAGCATGGAGAAAGCGACCTGAATGTGACAAGCACACGCACGGCGAGGGTCAAACGCAAGACCGAGGGGTTGAGGAAATCGCGAAAATGACGAAAACGAGGCGACGCCGAAGAACGCAAAATGGGAAACTTGAAAGTTTGCGCCAACCGCAGGTCGTGTCGGGACATTTGGTAATTAGGAAATAGATCCTTCTTCTCCGTTTGCCTTGATTCCGGTGCTTCGGACGTTGCCTGCTTCAAGTGACCGCCTGCTCTGATGAGGTCCATTTCGTCTTCTAAGGATTACACACCTTGAGCCCTGTGAACATCGCCTTTATCAGATAGACAATCAACTGACTTGGAGCACATGAGATCCGATACAGTATAAGAACCACTTGATCGTTTTTTCTAGGACACTTTATAATAGAGACAAAGGTGTCATAAAGTGGATTGAAATGAGTCGTTTAGGAGATGGTGCAGCCGTCCTTTTCGTTTTCCAGATTGCTGCCGGTGGATGATCGCCTCTTTGACTTCTTGGCCGGCGTTTGGTCATCTTCGGAAGGCGAATTGGAACGTTTCAAAGATGAATTGCAGCTGAAATCAGCAATAATCAGAAGGGAAGACTCAATTGATACTCACTCGACCGGATTCTGGTATTCGGAATTCCTCAGAGCTCCTTCCAGCGACTCGGCCGGCATGTCACCTTCGGGAGGTGAATCCGGACGCTTGGAAGGTGAGCTGCAGCTGAAATCAAAAAGGTTGGGAAAAGGCTATTTCAAGGATAACTTACTCAACAGAATTCGAGGATTCCAAGTTCTTCTGAGCTTCTTCCAGCGTCAGCTGACCTTCCAGATGCTTCTTGGCGTCTTCCAGCATTCGCGCAGCCTCTTCGTTCTTCTTGAGCGCTTCATCCTTGATTTCCTCGGCGTGCTTCTGGGCTTCATCTTCCACGGTCTTGCCTCGTTTCTCCGCCTGGTCCTCGTTTCCCAGGTCACTGCCGATGGAGAAACGCCCCTTTGATTTCTTGGCCGGCGTTTGGTCATCTTCGGGAGGCGAACGTGGACGCTTGGAAGATGAGCTGGAGCTGAAATCAAGAATACTCAAAAATGGCTATTTTCAAAATGACTTACTCAACGGAATTCGAGGATTCCAAGTTCCACAGAGCTCCTTTCGGCATCAACTGACCCTCCAGATGGTTCTTGGCCTCTTGCAGCATTCGCTCTGCCTCTTCCTTATTCTTAAGAGCTTCTTGCTTGACCTCCTCGGCGTGCTTCTGGGCTGCTTCTTCTATGGCCTTGGCTCGTTTGTGTGCCTGCCAGAGCTCTTCACGGCCCTGTGCCATCAGAACTTCGGCGTTCTTCCTGGCCTCCTCCAGAATGTTCTGGGCTTCCTCGCGATCCCTGACGACTTCCGCTTGCTTCTGGAGCGCTTCTTCCAATTCCTTTTGCGCTTCTTCTTTCAAGACTTTCGCGTGCTTCAGAACCTTTTCCAACGCCTTCCTGATCGCGGCCTTCAATCTTTCCTTCTCGTCCGCAGCTAAGGTAAAGTCTTTCTTCAAAGCTTTGGCTCTGTTCTGCACGTCTTCTTCTAAGGCGTGTACTCGATCCATTGCCTTTTCCAGCGTTTCCTTGACTGCGCTTAGATATTGTTTACGCTCCTTCAGGACCTCCTTCAATGCCGCTTTCAGTTGCTCGGTCATCAGCTTCTCGACCTTCAATTGGTCCTCCAGCAAGGCCACCTTTTCGGCGATTTCAGCTTCGAAATGCTTGCGCAAGTTTTCCTCGTTCCTCTTGAGATTGCTGATTTTGATCTCAAAACGCAAGCCTTCACTAAGCAATGTCACCATGTAACCTACCTCGTTTTCACGCTTGATGGACTGCAACGTGCGCTCGGATGCGTTGAGCTCCGCCCTTAGATCGTTGATTTGACGGCTGAAGGTATGGAATTACTGGATTTCCAACTCAAACTTCATGACTCACCTCATCTTCAGATCGCTGAAGATCTTCTTCTCGGTCATCTTGGCCAGTTTGAACTTCAAATTCGCGATCTCTTCCTGCAATTGCTGATTCTGGGATGTGAGGCGGCCGTTCTCTTGGGCTTCAAGGCTTGGGCCTGGAGGTTTCGAGAGCTGACGACCCGGGACTGGTAGCAAATGGCGTCGAGGACTGTGGTTGTTGTTCTGGAGGTGAGAAGTATCCTCGGCCTTTCCGAACACTCTCCGCATCCTTGCTTTCTGTTCAGGCGTCGCCATTCTGAAATGGAACAAATTGATGAAATTCACGAAACGCAGAGCGAAAATCGGCTTTGCGAAAACGACATAAGCAGCGCTACCAAGCCATGATCATGGTGAAGAGTTCAGCGTATCTGTGTTCCAAGGGTCAGCTATCTCTCACGAGCGTAAAAACGACCTAAAGATGAAGAACACACGTACAGCAAAGATCAAGCGCAAGCTCTAGGCGTGCTCTTAACGCTTCTCGGACGGCAAGTGCCAGCGCTATAAAGATGAGGGGTAGCTGGAAGCTCTAGGCGTCATGAAGCCGCAAAAATGATGCAGAGGAGGTCGAAAACGCGAAAATATTGGGACTTGCAGGTTTGCGCCAACCGCAGATCGTGTCAGGACTTCTCGTAATTATGAAACGGATCCTACATAATCCTGCGACCTTGAAGCACACAGTATCCTCCAAAGCATGATGCCCTCGAAACTGTTCATTAGTGAAAATAAGGTTGACATAAAGTGGAATAACGATATTTGTTCAGGAGGCTCTCCAGTCGCCCTCTTCGCTTCGCGAATTGCGGCCGGCGAATGATCGCCTTTTCGACTTCTTTGTCGGCGTTTGACGCTCCTCTAACGACAAATGCGAGCGCTTGGAAGATGAGTGGCAGCTGAAATCAGAAAGATTCAAAAGAGGCTATTTCAGATTGACATACTCAGCTGGATTCTGGGATTCCGTGTTCTTCGGAGTTCGTTCCAGCGTCTTCTGGTCTTCAGCTTGTTTCTTGGATTCCTCTGGCATCCTACAGCTCTGTGTCATCAGTTCTTGGGAGCGCTTCCAAGCTTCCTCCATAATCTTCTTGGCTTCCTCTCGATCCTTGTGGGCGTCCTCCTGTTTCCTCTTGACGTCTTCAAACCGCTTCTGGGCTTCTTCCTTCAATGCCATTTCCGCTTTCAGCTGCTTGCGCAAGTTTTTTTCGTTTTTCTTTAGTTTGCTGATTTCGATCTTAAAACGAGGCTTTCATCAAGCGATACATAGCTGATCAAGCTAACCTTGGATGCGTTCAGCCTGTACTTCAGTTCATTCATCTCACGACTGAAACAGCAAGTAATGAAATTCCCATCTGAAAACTAAAAACTCACCTAATCTTCTGATCGCAGATGTTCTTCTCCTCGGTCACCATGGCCAGCTTCTTCTTCAAGTCCGCGATAAGGTCACCGTCTTGCAGAGTCTCCGAGCTTGCAGCTGGACAGCTCATGGAGATCGAGCTCTGGTGACACTGGGGTAGTGGCGGCGGCTGGGGTGGAGGAATGTGGTCGCTGTTCAGGAGGCGGTCCTGGGGATGTAGATAGCCGTATAGACTCCTCTGACCATTTCGAATGGCCCAGGCCTCGATGGCTCCGGCAGGGACACCCATCTGTAGGGACATGTAATTGACAGCCCAGGGTTTAATCGTGGGTGGGAACCCGTATTCCCTCTTCAGTCGTTCCTCCTGAGCAGGCGTCAGCATTCTGAAATTGGGCAGAGATGACGTTCGGGAAGTTCAAAAAATATAGAATAAGCAGAATAAGCAAACCGCTTACTCGGCTGGATTCTGGAACTCCGCACTTCTTCGCACTGCTTCCGGAGTGTTCCGATCTTCAATTTTCTTCCTCGCTGCTTCCAGCCTCCTAATCAGAAGTTGCTCTTCAGTTTGCGCCAGCTTCTGTCTTAGCTCAAGGCCCGTGACGACTTCAGCTTCAAGCTTATTGCGCAAGTTTTCTTCGTTTCTCTTGAGTTCGCTGATTTTGATCTTAACACAAAGACTGTCATGAACCGTTAAGCTAATTAGCCTTACCTCGTATTCGCGATTGGTGGAGAGCATCCTGCGCTCGGATTCGTTGAGCGCATTCATCAGATCCTTCATTTCTTGACTGAAACCACGAAAAATTACATTCCAATCTCAGAACTCCAAGACTCACCTCATCTTAACATCATACACTTCCATGTCCTCGACCACCTTGGCTAGATTCTTCTTTAATTCCTCGACTTCTTTCTTCAGTTGTTGATTCTGGAAGGCGAGGTCGTCGTCCTTCTGGGATTCCGGGCTTGGGCCTTGAGGCTTCATGGAGATCGTGCGCTGACGGTCCGGGACTTCTGGCGGCGCTTGGTTTGAAGGGTCGCGGTCGCCGATTTGGAGGTGGTCCCGAGGGATGGGAGCACCTTTCTGGCGACGCTTGTAGACCCAGCCGAAGATGACGTCGCTGGGGACGCCCATCTGCTTGGACACGGAGGCGACCTTCAAGGGTGATGGCTTCGGGTTTGTCCCGAATGCCTCCTCCAGCCGTAATTCGTGAATGGGCAACAGCATTCTGAAATTGAGAAAAAGACAAATAAAGGAAACTTACAAAAGTCAGTCAAAATCAGCCAATTTTTTGTTTAAAGGACGACTCAAAACTGCCCGTCGCACGCACCAAAATACCGCGAAACCATCGACGCGAAGGCACGAAAGAGTTTTCGGACAATTCCAGGCACGTGCAACAACGGAGAGGGTCAAGCGACGTCACGAAATCACGAAAACGACGAAAATTCTGAAGATGAAATCGAAGAACGCGAGA
Source organism: Steinernema scapterisci (assembly GCA_000757745.1). Taxonomy (NCBI): domain Eukaryota; kingdom Metazoa; phylum Nematoda; class Chromadorea; order Rhabditida; family Steinernematidae; genus Steinernema; species Steinernema scapterisci. Next base: position 38,717 of record KN167686.1, read on the forward strand.
ATATCGTGACTGAAAGTCAGCACAACGCAAATCGTGCCAGGACTCCTGGTATTTATCTAATGTATCATTTGCCTCAATTCTGAGGTGGCTTGGTTCAAATAGCGTTCTGTTCTGGCCACGAATGACTCACTTTCCTGCTTCTAGGGTCAACCATCTTCATCTTCATGGCCTGAAGCTGAAGATGGAAGCGTGTCAATGGAGAAGAGGATCCAATTTCAGCGCTTCGCGGACATTGTTTTCACATGAAGCCGCCTCAACAAATCGTCACGTACGAATCATTTCTCTCGCGAAAGGGCTCTTGACCAGACACGACCGGTCAAGAGCCGTATTTGCGACGTCTCCCACATCTGTCTTCACTCTTCATATCTACTTTGCTTCCATTTCAGCTTAATGAATCGGTCGAATTAAGCACTTTAGCAGTCTGCCAGACGTCTCCTGTCTGCGCTTCCATTGGCAGTCTGGTCTTCATCTTTACCCAGCCAACCTTCACTTCATCCTCTTCACTCGGAGCGAGCGGTTGGTTCTGATGGCGGCTGCTGCGATCAATGAAACCGGAACGACGCCTCTTCAACTAATAGCTCTCTTGATATCCTGTAGAGCAAAAGAACGTCGAAAGCGATTTTAATAAGAACAAATATGTAACAAAGTGGATTCAAATGAGTTGTTTAGGAGTCGCCCTTTGAGTTTCCTGAGTTGCGGCCGGTGGACGATCGCCCTGCCGATTTCTTGGCCGGCGTTTGGCGCTCCTCGAGAGGCACATGCGAAAGCTTTGAAGAGGAACTTTCGCTGAAATCAGAAATAGTCCAAAAATACTCGAAAAACCCCAATATGGCTTACCTGACTGGATTCTTAGAGCTTGAGTTTATGGCTTTCTTTGCCGCTTCTGAGCGCTTCTTACGGTCTTCTTCTTTCAGGAATCTTCTCCTCACATTTTCTTCCAAAGCTCTCAAGGTTTCCGCTTGCTTCTGCGCATCGTCTTGTTTGGCCCTGACCCGTCTCGAAGCGTCGCTAAGCTCCTTGTCGATCTGCGCATTCAGTTCTTCGACGTGCTTCCAAACGTCATCCAGCTTCTTCTGCGCTTCTGCTCGATTCGTTTGGGCTTCCTCTTGGCTCATCTGGGCGTCTTCCATCTTCTGACGGGCTATTTCGAATTCTCGCAGCGCTTTTTCTTCCAGAACTTTTATTTCTTTCAGCGCTTTCTTCAGCCAGTTCGTATATAGATCCCTTAGGCTTTCGACTTGACAGGCTACGAATGCATACTCGTACTCGACGTGCTTGAAGTTCTCCACTGCTTCCCATATCATCTCATAGAGTTCTGTTTCTTTGGGAACGTATCCCCTGGAAAACTGCAAAAGCTCAGCTCTTTGGTCTTCAGTTCCTTTCGCCGCCCTTTCGACCTCTTCTATCAGCTGGTCTACTTGGTAGAATACTTCGGCGGCGTCCTTCTGCGCTTCTTCTTCCGATGCTTGAGCTTCCTTCATTGTTTCATCGAACATTTTTTCGAACGTCATAGCCGATATTTTCGCGTTTTCGCCTATTATCGCCGCCTTTTTGCATTTCATCAGGGCGTCTTCAAAGTACGCCATGGCATTCTGGATCGCCTTCTTGGCTTTTTTGCACTTCTGCTGCCGTTCCTTCAGAGCCACCGCTTTGAGTTCTTCGATCTGTTTTGTAGCCTCGTCGAGCTCCTTCAGATCCTTCGTTCGGTTCTCCATTGCTTCCTCGATGTTCGTCGAGGTCGGTCGATACTGAACTTTGACCTCGGCTTTATTCGGCTCATCTCTCAGTTCATTCATCTCTCGACTGAAACGACGAAATGACAGAACCAAACAGAAAAATTCTGAACTCACCTTGTCTTGGCCAGCTCCTGCTTCAGTTCCGCGATTTCTTCCCTTAGCACCTGATTCTGGAATTCGACGTCGACGTCCTGTTGGATTCCAAAACATGGAAGGCCTTCGGATATCGAGTGTTGGTTATCCAAAATATCTGGCGACGCTGGATCGGATCTCTTTTCGCATTTCTGGATCGCCTTCTCGGCTTCTTCGCGTCTCTTCCGTTCCTTCAGAACCGCCGCGGTCAGTTCCTCGATCTGCTTCGTAGCCTCTTCGAGTTTCTTCATATCCTGCTCTCGGTTCTCCATCGCCTCCTCGAGGTCCTTCTGGGTTCGGGCCAGCTTCAGGTTCACGACTTCGGCGTCAAACTCTCTGCGCATGTTTTCGGCCTTAAAACGCGAGCTTTCGTTAAACAATTCTAAACAGAACATACCTTGTTCTCGTCGGCGATGTGCTGCAAACTGCACTCGGCTTTCTCCAGTTTGTTCCTGAGTCTATTGTTCTCTCGACTGAAACGACGAAATGACAGAATTCCCATTGGAAGGATTGCGAACTGACGTCGTCCTATTCAGCTTCCCTTTCTGCTTTGCAATTTCTTGTTTTAGCTGCCGCTTGCTCAGAAATTCGAGGTTACCGTCCTGCTGGGTTCCAGAACTTGCATCTCGAGACTCTTCGGTGATTGAGTGTTGGGTTTCCGGGGCTTCTGGCGACGCTTGGCGCAGAGGGAGGTGATTCTCGGAGGTCGGAACGTCGCCTGGTCCTTCTTTGAGGCGTTTGTAGACCCAGCCGAAGATCAAGTCGATGGAAATGCCCATCTGTTTGGCTACGATGGCGACCTCTCGAGGTGGCGGCGTAGGGTTCGTTCCAAAGACCTTCTCCAGAACTTCTTCCTGGTCGGGCGTCAGCATTCTAAAATTGGGCAGATGATAAAAATGGCAACTTCACGAAACGCGGAGCGGAAATCAGCGTCACGAGAAATACAAAGACCACGTCCACCAAAGGGGGTGACTCAAAATTGCTACATCAAACGCGTCCGTCGCGCCACAAAAGCGCACAAGTCGATTGTCCAAGAATATCCAGCAAGCAATACAAAACGGTCGAAATGAATGCAGAACGGTTCTTAAGCAATTCCAGTCAAAGCGCAGCAATCGGCGAGAGGCGAACGACGAACAAGCCGAGAAGGAGATTGAAGAACGCGGAGTCCCACACCAAGAGGAGCATTAGGACAAATCCAGGAGAACACGCTAAACCTCAAACAAGATGTAACTATAACAAATAGATGTAACAAATATGAAACAAAGTAGATCGAAATAACTTGTTTAGGAATCTCCTTCTGCGTTTCTCGGAATACGCTCGGTCTGGTCCCACCTTGAAGGCCTCTTGGTCGGCGTGTGAAGCTCCTTGGAAGGCACATGCGAACGCTTGAAAGAAGTACTTGCGCTGGAATCAGAAAAACTCAGAAAATGCAAACTCCAATCGGACTCACCTGGCTTCATTCTGGTCGCTCGAGTTTTCGGCTTTCTTCGCCGCTTCTTCTAGCTTCATCCGGGCTTCTTCTCTCAAGGTTTCTGCCTGCTTCCAAGCACCATATGACATGGACCTAGCCCGTCTCGATGCCTCGCAGGTCTCTTCATAAAGACGCGCCTTCAGTTCTTCCACCTGCCTCCGACCTTCCTCCATCTTCTTCACGGCTTCTTCAAGATTTCTGTTGGCTTCCTCTTGGTTCATCTGAGCGTCTTCCACCTTCTGACGGACTTTTTTGAATTTTTTCCGCGCTTTTTCTTCCAAGACTTTTATTTTGTCGAGTGCCCTTTCTAGCACATACGTATACGAATTCCTCCTGTCTTCGACTCCTTTGGCCGCCTTTATAAACTGGTTCTTGACGCGCTCAAAGTTCTCCGCGGCTTGACCTATCGCCTCATAGAATTCTGGCTTTTCGGATGCGTGTCCTATCCACGTCTTCTGCTCCTCTTCTCTCTGCTGGGCTTCTTCCTTCAGTGCTTCGACCTTCTTGTGTGCTTCTTCTTCTAGGACTTGGGCTTGCTTCATTTGCTCTTCGAAGGTATTCGTAACAGATCTTCTCCCGTGTTCGGCGTCCTTCACGGCCTTCTCACACTCCTTCAGCACGTTGTTGAAGTAGATCGCGGCTTTCTGGATCGACTTCTTGGCTTCTTCACGCCTCTTCTGGAGTTCCTTCAAGAGAATCGCCTTCAGTTGTTCGTTCTGTTTCGTAGCCTCGTTCGAATCCGGCACTCGGCCTTCCATCGCTTGTTCCAATTTCCGCTGGGTTCTTTCGAGGTCTGCTTGGGTTCTTTCGAGCTTCCGACTCAACTCAAAGCTTCTGACAACTTCGGATTCGATCTTCTTGCGCAGGTCGCTGATTTCGGCCTGAAAGACGCAGAACTCAGCGTTTCATCTAACGAGCAGTCATCAGAACTTACCTTGTTATACTGCATTCTGAACTCGGCTGTGACCAGCTTGTCCCTCAGTTCGTTCATCTCTCGACTGAAACCACAGAGCTGAGAGATTCCCACGCCAAAACTCCAAGACTCACCTCGTCTTCTGATCACCAAAACTCTCATCCTTGATCATCCTAGCCAGTTTCTGCTTTAAATCTACGATTTCTTCGATCTGTCTCGTGTTCAGGATTGCGATGTCGCTGTCCTGCTGGGTTTCATAACTTGTATCTGGAGAGCCTTCGAAGATCGAGTGCAGGTGATCCGGGACATCAGGCCACGCTAGATCGAATCGCTCTTCACATTTCGGGATCGCCTTTTCGGCTTCTTCACGCCTCTTCTGGCGTTCCTTCAAGGCCGCCGCGTTCAGTTCCTCGATCTGCTTCGTAGCCTCGTCGAGTTTCTCCAGATCCTTCGCTCGGTTCTCCAACGCTTCCTCGAGGTCCGCTTGGGTTCTTTCCAGCTTCCGGCTCACGACTTCAGCTTCAAACTCTTTGCGCATGTTTTCGGCCTGAAAACGCGAGCTTTCATCCAACAATTCTGAACAGAACATACCTTGTTCTCGTCGGCGATGTGCTGCAAACTGCATTCGGCTTTCTCAAGTTTGTCCCTCAGTCTATTATTCTCTCGGCTGAAACGACGAAATGACAGAATTCCAACGAAATGAATCGCAAACTCACGTCGTTCTCGCCAGCTTCTGCTTCAAATCTGCGAATTCTTTTTTTTGTTGCTTGCTCAGAACTGCGACGTCGCCGTCCTGCTGGGATTCAGAACTTGCATCAGGGCCTTCGGAGATCGAGTGTTGGTCATCCGGGACTTCTGGCGACGCTTGGTGTGGAGGGTCGTCGTCGCCCAACTGGATACGATCCTGTGATCCTTCTTGGAGACGTTTATAAACCCAGCCGAAGATTACGTCGATGGAAATGCCCATCTTTTCGGCCACGATGGCGACCTCTCGGGGAGGTGGCGTTGGGTTCGTCCCAAATACTCTTTCCAGAACTTCTTCCTGATCGGGTGTCAGCATTCTGAAATCAGGCAGATGGCTAAAATTGTCACACTATACGCGTCCGTCGAGTGCGCAAGAATCTCTCCCAATGATCACGAGAAGAGGATCAACGCAAACGCAACATGGTTCCCTAACAATTCTAGGCAAACGCAGCAACTAGGTAGGTCAAAAGACGCCACGAAACCGCGAAAATGTTCAAGAGGAGATCGAAGAACGCGAGAACATTCGCGAACATTGCAAATCGTGTCAGGACTCTTGGTATTTATGAAACGGACCCTTCTCTTGCTTTGGCCTTGTTTACGGTGGTGATTTCCCAGCTCCGCCAACTCAGAACCCCCATAGTGCCGCCACCTAAATCCCGACTCCCCTAAGACGGACCATCCCTGGACCTGTAGCACCTAGAAACCTCAAAACTTCTCTTCATTGACGCTTTTTAATATGTACAAAAATGACAAAGCTGAGTAATTTTTCTGGAGACGCTCTTCTCGTTTCTAGAATCACGGCCAATGGATGTAAGTCTTCTTCGATTTCTTGGCAGGCGTGTCGCCGATTTGTGAAGACGAATGCGGACGCTTGGGAGATGAGCTGGAGCTGAAACCAGAGAATCTCAGTAAAACCTTTTTATAAGAATGACTTACTCGGCGGAATTGTTGGATTCCGAGTTCTTCGAAGCTCCTCCCAGCGTTTTTTGATCTTCCGTTTGCTTCTTGGCGTCTTTCAACATTTGATGTGCCTCCTCTTTCAGCTTGAGCGCTTCGACCTTGACCTTCTCGGAGTGCTTCTGAGCTTCATCTTTCATAAGCTTGGCTCGTTTCTCCCCATGGTTGTTTCCCGGATCGCTGCTGGTGGATGATTTCCTCTGCGACTTCTTGGCAGGCGTGTCACCGACTTGTGAAGACGAATGCGGACGCTTGGAAGATGAGCTGCAGCTGAAATCAGAGAATCTCAGTAAAAGTTACTTTAACGATGACTTACTCGGTGGAATTCTTGGATTCCGAGCCCTGTGAAGCTCCTTCCAGCGTCTTCTGATCT
>KN167687.1:0-19324 GCA_000757745.1 Steinernema scapterisci
GACGTGCCTCACAGCGGTCCTGAGGTCATACAGTCGGGCCTGGTGGCCACGACAACTTCAACCAAGCATTATGAGAGACCTGTGTATTCAGCAAAACTGATCACAAACGACACCGGTGCCTTGATCGGACTACGGATCCCAGAAGGAGAAGAATATGATAAGGAAGGTTTTGAGTGGGAGGACGGTTCCGAACTAGACTATGAGAACTGGTGGGAATTCCCGCTCGTACAGCCCGGAAACGAAGGTGGGAAGGAATTCTACGTCATCCTCCGAAAGAGATTTTGGAACAACCACTGGGGAGACTGGAACACAAAAGGCATCTTCTACGTTGATAGATTCCACACGATCTTGTGCATGAAGAACACGTATTTCGACTGAGCTTTTCGACGGAAGAAGACTTTCGGAGGGCGCAAGGATGACAATTAATCTATGTATTTGTGGTTTCTTAGTTATTCGGGAATAGCAATAAAGACTCTTACTTCCTAGCGATGTGCTATAGGCTTAGGCGATGGCTTCGAGTTCACAGCCATATGCGCCTGAACGAACTCCATTTCCCAAAAACGTTGACGTGTTCCGCTCGTTATCTACGTCGAAATGCTATTTCCGACGCGCTGATAAATCAAGCAAACTACATGTGACGTAGCGCGCTGCTCGCGAGTTTCAATCAATTTCTGACGCTGGTGTTCGTTGTTTGCAAGATTGACGACTTTAGAACAAACCATTTTCAGGTTCAAGCCGTCAAATCAATGAAAACCGTCAACCGTTGTCAAGACCAATATCTATTTAAACGTGAGTTAATCTAAAATTTCACTAACTTCAAATTTTCTAAACTGCATCTTCTAGCCGCGATGTAAACGGACCTCAAGGATAGGCTCATCTTGCGTGTAATAGGTTAGTGTTTGAATCACCTCAATTGAAACCTCTATATTCATCTTCTAACAAGACCAACAAACAACAGTTTTAGATGCGTCGCTGCAATCGGCGTAATACGTTCAAGGACCAGTTAGACTCTTTGGAAGCCGCAGAATAGGTGATCGATGTAAGACCTGCACGTTCAGTTCAAGGGTACAGCCTTCGGGCTTCAATCGAAGTAAGAAACCCATTCTGTCTTGTTTATGTGCGAGATAGTTTACCGTCTTAAACTCGTATTAATATATAAACTTGAGTCTGTTAAACAAATAAATCACCCTTCAGCCAAATCCGTTCGGGATATATTACAGTGACGGGCATTTCAATGGCCCGAATGCATAATCTAGTGTTTGAAATGCGCTTGATGTTTCAGAGAGGTTGACGATTCAAAGAGCACTGAGGTTGTTCAGTCGATCGATGTAGCTATTTGTCGTTTCTCGGCGTGTGAGACTCCGACTGTGTTAAAGTCAAAAAGACTCTGACCGGTTGACACATTGAACGAGACTAATATGGACTATCATGTAAGCTGTAAAATCGAGAATTGCCTAAAATTCGGGTTAGTTTTTGCTAATTAAGTAGATATATCTATCCAGCGGTCGATGTCTGGAGTAACCCAAATACACATCGCCAGTCGCCATTTCCGATCGATCGCTGCTGGTTTGTTGTCGTTTGACGGATGGTTTCGTGTTCACATTTCGCTCGCGAAACTTTGCTTTTTTCGGTGTTCTGCACAGGTTCACAAACTTGATTTTAAACATGAAGACTTAAGCTTTGGACTCTTAAACGCGCCGCTTATGTTCTTAACAGCTTACGTTCTCTTTTTCAGGTTTAACACCATAAAATGTTAAAAGTCGACACACTGCAAGAACTATATGCAGTGATTTGTAAGTTTTGAACCTTAAGATTTGTTGAAATCTTGTTTGTTAAGTCACAAGATGCGCGCTACTACCGAAAATACCCGAAAATGAACTCATCAACGTCGTTTGCCCTTTTCTTTGTACTTCTGATCGTTGCGGCTTAGTGAAAGACGCTCAGGACCAAGACCAAGAAAGAACGCCACAAGTAGTAAGTTATATTGAACCTTGCAATTTTGCCTTCAATTTTGCAATGATTCTCAAGATCGTGACGAGAATCTTGAAATTTAATGCGTGGCCGATACTCCTGCAGAAAGATCTCGCGATATCGCCACCGCGATGATCCGGACGACGAGAATGACGATGGGCGACGATCCAGGCGCTGGCGTGAGTGAAACGTTCGATGAGGCCACGGATGCCTTGGATGAATTCTGAGCCTTTTCCATCTTGTAATCTTAGACCTTATATAAATGCCAATTTATATTATTTAAATTATAGCGCGCAATCTGGAATTTTACAGTTTAAGATTTTAAAGTCCGAAGGTAGTTTGAAAAGACGATTTAGGACGACTTCATGACGGCAGTCTTTGCGGTTGTGGAGGTTGTGGAGACTTAATCAGTGTCAACGGTTTTGATCCAGTTCCCGGGCGATCTGTGAATAGAGCAACGAATATGATGAAAAGCCGGGTTTATACCAGAGCCAATGCACATTGTTATCTGGGGATGACATAAGACAAAAACAGCATCACTCACAACACACGAAAATGTCGACATCTAGCAATGCATTTAGTTCTAGTATTGAACTCGAAAGGACGTTTACTTGACCCGTCTTAACCCTTGACCGGTTAGTGTAACCCTCAGTTTGCTTACTATCTGTAAGTTACTAAGATCTTCACGTGCGGTTCTGCAGCGTTATGTATATCTCTAAAATGGAGTCGTTATAATCACTGAAGCAGCACAAATATGACGTGGTTTGCTAGTTGCCGTTCAAAACCGATCGATCGCTGGTTTATCGTCGTTTGGTGCATGGCTTCATATTTGCACATCGCACACTGCTGCAAAGTGCCACTGCACAGGACAACGGAAATCTATATTCAAGCTTGTCGAGATTTTCGATTTTTAAGACACCGCGTTTCCCGCATTTTGTGCATTTGTAGCTTTTGGTTTTTTAGGTTTAAACCAGAAACGTCAAATATTGTCGACTGGCAGGAACTATGTAGATGTAAACTGTGAGTTTTGAAACTCAACAGCCGACACAAATTACATTGTAAAATCTTGTTTAGATGTGCAGTTCAAACCCAAATTTTCAACAGAATCTGGCCCAACGATTTAATTCTGTTAACAGCTGTTATCTCCATGAGTAACCGCAGCGCACATGACATTCGGGAAAGCTGGATTGGGCGATGAAGTACTGGTACCAAACAAGGTGACCCCAAAGCATAATTATAAGTATGATTTGTGGCATTTGTAGATGTACAAAATTCAACAAGAAGCAGCTAATGCAAAAACCAAACTTTTGCACTACTTAAAGTGCTATAGTCTTGGTTGTCTACGATCGATGTAAAAACTGCTTGAGTTTGACGCGGAAAGTCAAGTTAGTTTTGAATCTCATAGGTGATTTATAACATTTTCAAAACCGTTATCAACCAATACCAACTTCAGGCATTTGAAGTACTACTAGAGCGATCTACAGCGGACGCTATCCCACCTTCATCAAGCCCACTTTAGACACCATGTTGAAATTAAAACCATCGAAGTAATAGAGGAGATAATAGGCTACAGCTTAGGGGGACGATATATGATCATTTAGAAACGACATAAATCACAACGTTAGAAGATGCCTAATATTTAACAATGTTAATAAAACTTAATATTAAGTGTCTCGGCTAATGTTCTAAATCTTTGCCAAATTTGAGATTTCAGGTTTAGAGCAATCCTAACGCCGACTGTTTGCAAGAGTACTGAAGTGGTTCTTTTGGCGTCATTTCCGATCGATTAACCAAGGGAGAACCAAGCATAGAAGACGAAGTGTACCAGTAAAGCTTTCGAGCATTGGCTTAGATGCCCGGCCGATGTTAAAACCCATTTGGCTACGTTAGGAGAACGCTTTATGTGAGCTAATCGATCTGGTCATTGAAACAGCTCAAATATGACGTGGTTTGCGAGTCGTCCTTTTCGATCGATCGCTGCTGGTTTGTCGTCGTTTGACGCATGGTTTCGTGTGTACACTTCGCTCGCGAATCTCTTCTATTTTGTCTGTGTACTGCACAAAACAGATCCACGTGATTGATTTGTGAACCTGTAAACTTGAGATTTTGGCCTTTTAAGATATCTGTTTTAGGTTTAAGCCAAACGATTCCGAATGTCAACACAATGCAAAAACTATGTACAATGCGTTGTAAGTTGAATACTTTAAAATGGCTTTCAGATACGTTTTCAGTCTTTAGTTTCTCGCACAATAGCTCAGCTTAGATACCAGCGTTCCACGAAACGTTCTTCTCACCATTGGAGAACCAACAATGGGAAACGAAGTATCTCTTCCAACTGAGATAAGCCTTTCAAACCATCTACTGGCTATAGCTTGGGTGGATCGTTCGATATAAGAACCGAGTAAATTTAAAGAGGAAGTCCAAGTTGGTTTGTTTCTTTGTTTGAAAATAGAACCAGTAGTCCAATTCACGCTGGTCACTTCTATAAGCAATTGGCTTCTACCCAACCACCGAAACACCTAAATACCTATTTCAGCGTTAACGACGATTCCAGTTAGAATGACAAATTTAGTGTTCGACCGATTTCCAGTTTCACTGTATCTTAAAAAACCTGTCTTAAGTCCAACTTCCAAATTTGAATATTCAAATCTTCAACTTTTTCAGAGCATTGCGATCGATGTAACGCGGCAATTTATGCCTGCAGACGAAGTATTCCCGTTGGGGACGAAGTCTACCAGTAAAACTTTCGGGCATTGTCTTAGATGCCCGGCCAATGTCAAAACCCACTTGGCTACGTTGGGGGAGCGATTTATGTGAGTTGATCATTTTCCAAGCAATCTGTTCTTTGAAACAGCTCAAATATGACGAGATTTGCGAGTCGTCATTTTCGATCGATCGCTGCTGGTTTGTCGTCGTTTGACGCATGGTTTCGTGTTTACATTTCGCATGCGACTGCTATTTTTTGCGTCTTCTGAGCAGAGCAGATCCACGTGATTGATAACATGTAAATTTGAAATTCTGGCCTTTTAAGACATCTGTTTTAGGTTTAAACCAAGCGATTTCGAATGTCGACATATTAGGAGAACTATGTGCAATGCTTTGTAAGTTATAAACTTCAAAATTGCTTCAAACCACAATTTTTAGTTACTGGCACTATAGCTTAGCTTCGATACAAGCGTTTCACTATTGGAGAACCAACATTGGGAAACGAAGTATTTCTTCCAACTGAATTAAGCCAGTTAAACATGTAAAACTAATAGAACAATTAGTCATTTTTACAGATGTTCAGAACTTCAGTGCTGATACGATCTACAATAGTCGTTCAAACCAGCTAGTGGATACAGCTTAGGTGGATCGTTCGATATAAGGACCGGGTGAAATTGAGGAGGAAGTCCAAGTTGGTTTGTTTCTCTGTTTGGAAATCTAACATTCAAACCTGAAAGAATCACCCACCCACAAATTCAATAAAACAAGATTAGGTTTAAGCTTTATAATATTTTTGACTGTTTCAGGGGCTTGTAATCGATGTAAAGCGGCAATTTACGTAAATGCCTGCAAACTATTGTCTCGGCGGGGCAACGCTACAAAAAACATTTAACAAAATGCTGAAACTATATGATTTTCATTGCAATAAATTCATCTTATCCGCATGTCATTTCTTAGAAAAAAACTTAAGAATCATGGATTAATGGCCGAAAAACGCCTGACCTGACCAAGGAGGAAGCCTGTGAATAAACGCCGTTGTGTTTGTTGATGTCGTTGTTGAGGCCACTTCCATGGGCAGAACATCAGGCCAAGAACGAAAAGAAGTCAGGAGCCGAAAGAGTTTCAAGATTCGTGGAGTTCTGAGTGGAGTTCCTTAAGCTTGTACTAGTTCCCAAAGTCACGGGATCTGTCGATCTTCTTTGGGTTGAGGAGGCTGATTGAGAAATTCAGACCTGTGTCGTCGATCGTGCCAAGTTCCTTTCAGGGTTTGGAACCACAAAAGCCAAGTATTGCACTTTGATCTCATTCAGTAAGTGTCCTTGTTTGCCCAGTTTGACTTTTCGGATTTAAAGCGAATTCCGCTTATGCTGACTCTTTGAAGGAATGGTGCTTTGGATCGTTTGTCGTGACGTGGTTCGTTTGTTCTCCTCTTCGATCGATCGTTGGCTTATCGTTCGGCGCATGGTTTCTCATGTGTGCGTTTCGCTCGTTCGCACGCGAGAGTCAGTTATGTTTTTCTCAAAAGCCGAGATTTGAGACTTTCTAAAGCGCTATTTTGCGTAAAACGTGTTTCTAGCATTTAGTTTCAGGTTTAAACCAAGATTTCAAATGTCGACAAATTACAAGAATCATGTACAGGAAAATGTGAGTGAATGTGCCAATTATCAGATTGAATTTTTTCATTTAGATATTAGATCATAGCGAACCATATCGCAGCAGCTGCGTTCAACCCTTACGATTTAATCCTGTTGGCAGCTGCAATTTGAATCCCAGATGGTATTGCAGTCATGGAGAGCAGGACTAAAGAACAAAGAATTTTTCCTAACTCAGCTAAACCTCACCAGCTATAGGCGATTTCTTTGCCACAGCATTCGAAAAAAAACGCAAGAATCTGGGTTAGCTTCTGACAACCGCAAGAGCTGAGAGTTCTTGTGGTCACGAGCAAACCTTTACGTTACTGGTTTTGATAAACGATTTATGTAAGTGCTTTTTATTGCCTTCTGTTCACTCCTGCTAACTCTTTGCGCGTATCTAAAACGCGGTTGATCTGATTGCATACATGCATACCCTTTTTCGGTTCGCCAGTCGCCAGTCACGATCGATCGCTTTTAAGTCGTGTGGTCCTTCGTTTCTTGTGTACACTTCGCACGCGAAATTCTCTCATTTTGTGTGTGATCAGCATATGCTAGGTCTTATAAATTTTAAATTTTTGACTTTTTAACGTTTTTATGATTCTAACATGTTTTCAGGTTTGATCCAAAGTTTTAATTACCGACAATTTACAAGAACTATGTGCAACGCCTTGTAAGTTTTAGACCTTAAAGCTAACTTAAACAACAATTATAACGTTCAGCTTCTCGCACGATAAGTTTGGGTGAGAGAGTAGGTGGTTTATAGAACTTTTGCAAAGATTAACTGATTAACCATTATCAGTTAAAGGCGTTCGAAATAATTGGAGATTTGTGTAAGTTTTTGTTGAGTTTTTGAGAAAAATTAGAATTTGAGTTTTTCAGGTGACATATGAAGTCATCACTTATTACGAATTACCAGGGTTATGCTTCGCCGGTTACAGTTTAGGCGGTCGATGTAGCTCCACATATGTAGCTCCACAGAGATCTTCTTTTCGCACTTGGGCACTTGAGCACCGCGTTCATAATTTTTGGTTTACACGCCGAAAAATTCTCTGATTTTATTTAAATTCTGTGAAATCTATTGGAGTAAAAAGTGGCAAATAAACAAGCGGTCACTGTCGTTGTAAGGTCGTTGAATGCTGAGGTCAGGGATTTGTAGCCATCAGACGTCGTTGATTCAATAAGGTCGCCACAAGTTAATATTCAGGCTTTTTTCCGGGATTTCCAAAGTTGTTGTCGTTGTTCTCGGTTTCTTCCAACTCCTTGAAACAGTGTCTTCGCTCTCACTCTGTTCACAGCGCTTTCGTTTTCCCACTCTCGAGATGACTGGAGTTTCCAGAGAACTGGCCGAAGTGGAATAGCCACTATCGTTTAGAGGGGTCGTCACTGGGGTCAAGAAGGATGGACATACAGTATAGGAAGGGAAATAAGGAAAAGCGAGAGGCGGAAGTGGAAACATATAAGGGTTCACGGGAGTGTGTAAAGTTGGTGCAGGCGGTGGAAATAAGAATGGGTTTATAAAAGTAGGTGCCGGTAATGCAGTAGAATAGATGGGAACTGGGGTTACGGTGGGAGTGTTAGAAGGAGCCGGGGTTAAAGGAGTGCTAGATGCGGCCAGAGGAGGGTGATTGAGAGTGGAGCTCAATTCTCGAATCAGCTCGTCGGTTTTGTCAATTACTGCGGTTTTTTGAAGATCTGATCTGAAATATATTAGTCACAAAAAAGTCTAAAATTTTGAGATTTTAAGAGTTCTGAAAAAGCTTACTGAGTTTGAAGTCTTGGCCTAATTGCCACGATAAGCTTCTTAAGATGGGCTATGCAGAGTTTGTCCTTCTCTCGTCGTTCTTTCTCATTAAGTAGCCGCTTCTCCTTGCCTCGACATTGAGTCTCCTGGGTTTCGGCTTTGTTAAACAGCTTTTCCAGGCTTTTAAGGGACAGCGACTGCAGGCCATCTGAAAACGTCTCAAGTCAGAAAGTTCCAATGGTTGTGCTTACCTGGCTTCTGCTCTCTTTGACATAGATCCCTCCAAAGGTCCGAAAGCTTCTTGATCGCCGCTAAGAACACGTCTGACCGTTTCCTGAAACACTTTCTGAAGTCAACTGAATCTGAAAGGAACTTACTTAAACCGGCGTCCACAGCTTCCCAGGACCGACGTTAGTGTCTTCTTCAACCGCTCCGTCGCTTGGTCGATTTTCTTCCTTCGTTCTTCCTCAGACCTCTTCTTCCTTTCAGATCGGTTGTTGGAGGAGTCACTCATGCTAGTCAAGAAAAGGAAGACTGAGGCGCCCAGCTAAGGTGCTTACCACAGGTTTAGCAATCCAGACATGCGCATCCGGAAGTGGTAACTCCTCCCAGGAAGTGTTTCCGGTTGTGGGCTATGTTAAGTTGCTCCAGGGAACTGAAGTCTACGCTTTCTCATGACACACATTTGGTGTGAACTTGCTGACGGCAAACCTGGGTCCCGTGTTTCCGTTCTTGTTTCCGCTCTGCGCTGTCTGTCCGCTCTCTGGTTTCCGTTTCCGTACTTGGGGTGAAATGAGGTAAGATTAGGCACCGAAGGGCTCAATTGGCAACGTTGAAATGGAGCTTTCAACTTAGAATTATCGGTCAATTAGGACTAAGAATACGTTTAAGTCTTAAGCCAAAATCTTGGATTTTTGGCAAGATGGCTATTTTTTGCGGATAGGCCTAAGCCAAACCTCTTTGAAGTGAGAGCTTCGAAGTGCTTGTACGGGAGATCCAATCATGTTCCCACAATGTTCCTTCACACTTTACACATTCTCAGGTTAGCTGCTTATAGTGTAAACTAGTCGGAGGCAATTCTTGTGTTTGTTTCCAATATTCTCTTGTCAAACCCTTGGTTTTTTGTGGATGTAGACTTCACCCCATTGGCTGCAAACTTGCCGTTTCCTCAAACTTGTGTTGCCAAAGCTTTCAATCAGATAAAAGTCGTTGAAATGTGGAGTTTTCCATGTAATTTTTATAGCGTTTAAGTGGCTTTCAGAGCCGCTTTTTTGGCTTAACTATATGTTAGCGCTTAGCCGTAAGCGGTGTACAGATTCAGACTTAAGACTTCAGACGACGGCTTAAACACTAAGAAAGCTAAAGTGACTGTAAGAGAAAACAAGCATTCCCAGGACGCCTTTTCACACTTTACACCTTCTCAGACTTGTTTTACTAGGTGTGATTATGCAAAACTAACTGCGGAAATTGCCGCTTCCGTTCGCAGTTCGGGCAGTGTTGAGTTGAGACAGACCGCATCTTGCGGGAAATGTAGGCCTGGTTTGAAATCTCCGTCTTAGGATGAATCTGAAATTGAGCTGTTATGCATGGACTGGAGCTTGACATCTCACGTTGACCTCCACAGACCATACTCGGCAGCATGTCGGACCAGATGAATTCCCTGATTCAAAAAATACGAAAATCTCCGGCTCAGATGCTCTATAGCCGGAGCATCATTCCTATCCTTGACCTCTTTCATCTCCTCAGCAAGCTCCGCGTACTTCTCCAACAGCTTGTACTGCGGAGCGTGGTAAAAGTCTTCCCGGTTCGTCTCTGCAGGGTGATCGATGCGGTCCCCCCAGATATCAAGCTCCAGTCCATGCCTAACAGCTCAATTTCAGATTGATCCTAAGACGGAGATTTCAAACCAAGCCTACATTTCCCGCGAGCTGCGGTCTGTCTCAATTCAAACCCATCTACAAAACTTTGCCCAGATGCGAGGAATGGCCTTATTCGACAGCTGAAATTCGGTCCCCCCAGGACTAATCTCTGTGCCGAACTCCATTCAAAACCGTGAGGTCGATATGTGATAGCGCAGCTGTCGATGCTAGTTTGCCCTGACTGTCCCACACCAAATAAGCCAAAATTAGGCACCAAATGAATCCTCCTAATGAATAGTTAGTGGGGGTCTTCCCGCATTCCTCAGTGGTGCGCAGAGGCCAATCCTCTTCAGTGGCGCTGACAGCATGGTCGTAGAATCTATCGGTGACTAGTTTCTCCGTCCAGGTCCCAGTGGAATTTTCGACATGTGTTAGGGCCTTCAGATCGCTATTTGGACATAACATTGGTTCTGTAAATTTTACAACGGGGAGATTTATTAGGAACAACGGGGTTTACAAGGTAAAGCAAATATGATCGTCGGAGCTGTGGCGGTGGCAGAGGCAGTGGCGAGTGACGTGAACTTAAAGGAGCATAATTTCGACTCCATCGAAATCACAAAGACCATATTTCTGAAATTTGTAATATTTGGCTACAAAACTCCTTTCAGGATTGGATTCGAAAGTCACGCAAAAACCTTTTTCTTTGAGCTCTGTTTCAGAACCCGTCCGATCACACTTTGTCCCTTTACAAGATTCAACCGTTTCATGAAACTGTCTTATGTGACAGTTTAGCACGACACTCTTCCCGACGCAAGACGAAGCTCTTTCACAGCCCACCCATGACTTCACCAGACTGTTGATTTTGGCTAATCTGAAGCTGTCAGTGTCTACATAAAAAAGGGTCCTTGCGGAAGACTGGAGAAAAGCTCCATAAAAAGCCAAAAACTCGTTGGATTTTTGCAAGGCTGTGCGACAAGCCATTGAGCGCAGGCCTGAGCAGAACCGGGGAGAATACCACATCTGGAGACAGCTCATGTCACAGTTTTGGGCTTTGTGGTATTCTTCTGCTTCAGGGCCGAAAACTTCTAGCCGCCGGAAATAGTTGGAGCAGGATAGCACATTAAGATGTACCACAGGAAATTGACTGCATAGGCTCATAAGGTCGGTCAAGTGAGGATCGTTCCAGGAAATTCGGCCTCTGGTCACATCCGAATCACTCTTGACTTCGATGTCACAAATGGTGAAGTACTGGACCTGAGTTATGGCAAAATCAAGGTTTACACGTCTTGAGTCAGGTCCTTGAGTTAGTTCAGCACTGTGAATTCTCGCTTCGGCATCGGAGCACGCGTGCACTTCGAGTTTCATTCTAATGGCTTTCTCTTGGATATTTGCTCCGATTTGGGCTAAAGGATTGCCTAAGTGTTCCCAGGATTGGCCGCTTATGAAACGGTAGACATTTTCGTAGAATACGACGGGAAGCGAATCCATGATGGCGAGACGAGCGGCGGGCACAAGCGGGGAGAAGCAAGCGGGCACTGAGCGGGATGAAAGGAGCTCTATCTGATATGTGAGTAACAATAGAAATGCGTTGATAATTTAGTTGAGCTTGGAAAATGTGCAAAAATGCGAATTCGGTGTGAGACAGTTAGATAGCGCTTCGATTTTGCATTGATCGTCTCAGTTTCGCCATCCATTGTGCTCTTCCACCGGGTCCTGGACGGACAAACTAGTCACCGATAGATTCTACGACCATGCTGCTAGCGCCACCGAAGAAGTCTGGCTTCAGCGTGCCACTCAGGAATGCGGAGAGACCCCTACTAACTACTCCTTAGGAGGATTCATTTGGTGCCTAATTTTAGCTTATTTGGCGTGGGACAGTTGGGGCAAATTAGCATAGGCAGCTGCGCTATCAGATATCAACCTCGCGGCTTTGAATGGAGTTCGGCACAGAGATTAGTCCTGGGGGACCGAATTTTTGTCTCTTAACAACACGTTTTCCTAGGCAAATAGTCCAAATAGGCAGCTGGAATTCGGTGCGGTTCTCCGTCTGGGCCCTATATGTTCTCCCTATATGTATCTGTGCCAAACTTGATCGATATCTGAACGTTCCAGGGTTAGAAAGAGGCCGGATCGTATTTAATGTAAATGGATGGACCCGTAATTTATTTAAGAACAGTTAGAGCACCCTTCTTAGGCTTCCACAAAGACAGGATTCTCAATATTGTCCATCTCCAGCAGTCGATTCTTCTGAGAATCGCATTTGTACAAAACACGAGCTTCGGAAGATCCGACCGAGCTTCTCACTTTGTAGGAATACCCTAATGCTCCAAACCCAGCCAAGACTACAATTACAACAAGGAGATACACCCAAATGAAGCTAGTTCCATTCCCAGGCTTCTCCAGGTACTTCTTGTCCATAACTCCAGGGCTGAAGATCTCCTGATACAGCGACATCAACTTCTCATGACCGCCAGTCTCATTCAGGAATCCCAGATGCTCACGATGGAACCCGAGAGTGTGGTTCTTGATTAAGTCGACGTAGTAAGCTTCAATACTAGGTCTCAATTCAGGGAAAACCTGGAAAAGACGAAGATGCTTAGAGAAGCCGTCAACGTCGTACTTCTGCATGTCGATGTTGGTAGCCAAAGACGCGATAATCTGACTCTCGTTGGATATGAAGTAGGCAGCCTTGAGGAATAAGGCCATTCCGCGCATCTGGGCAAAGTCTTGTAGATGGGTTTGAATTGAGACAGACCGCAGCTCGCGGGAAATGTAGGCCTGGTTTGAAATCTCCGTCTTAGGATGAATCTGAAATTGAGCTGTTAGGCATGAACTGGAGCTTGATATCTTACGTTGACCTCCACAGACTTGACATACTCGGCAGCATGTCGGACCAGATGAATTGCCTGATTCAAGAAATACGAAAATCTCTGGCTCAGATGCTCTACAGCCGGAACGTCATTCCTATCCTTGGCCTCTTTCATCTCCTCAACAAGCTCCGCGTACTTCTCCAACAGCTTGTATTGCGGAGCGTGGTAAAAGTCTTCCCGGTTCGTCTCTGCAGGGTGGTCGATCCTAAAGAAGGACTCGTTTTTGGGCTGATCACAAACGAATTCCATTTCCAGGTAGTTCTTAGGGCTTGAGGGTTCCATGCCTCCACCTAAGGAGTAGTTAGTGGGGGTCTTCCCGCATTCCTCAGTGGCACGCTGAAGCCAGACTTCTTCAGTGGCGCTAGCAGCATGGTCGTAGAATCTATCGGTGACTAGTTTGTCCGTCCAGGACCCGGCTGGGGCAGAGAGTGGAGCAGCACGATTGTAGGCTGAAATGAGACTATCAGTGAGAGCTTCACCCGTTTTATGAAAACATACGTTGACATCGAAACTTCCTCATCATGATCTTCTGCGTCTCGTCTTCCCAAGAAATAGGCTGCGTTGAATTGTAGCTTTCCTGCATGTCAACCCCATAAGCGGTATCGTTGAAAGCGTAGCGGCAGAGTCGACTGACTTCCTCAAAGTCGCAATTTTGAGCTGTCGTATACATTCCGGTGAATTCAGGCTTTCCCCACTCTTCCGTAAAGCGTTCTGCATGCGTGCGGTTGCGCTCGTCATCTGAATAGGTGCCACAGCCGATGATTTTCTTGTCGTCGGCTAGAGCGGTGCAGGCGGACACACAGAAGAATAGTAGGAAGAGAAGGCGGATGAAGCCCATGTCAGAGCCGGAACAATGGAAGACAACGGATCGGATATGACCAGAATGACGGTGAGCGGGCTTAGAATGGAGTTCACAAAGACGTGTGAAGGCCATCATGTGTGAATAGGACGAACAGCGCGCGAGTGTCTGATATTGATCAACAGAGATCGGGTCATTGAAGCGGTCTCGAAGAAGCTGAAACGCTCAAAAAGGGCATCTAGAAGCTCCGATTCGCCCTGTTTCTGTGAGATATGGAGTCCGGAGTCGTGGATTTCCGTGTAAGACCATCCGTCTTAATAGGCAGCCAGCTCCCACTCATCACTCCTCTTCAAGCAATTCAGGCTCACAGGTCCTTTCGCGTAGTACAGTACCCGGAAACATGCCTGTGTCTTAGCCCAAGGACCGTAGCAGGACATAAGATATTCAAGGCTCGAGTTGCCAGGCAAGGCTTCCCGATTAGGCTAAAGATTGACACCTTAGCTCACACCTTGACATCTTCCAAAGCTTCGCGTTTCTGACATCAGTCGACTCCTTGTCAACGGTCCAACTCCATGCGTTCCGTATTCCTGCTGCTCTTTTGCGTCGCCGCCTGCACCGTCTTCGCCGATGACCAGAAGATAGTCGCCTGTGGCACATATCTACATGGCTCAGATACGTTCGCTTTGAGCGACGTATTCTTGCCTGAGTCCAGCGAGCCGCAAAGAGTCGAAGTTTCTTGGCTTACCGAAAAATGCGACTTTGAGGATGTCGCTAAAATATGTCGGAATTTCTTTGATGGGACCGCTTATGGAACCGACACGAATGAAACCTATGAAGTGGTGCACGAGATTCCGTTCTACCGGCGCCAGGAAAATGGGAGCGAGAGCGAAAATGTCACTATGCGGAAAGTCGCCTGTCAACGTGAGTCTAACAATTCCCTAAACGCTTCAAAGTTTGTTGTTTTAGCCTTTGTACCCGGCGAACCTCTTACTGTCCCAGCCGGGTCCTGGACGGACAAGTTGGTGTTATCTGACTCCCGCTTCGCTTCAAGCGCGTCTGTTGATACTTGGCTTCAACGTGCCACCGAAGAATGTGGCAAGCCGCCTGCTAACTACTCCTTAGGCGGAAACATGGGCCCCTCTAAGCCTGACAACTACCTGGCAATCGATTTCGTCTGCGACAACCCCAAGAACGATAGCATCTTTAAGATCGACCATCCTGCTGAGACCGATCGGGAAGGCTTTTACCACAGTCCCCAATTACAGCTGCTGGAGAAGTACGCGGAGACCGCAGAGGAGTTAGAAATGGCCAAAGTTAGGAATGACACGTCGGCTGTAGAGAAACTGACCAAGAAACTTGATGAGCTTCTGGCGCATTCTAACAAGTTGATTTGGCATGTTTCTGTAGCTCCCGTAATGCATAAAGTCAAGGTACGTGTTTCGACCCCAAAACTGTAAATTTGAACTGATTTTTAGCTTGACCACCAAGCTGATGCCAGCTACCAATCCCAAGAACGGTTCTTCCATCAATTAGAGGAGTTCCTCCATAACATGATTTACTACCGCCAACTCGACCTATTCCATTTGGCCTCCGCTTTAGTGACAAACAAGACTACAGATCTATCTCTGGCTGCTACTCACTTCAATATGTACGACGTTGGAAGCGTTGAAGGCGTCATGACAAAGAGATTCCCTGACCTACAACCCCGCTTCGAAGCCTACTACGTCGACTCAATCAAGAACCACACCCTCGGATTCCTCCCAGAACATCTTGGATTCCTGAATGAGACTGGCGGTCATGCAAAGCTGTTGTCTCTATATGAGGAGATCTTCAATGCGGGACTTATTGACAAGAAGTACCTGCAGAAGCCTGGAAATGGGTCTAACTTTGTATGGGTGTATCTCTTTGTGGTAATCGTAGTCTTGGCTGCATTTGGAGCTTTGGGATATTCTTACAAGGTCAGATCCACGGTCGTCGGACCCACCGACACCCGCGTTTTGTATAAACGTGAAGCTAACAAGGATCGCCGGCTTCTAAAGGACAGTATTGAGAATCCTGTGTTTGTGGAGGTTTAGTCTAAGTGTCCGAATGTTTCTATCTCTAAATAAATCCCGTTGTGAAAGTTTAGACCTTGGCCTAGACACCTTCTACGTCCACTTAATCAAGAACAACACTCTAGGATTCCATCGAGAACACCTTGGATTCCTGAACGAGACTGGCGGTCACGCGAAGCTGCTTTCACTATATGAGGAGATCTTCAATCCGGGACTTATTGACAAGAAGTACCTGCTTTTCCTTGTAGTAGTTGTATTCCTGGCTGCATTTGAAGCTTTCGAACATCCTTACAAAGTCAGATCCACGACCGTAATCACCGACACCCGCGTTTCTTATAAGTGCGAAGCCAGCATGGATGGACTCCTGCTGACAGGCAGTATTGAGAATCTCGTGTTTAGGGAAGCTCAGTGTCCAAATGTTCCCAAATGACCCTAAATCAATCCTGTTCGAATAGATTTGACCTCGGATTCCATCCCCTGGGATCCTCCCCGAACACCTTGAATTCCTGTATGAGAACGGCGGTCACGCAAGGTTGTTGTCTCTCTATGAGGAGCTCGTTAGTTCCGGGCATATCCCGGACAACAGTTAATTCCTTTTTTGGTAGCTTGCCCTTATGGTAGTTGTAGTCCTGGTTTCATCCGAAGCTTTCGGACATTCTTACAAGGACAAATCCATGGTCAGGCCCACCGACCTCCAAGCCAGCAATAATCGACTCCTGCCGACAATCGAAATTGAGAATTCTGCATTTATGTTAGTGTAGACTTTATTTCTAACTGTTCCTTAATAATGATGGTCACATTTCTTTTGGCTGTTTTCACACATGTCCAGACCAAACAATGCTTTCCGCTGGCAAGAGGTAAAAGTACTTTGTTTCCACACAATTGTAGCACTTGTAATAGTAAATCCCCCATAAAAATATCCCCCACCATCCATATTGGCATTCGGCGTATACCGTAACATTAATGGACACTCTATCATTCTTCTTCCAGCAGAAATGAGTCTCGTCAATGTGCGTCCTTATATCCGGCCGGAAATTCTGGAGTTCCAGTATCGCCATTGGTTCGAAATAGGCTTCCAGCATGGCAAGCGTAGATTTGTCTCGGAAGTCGTCCTCTGTTGGTTCCATGATCATCAGACGATTGAAGACTGCTTCGAAAGTGGCGAAATTGAACCTGACGGCTGTGTTGACAACGTAGACTTGAGACAGAGACGGCATTTTGTGAAGATAGAGCTGCAGAAGGTTTGTCGCGGCGGGACCAACGATGGTTTTGGACTTTGCGAAACTGTTGATCAGGGTCCTGGTCGTGATCTTGCTGTACCTCAGGTGCTTACCCAGGAGAGGGAAGAAGACAGGCTTGTAGTTCTTGAATTTGAGGTCCACAAGACGTAAGTCTTCGAAGGTAGCCACAAGTTGAAGATTCGTGGATTTGTCGAAGTCGCCAATGATCTCCAGGGTTGCAGAGCCGTCATTTGGGGTCATGGAGCGCACGAAGTCCAAGAATGACTTCAACGAGCAGGTCAGGGTAAAAAACGAGCCCCAGTTGTTGTACGCAGCGGTCTTGTTGTCGATGACAATCTCATCAAGACGGTAAAACTTGAACGTCGGGTCCTTTCTGAAGTCATCTAGAGATGAGCGTTCGGCTTTTTCTTCCAGGCCGTCGTCTTCGGTGGGAAAGAAGATGTACTTCCAGGTTGAGTCTTCCTCGAGCAAAATGAGGACTTTGAACTGTTTCCGGTTTTGGAATTCAGTTTGCAAAGCGATGGTCCAACGTTTGTCAGCAAAGGAGTAAGACTCGATGTTGTCCGGGACCGGGAGCTTAGATGCCACAGCTTCGCGGAAGAGTTGGGGAACGGTTTCCATGTTTGGGAGCTGGAAATAGATTGGTTCTAGTGTGAATTCGAAGCAAAAGAGCGTCCGCGTTCACGCATGGCGCGCTGAGAAGCCCGAGGAACTGGGTAATTAGAATAAAGGGCGGTTGGAATCTTCTGCATAGAACGCCAGCTAACTTGCGTAAAGAGCGAGCGGAGGCTGAATTCAAGGGGTAAGGGTAAATCTGAGAAAACATGTACGTGAGAAGCTCGAAGACTCGTTCAGCCTATTTATCGATTGGCGGCCCTTTCGTAAACAGGTGCGCACGCCCTTTTAAAGGTGCGCTTTGAAACAACCGTGTGCCAAGTCTGGGATAATGGACGTCGTCGTGGGACGCAGAGTGCAGTGATAGAGGTTTTGGTTGGCAGCATGACACATACACACCGCGATTGTTTCAAGGTACAAGGTTCATGTCCATGTTCAAGGTTCAAGGTCCAAGTCCTCTCCGGCCATCTCGTAATCATGAGGTTACCCGTATCGTTTTAACTTCGAACAGTCCTTGGCCTGTCCTAAAATGAGCTGAAACGACATCTAAACGCTCCAGTTTGCGTTATTCGCGAGATACGGAATCTGAAATTGGGACCAATGAAAGGCTGATTTCCGGAGGTTTTCGTTGAATTTGGCCTCGTTTCTCAAGAAGAAGTCTTCAATATCGGCGTCCGCCACGCCGACTAGGTTCAGGTAGTCATGGCTCAGGTCTTAGGACCAGTGGAAGGCAAACTTGCGGTGACCTTGTTATTTTTCAATGAGCCCAAAAAGCACATTCTTAAACTTTAAAACTAGGAATTCAGGGCGGCTATACCGTAACCCAGAATCTTCAAAAACTCACTCCTGGAGATATCGCATCTGGATCAGATGCTGAGGCTCCTGTTGATAGCAGTGTTCAGAACTTCTCCTGAACCCTAACGTCCAGTAACTGGAGACCCAAAACGGCCTGAAATAGTGGTCTGTTGGCATGTTCTTGAACCCAAGTAGCTTCCCAAAGTAGTTGAAGGTTCCTATGTCAAGACGGTCCTCGGAAAAGTAGGTGGCGTAGCCTTGATTCGAGTAGTTCTTCCATATCAGAGGGGAATTTGGTCATCTTCACCAAAGACTGCCCAGCAAGAAGATTTCAATTTTCCAACAACACTGAAGGTATTGAAGCGACTGTCGGCTCTCTACTTGCGGGAATACAAATACGATGTCATCGACTTGCATTTGGCCGAAAGGTTTATTGACCACGTTATTTCTGGAGTGCAGAAAACGCCGTTGAAGTTTTTAGGCTGTAGAATTTTACGCATGCCAAAAACAGGCGTCAAATTGCTCATAAAGGATAACAAAACGAGCAATCGTAATGTTCTTACCTTGGAACTATAAGCACTTGCACAGGCTAATTGCTGATAACGCGTCATCAGAAGCATTCAGTGATCAAATTATCAAGTGACAATTTAGCTTCTGGCATGTGGAACTGATAACGAGGTGCGGCGATTGAAGTCCAATCCCTAATCAACACGTCCGGTCTTGCACAGGCTTCCACAGCGACGCTCTGCAAAGAAATGAAAGGTTGCTTTCTTTGTGTTGACAGTTTTAAGTGACCCTGTATTTCCAGCCTCGAGTTCCTTGGCTTGCTTGCTCTTATGGACCACTTCTCTGACGGCCCTGAAGATTCATCCCCAACTGCCGTTCATGGTCTTTGCGGGGGATGACGTTGATGAGATCGACTTCACCGAAGACGCCTGCATGTTCACCATCGCTGCCAACGCATTCTTTACTGATGATATCTCGGTCCAGTACGCCTTCCAAAACGGCCAAAACGGTTCTGCCTTCAACCTGACCTCGA